>JANZLD010000009.1:10688276-10700515 GCA_026413575.1 Erythroxylum carthagenense | reverse complement strand
TTTCTCCTACAATGTAAAATAACAATTTGCAGTATAAATTGTTCTTAGAAAAATTATAATGCAATTAATGTCAATTTATACAATTTTACTAGCAAATTGCATAAAACATAAGCTCACCGTAAGAGACTAATTTAAAGACAAAAATCATGAATTAAAAGTCAAAAGGTGCACTAACGACCGTGAAAGTGTAGCCAATTATATATTAAACTTGGGTTCAATCAATGACATCGGACGATTATCGATGCTCTTCAATACAAAATAGAGCTTACAAAACAAGGGAATTTTGTATTTAGTATAATACAGTTGTTCTTTAATTTTTCAGTCATAAAAGAAATTATTATTGCCTATTGGTATAGTTGAAAATAACAATATAGTTCATCTTGTATTCAATTGCTAGTAAATAAAATGAACTAAATATCCACAACAACTCCAAAATGACAATTTCAAAAATAAATCAACTCTTAAATGCCATAAGCATCATATATGACAATCCCACATGAGTTTTATCCTGTACATAGGTGACATCATGATTTTAGACGATCAACAATTAAGGTCTTATATTACATGGTATAACTATAATAAATGGTGTGCTAAGTGTATTATATGGTATAACCATAATAAATGGTGTTGGACCCTGAAATTTGTTTTTCAATTATTATTGATTTGTTTATTTAATTATTTATTTAGGTTTTGGTTGATTATTTAATTGTTTGATTATTTTTTAATTTAGTCATTAATTTAGTGGCATGAATAGAGATTAGAATTAGATAGAAGGATTAGAATTAAGTTAGAATTAATATAGGAAGGTTAGAATTAAGTGAGCTTAAAGGAGTTAGTAGATGGATTAAATGAAAGAAGGGGCAAAATGGAAAGGACGAGGTAAATGAAGGGTAAAATGGGGAAAAGACCATTAAAAATGATTTTGAATTTGAAGAAGAAGAGAGAAGTGTCGTGAGAACCAAAGAGAAAGAAGAGGAAATGTAAAAAGGAGAAGATAAGAAGGAAGATCATAGGAAACTTGGAAGGAAGAAGAAAAAAGAAGAAAAAGAAGAGGAAATCAACTTATTGGAGGTAAGTTTTCATCTTTCTTCTGGCACGGTTCAAAAAGGGATTAAATAGAGACTAGGGTTTGTGTTGGGAATGAAGGAAGAAAGAAGAGGAAGATGAAACCAATTTGATTTTGGGTTTCTAAGCTAGGGTTTTGATTTTCTAGCCTAGATGGACTATGGGTAGGTTAGGTTTAAATTCAATTTTAGCATTTCTTTGATTTTTGAAGTTTTATGAACTTTCGTTTGAATATGGATTAAATAGAAATTGGTTTATTTGAAGGGAATCAAGAAAACCTTACTCAAGAGCAAGAGGAAAGACAATCTTGAGCTTGAATTTTCAGTAAAAACTAGGTGGGTAATATGTTTATAGTTGTTATGTGATGGGCAAATGCCCCATTTGTGTGTTTATGCTTGAATTTCGTGAATTTGAATTGTTGTGAGGATTTGAAAATGCATGATGAATTATGACCATGATATACCTTGAAAAAGGGTATGACATTTTGAATTGAATGAAAAAAAGAAAAAGCATGAAAATATGAGAATATGATGAAATGAAAGAAGCATGAGAGTACAAATTTGTGATTGACTAAATTGAGCATAAATTTGTTTGTGATTGGGCAAGAGAGGAACCCATTTCGTTAGTCACGTGCATTTTTACGTATAACCTTCTCCCGACTGCCCGCTTGAGGCCACGAGATCCTGAGAAATCAGACTTATTTTGTTCACGGTGTAAACTTCAGTTTCTTCGTTTCGTTCTACGGAACTCTCGAGCCATTTGTTATGCATTTCATCATTAATGTGTTGAGTAAGATGCATAATTGAGTGTTATGCTTTGATAGATAATTACATGATATACTCTATGTGATGACATTTTGTTAATTATGAGTTGTGAGATAAATTGTGAATTATTGAATTGCTAGACATATGTGTATATATGTTTGTTTGTATGGCTCATTGCCGATGGCTATAAATGTATTAGCCACTGAGCCGTGTAGCTCACCCTACTATTCCATCCTTAGGTGTAAAATGAGACGAGTGTTGAACTTTGCAAAGCATCGGAAACTCTAAGTTATTAGAGACTTTTGTAACCAAGTTAGTGGCTAGACTTTTGGATAGCTTTATAAGCATATCAAACATGAGCATACTTTTGTATTTTGTATTAAATTTGATGTGTATGTTGATATGTAAGCAAAGCTTGTTTAAACATTTATTTTGTTTAGAAATGAGAATAAGAATTTAAGGATTTCCTTTTGTGTATGATTATGCTATTTTATAGGTTAAGTATGATGGTTGTGGAAGAGGAATGTATATGTGCATATTCTTCCTTGTTGAAATTGCAAATGGTTGTTTGTTTTAGAATAGCATGTTGGAGATTGGAAAGGTTGTATGGGATGAATTACTTGAGGTGACATTCAATAGTTACTGAAAGGTACTTAGTAGTGGATTAATATGAAGAGATATTGTATTTAGCAAGCTTTCATAGGTATAGAAATGGTGTTCAGAACTCAAAGGAAAAATTGTATCGTTCTAAGTAGAATTAGCCAAAGTTATCTTCTTAAAAGTTGTATATTATCTTTCTAGCTTTCCAATGATATATAGTATACAATTTTTAGACATCGGAGTTGGGAAATATGATTATTAGAAGTTTGTGATTTTGCATAGGGTGGTCTTTCGGGACAATTACATTGATTGGACGTGTTAACCCTTTTAAGGGCAAAATATCTTTTTGTAGTCTTCATGGAAGTTGTAGGTTTAGAAGTCTTCTTAGAAACCATCTTTGAATGACCTAAATTCAATATTTGTAGTGAAAGTTATGCCCTTTTTACCAAGATAGGTCGCAAGAAGAAAAGTAGGAAGGGGAGCGATTGCGACTTCGTAGCTGCGCGCGCAGGTTCCTCCCCCAGCCTAAACATGTTTCACTCTTTTAATGATTACTTTGTTTTTCGACCCCTAAATGACCTGATTTTTGAAACATTAGATTCCTAACACATTCTTTTATCTCTCCACAAAAATTTATAGCTTTTGGTATTAATTTGAAAAAGATTGATAAAATCAAAGTGAGGGGATTGGTTGGAAGAGTATGAGTTGGATATTTTTACTAAATATGCTTCAGTATTTTGGTGATATATTGATTTTTAGAGCTCCAAATGTGATGATTCTTGTCTAATAAATAAACTAGAGACATAGAGATACAAATTATTTGAAGGAATGGAATTTTAATTCCGTCTCTAAGACTTTCAATTTCTAGAGTGAAATTGAGTATAGTGTATTATTCTAGTATAATAATAGTCCGAAAGATTTTGGGCTATAACTTTCAGATTTCTGAACCAAATTGAATAATTTTAGAGTCATTAGAAACTTAAGACAATATGGAACAAATGTTCTGAAGAAGTAAAATTGTAATTCCAGTTTGACGTTTCCCAAAATCTGTCCTAAAGTTAAAGTAATAAGTTTGCCCACGTTTTTATGACTCCGAATGTTGGGCTCTGGAAACAGGGTCCAACAAATGGTATGATAGTTTTAAAAGAGTTGGGACTAAAGTGAAAAAGTTTCAAACCATATAGGGATTCAATGTTATTAACCAAAATTTATTTAATGTTAATGTTCAAATGACATATAAAAGGAGAGTGAATTATGCATTTATGAATTCTATGTCTTTTCAAAACTTACTGAATAAATGACATGTACTACCTTCTCTTTATAACAAATTCATATAAGATAATCATAGGGCAACAACAACAATAAAAGAAAGCAAGGAAATAAGAGAGAATCAGTTTATAACAGTTTAGCTTAACAATCCTTAAACATATATTTACTTCGTAAACTCTATTTTGTGATTCATTATCCCTTCCTTTTAAAAGTTGGAGAGGAACTTGATGTTTTAGATTTTGTTAGGAGAAAAGAGGAACCATTTATAACTCATATGTTTATAAGGAGTAAATTTATCACAATTATCATTTGAACTCCTTAAAATTTTATAAACATAACAATTTAATTGATTATATTATAATAAATCCAGCAATAAAAATTAAAGGAGCATAAAAGAAAATGAACACTAGATTCATTTATGATTTTCATGTCTAAAATTACATTTATACTTAGGTTTAAGAAAAATTAAAAATTAGAAATATCTTTATCACTTCAACTAAGTCTCAAATACTTGAGTCTAGACCTAGACAATAAGTGCTTAGACCTACCAGATTTACACCATACTAATTAAACAAGTAAACCTTTGATTTCATCAATCTTTTTCTTAATCATAGGCTTTTTTCCTTGAAATTTTTTTTCCAAATTTAAAGAAATATTGAGTTTCTCAAACTCCATTCTATAAAAATATAGAAGATATGTTTAACTTATTGAGTATAATATAATAATATTAAGTTTTAGTTTAAAAGGTATCAAAAATAAAATATATCAAATAATTTGATTATAAACCTAAGACATAAAACATTTTAAGTTTCTAAGTATGTGTTCTAAACCATCTTCCAAAGAGAAGAATAAAAACTTCTTCTAAGTATGTGTTCCCTTAATAGGCTTTTCTACTTTGATTCATGTTAGATTTGATATTTAGACTATACTACCCTAAAAACCTTTCTTAAAAGCCTCAATTGATGAATGAATCTAAACAAGTCTATGATTGGATTTATGTTTCAAAACTATCCAATTAATAAAAAGCCTAATGTCAAAAGTATAAAAAAAAAGGATGCAGTTGACCTAAGTTCATAGATGTGTCTCTTAACAATTCAATATAAAAACTATTAACTAACAACTTTAGGCCACACTTAAAATTGTCATGATAAACAATTATCCCCCTAAGGATACCAAAACATAATCTCATATGATCTTGTCATTTTATAATTTATTAACACATGGATGTTATATTCTAATATCATATTGTGGAGTAAATATACTAAATTTCAAAGTAAAAGATTTCTCTAATGAATTTCGAAGTGCAAAAGATTACAAGATCATCAACATTATCTCACAACACTAAATACAAATTTAAGCGTCTCAGATGGTGGGATGATGTTATCAAAAAAGTCATCAAATAGTTATCTTTGTTTTCTCAAAATCAAGAAAAATGTAACCCCCTCAGAAAAAAAAAACTAGAAAATGAAAAGCATATTTGAGTTAATCGCGAAAAATCTCCCTCCTTACATTCAGGAAAGTTATAATAATATTTAGCCTAATTACTCAGGTAGCTCTATATACCAATGTCATTAAATTTCTATTTGTGAGTGGAAAACTACTTTAATACCTAAAATGGATCTATCAATTAATCTTTGCTTATCGACGTGAAATGAAACTTTAGATGAATAATCTAGAAAATGTTATGACAGCATAAAATGGCAACTATTTAAAATTTTATGTCAAAATGATTGAAAAATTAATAACTGAACTCAAAATTTGAAATAGTATCCTAAATGCAAGTACACATGATATTTGAATGGGTAAAGCAAATAACCAAAATAACATTTTCCCCTTATAGATATTTCAGTATTCCATTTTCATGTTTTTGTTAATATAATTTAGAATTTCTAGCATGTTTCTCAGGCATAAGGTGGAAAAGACATATGGAAAAAAGAAGATTACATCTTGAAATTGTAAGTATTTTCTCTCTCAAAATTGTTTCTATTCATACCATATAAAAGAAATAGCCTTGCCCTAGATTATCAAGGTGTCTATTTTAAACACCAAGAATTGTATTAATTCTTTATACATGTTCTCCTAACAAAATGTTTCCAAGAACTATACAGGGCATTAATTCAGTTATTAAAGACTAATTTTAGATGTTTGTTTGGTAGTTCGTTGGTTTCACAAGTACTATAAATCACAATAAAAAGTCGTTCATAGCACAACAAAACCAAATTGTTATAGAGAAAAGTTATAGACCATACTTAGTTGTCACTATCTATAAAGCAGATGCTCCACTCTTTGAGGCCCTGAAGCAGCTGCAATGGAGGAGGGGGGCTTCAGTAGTGACAAAGACGAGGACAGTGGGGCTTTGGTAGGGATAGAGAGGAGGACGGTAGGACAATGATGACAGAGAGAAAAGGCAAATATGATGGAGGAGGGGGAGGGGGGCTTCGATAACACCAAATGACATCATTTTTATTTTATTAAAAATGTTGAAGTCAAAACAAATGACGACGTTTATCTTTCTAATTTACTGATGAACTATATTGTCGTTTGTAAACCCCAACTTTATTTGTGCCATCAAGCATTCCCACCTATTTTGCTGACAGGAATTTTCCATTCGTCACTATATTCCATCAAAAAATTTACTGGGATAATTTTCCTCCACATTTACTAATGAATATTTTTTCTATCGCAAAATTAAAATTTTCCCAATAATGTTACCGACGAAATATCATTTTCTGTTGGTAATTTGCTACAGTTTCTTTTCCATCGATAATTTTCTCTCACTAATTACTATCTTGTAGTGACATTACAAGTAATTTAAAGCAATATTTGTTTATAGGTTGTAGCTTTTTACATATTAGTAAAATGAAGTTTAAATATGTTGATCTGCATACATTTAAGTTATTATTTGAACTAAGAAGTATAAGATTCAAAGGATAATCTAGCTTTACTTCATGACAGTTATAAGCTAAACCAAAGAAGAGGAGATGATCATTGGCACAATCATCATAAGAACAAGTTTTCCAACTAAGTGGAAATGAGGGAAGCAATATGATGCATAATTAACCACATCAAATATGATTACATAAACATTAATATAACTTTTAGATGGATGTATTCTTGGCAAAACTTTTTGATAGATTGACATAACACCTGTACATTATTAGCATAACAATTGGCTACAAGTAATTATGTGCAAATTTTGTATATGCAAATTATAAGGGATTCCTTAACATAATCATTATAATGTATAGTTCAAGTGTATTATTGAGCAAAACATAATCATTATAATATATAGCTTAAGTGTATTGTTGAGCAAGTTTTATATCTAATAAAACTCTCAATACCTATAAGTATATAGATCGTACCTTGTAATATCGAAAGGTATCATTTCTACAAGGATTATACAAGAACCAATTCGAACCTAACTTTGTCTAAGGTAACAAGAAATTGATTTTTTAATAAAAGAAAATAACAAAAATTGAAACAAATAATAAAACAAGCAAATATGCAAATAAGAAGTGAGCTACCAATTAATTTAAGGTTTGATCAAGGATAAATGCCTAGAACTTATTCTTTCTTTATTTTGTGTCTTTAACTAGTATTGATCCTAGATTTCCTACGGTATTAATTAGTCTCTCTTCAGAACTAATCGATTCACAAAATTGTTTCTAACGTTGTCAATTAGAACTGAAGTTATTTATTGCATAATTAATTTCTCACACAAGATCTCTCTTCAAATGATCGTTAATTTGGTAATTATGGGACTATTAGGCTACCAACTCTCGTTGCACAATCTAATCCTCCCTCTCTCAATTTGTTGTCAAGTATAAGTATGAATAATTATTACAAATATCAGAATATGTATTGAATCGATAATAATCAAAGAAAAAATAATTCCAGAATAAATCCTAATATGAAATTTAGACACTCACGAACATGTTAAACATTTTAAATTCCAATTGCAGATCAAGATTAATGAAATAACTAAAAAAAAGGATAAAAACTCTATTTAGATCTTGATCTAAAAAGCCAGATTTCCTAGATGTTCTTTTTTATCTTCCACATTTGATCTACTTTGGTTTGTTGGTTGCTATGTTTTTTAATGTGTTTAAAGTTGTTAAATAGTTATTAGGCTATTTGAGGTGTAACTAGGATTTTTCCACTTTAATCAGTTCCAAAAATGGCCCCAAACTTTAAAACAAATGAAAAAACTCGCGTCTAGGAAGTGTCTGTCACGATCATGACTCCCCACAATCATAACTCTAGGAAATTTCTCTTTGTCATGATCATGACATGGGAATCATGGTGGTGACCCTGCCCATATAACTCCATACATATGCATCATCCTTGTTCTTCAATTATTTGATTTCTAGCACTAACAAACATATCAAACACCTCAAGAAACATAAAATTAAGATTGAAATCATGCTCTAAACTACACAAACACTTATTTGGTGGAGGTTAATTCGAAATTATTGCAATACTTTCAGGGGCTATTTGGAGTTTCAGATGTTTGTGAGCCTTTAGATCCATTGGTGGTTGGTTCGGGTCCTCTACTTAATTCTGAATAATGTGCCAACCTCATCGACCCGATTGAGGCGCGGGATGTTAAATCTTCTTTGTTTGCTATTGACGATGACAAAGCACCAGGGCCGGATGGTTTTACGGCTGCGTTCTTTAAGATTAATTGGGAGCTAGTAGGTGAGAATCTTGTTGCAGCGGTTCAGGAATTTTTTTGGAGTGGATAATTACTTAAGCAGGTCAACCATTCTATCATTACTCTTCTTCCAAAAACCCACCTTCCCCCCAAGGTTACGGACTTTCGGCCTATTGCATGCATGAATGTTACCTACAAGGTGATTTCCAAGATCCTCACAGAACGCTTGAAAGGGGTCGTTGACAGTCTTGTGGATCTCGCCCAAGCAGCCTTTATCCCGGGACGCTCTTTACAAGACAACATATACCTTGCCTAGGAAATAGCTCGCGGATACAGTCGCAAGCGGATATCCCCGCACTGCCTCATCAAAATTGATCTTGCTAAGGCCTATGACCGGATCTCCTGGTCCTTTCTGGTGGATCTGTTGCTAGCATTTGGGTTCCCTCATCAGTTTGTTTCCTAGATTGAGGCATGCATTACCACTGCTTCATTTTCGCTGACTATTAATGGTTCCCTTACTGGATTTTTCAAAGGAGGTCGGGGCCTCCGACAAGGCGACCCCCTGTCTCCGCTCCTTTTTGTTCTTTGTCTGGAATATCTTTCGAGAGACCTTAAAATTCGTACTACCGATTCAGATTTCAACTTCCATCCGAAATGCCACCAACTATCTATTACACACTTAGCATTTTCCGATGATTTGATGCTATTCTCACGTGGTGATGTTCCCTCTGTTCGTATTTTATTCTCAAGTCTACAAGGTCTGACTCGAGTGGCGGGTTTGCAGGTAAATCCTCTTAAATCGAATATCTTTCTGGGTGGTGTTTGGGGGATGGAGAGGGACCAAATTTTGCAGATGACGGCAGTTGGTTTCGTTACCTAGGCATTCCTCTGGCTCCCATGAAAGTTTCTGTGATGCAATATGCGAGCCTCTTGGACTCGGTTGAACATTGTTTGACAAAGTGGAATGGGCATACACTTTCATATGCCGGTAGAGTGGAGATTATTGGCTCGGTAGTACAGGGTGTCCTTTCGTTTTGGTTACAGGCTTTTCCAATACCTGTTGTGGTCCTGGACAAAATCGCCTCGATGTGTCGGTTATTCTTGTGGGGAGGCAGGCACTATCGGGTCGCTTGGGACACTATCTGTGTGCCTAAAGCCGAAGGTGGACTTGGTTTAAAAAATTGTAAACTCTGGAATTTGGCCTTACTGTCGAAGATTCTTTGGAATGTTCATGCTGAAGCCAATTCATTATGGGTTAAATGGATTCATGTAGTTTATCTACGTGGCGTCTCGATATGGGATTGGATCCCTCATCCACGGGATTCTCCCTTAATGAAAAAACTTGCTTCAGTCTGGGATAGGTTGTTGGACCGATTGGGAGGCCGCGTGGCAATTATTACTGAACTCTCCAAGTTATGTATTAATGGTTGGCTTTTATCTGGGAAGGTTTATGACTTGTTACGCACCCCTCTACCTCGTCAGCCCTGGATGTCCTTTATATGGAGGAGGTTCATTCCTCCGAAGTATTCTTTTATCGCATGGTTGGGGTTTCGGAACCGTTTGCCTACAAAGGATAATCTACTTTTTCTTGATATTGATCGGTCATGTTGTCTGTGTCAATAGGGAACATCGGAAACTATTGCCCATCTATTTTTTAAATGTGATTTTACTAATGTCGTTTGGTGAGACATACGGCACTGGTTGGATCTCCAACGGGAAATGGGTTCTTTATTACGGACTATCAAATGGCTTCGGATCGAAGCTAAAGGATCTCTCTTACGGTGCAAAACCATTCGGATTGCTTTTCTCTGCACTATTTACAATATTTGGAAAGTCCGAAATGCTAAGGTGATGGATGGAATTGCTTTTACCAGCCGGGGCGTCACCTCTCGCATTAAAACTTCTATTTATAACATTTTATAACGTCTTTATCCGATCGAGCTCGTTACTTTTTAGTTATGGTTTGGGATGGCTTTTACTGCGTTCGATCGGTCCTTTGGAGTTCCTAGTTTCCGGGGTGTGTAATGTTCCTCCTCTGTTCACTTCTCCATGGATCCGGGGTGTTCACTTTGCGGTTCCTTTTGCAAGCACATGTTGCTGTGTCTGGATGCCATTGGAACCGATGTTGTGCAGGGATCAATTTCTGGACATTGCTCTTTTTCTTTCTTTGTTGGGTACGACTTTTGTGAACCCGCACTACTCAAGTGGCTTTGTGCTTTCTGGTTTCTTCTACAGCTAAGAAACAGACGCGTTCGTTAGCTGCAAAACGGCGTCGTCATGCAGGATGCTATACGGTGTCGTCTTTCAGCTGGCTCTGCTTCCCGGTGGCCTTGCCTGTTCCCCGTGCTGGCTCCCTTAGCCTCACGGGCCCCTTCTCTCCTGGGTTCCTTATGGGTCCATCGAAATTTTGGATCATTTGGTTAGGCTGTTACCTTGGGCTGGGCGATTTGTACTTGGGCTAGGCTTTGATTTTGCAGTTTAGTAGGGTGTATTGTATGGGCTGCTAGGTCAGCCCATTAACGTTAACATAGTGGGGTCCCAGTTCTTGGGCCCTTTTTGGTTTGTTGTATTTCCAATTCGGGTTGCTTGATGTGTTTACTGGGGAGGGTAATTTCTTCCTTTTTGACTGGGGTATGCCCCTGACTGTGTGTACATACCCGATTCTTTTGATGAATACCATTTACCTTTCATCCAAAAAAAAACTCATATTAACACAATTCTAAGCCTATACAACAATATTCATCTAATAAACACACTAAAACACTTATCAAATCATAGTATAAATTATACCTATCATGTACAATCATTTAATTTAATATATGTTTGGGGGAACATTCACAACTAAAGTCACTGAATGGGTAAGTTTAAAATTTGACATTGTAATTAAATTCCATTTCCCACAACATAGTTAAAAATAACAACTTCCATCGGCGCAACAAATCTTATTATAATATTCATTAATATAAACTTTAAGTGTTTTTTCTCTTTTGTCGACAAATTAATATTTTATTTTATGAGCTTTATTTTCTCCTTAATCTTCTTGATTATGCTTGTTTTAACATTACTTGTTTTAATAATGCTTTGTTTCAACCCCCTTCTTCGACATAGATACTTATTTCCTTAATTTAAGAATCACTTTAAAACCCCTCGATAAATTTGTCATCATACAATTTGAAAATATCTCCTATCCTAATTTTTTATTATTATTTAAACATTACACACAACAATTTTAAACTGATTAAAAATAAAAACTTACTCGATATTTGTGGTATCCATATAATCTCCTCATATGACTATGATCACTCTAAGAAATTGTCAGTAAGGAATTTAAACTACAATAGAAAAATACATTTTTAGTATTTAAAAGTTAATATTGTATTAGCAACTGGTAGGAATGCTATAACTTTAGGAGCTATCATTAGAATTATAACACAAATGACACATATAACATTGTATATAATGATAAAAAATTAAAATGATGGAAAATCTGTCAAAGTTTATCAGATTTAAACTCTAACTTAATATTAAACTCAAAGTATATTAAATGATGATGACGATAATATTATAACACCCCACTCCCGTAAGACCTGAACCTGATATCGATGGTGACATCCGAGTCCGTGCCCTGCGAGGGTGGTGTGCTACATCACTCAGTCAAATCACAAATCACAATTTTTTTAACAACATACACTTACAATTCTTTATGCAGAAGAATATTTACAAAACATAACTAGTAATATCCTCGCACTACTGCAGACACAACTGATCCCGTCCCCTACTGTCACTCTTAAGCGATCACCATACGCCCGGTGCCTAACGGGGTATTCTTCTGAGTCCTGAAAAATAAATGCAAATTTAGGGTGAGTTTTGCGAACTCAATGAGTGAC
>JANZLD010000009.1:10675110-10686137 GCA_026413575.1 Erythroxylum carthagenense | reverse complement strand
CTTCCTAATTAGGAAGACTCCCATAACTATGTACCCTAGCTCTATATAAGCATAGCAGTATCTGTACATCTTTTTTTTTTAATCAACTGAATAAAAGTCAGCAGTTGTTACAATATGGCATCCACTGAAAAGGAAATTAATAATAGAAATTGATAAACCCTTAATTGATGTGATAGGTAGCTTATTTAGGTCTCAAGACATTCATTGAAAAGGAAATGAACATTAGAAGTGATAAACCTTTGACTAATGTTAATATCTCCCTATTTTTGTGGTTCACATAGATGTGAATGATTTTAAGTTGGGTTCAAATGCAATCCTGCTATGAATCCATGATATAGAGTTAGACATTAAGATGTATTTGGAATAATAATTGTCAACTTAAAAAGACTTTTGTCTTAGAAATCATGGATTCTAAGTATCATCTTCCTAGAATGTCCTTCCCAACTAAGCAAGAGATAGATGATATTTATTTGAAGACTTAAATTTCGTGTTAAATCAAAACCTGGTATTATGAGCAAGACATGTGATATTAATTTCAGGACCTGCTTTAGTGTCAAAACAAGACCTATTATATGTAAAGGATTGTCCTGTTTCTTATTGTAAGCCTATATAACCCTATTTAGCTGATAGTTTGATTACACATCATATACTTCTCCATTTGTTTTCAAGGTCATATTTGATTTGATCACTTGTTCAAAATTTGTGAATATGATAATTTTGGCTTTGTAGTTATTCTCCTGGAAGATGGGTTGAAAAGGTAGGTGGCCTGAAATTGAGCAACTATGATGTTCCTGACACAACAACACTATTATTGATTGGTCCAAAAGGATCTGGAAAAAGCAGTCTTGTCAATAGGATTTCAAAATTCTTTGAAGATGGCATCTTTGCTTGTGAAAGAGCACAAGTCTCATGTATGTGTTACTTCATTTGGCTCATTGTTCGTGAAAGAATTGGATACTATGAACTTTCATTAGCCTAACTATGGTTTTCTTAATGGGAAGTGAAAATTGTTCCTTACAGAAAATTATTGATTGTCTAGCAACTGGACCTTTTTCCTTAAAGAACCTTCATATAATTTTATTTCTTACTTCAGATGATTCATCTACTGGAGATGGGACCTTTTTTCTTCATGAATACATGATCCCTAGGAATTCTTCTTCCTTTTGTCTCTATGATACCCGTAGTTTGTTAGACAACTCATCAGACAACTATGAAATGCTAAAGAATTGGATTACAAATGGTGTTCGTCATGGGGAACTTATTCTCAGGTTTAAAATTCTAACTTTAGATGAATTTTCTTTTATGGGATGTGTATTTTGTTTTAGAAAATACCTTGTATAATTTGTGTATCAGGCCATCAGATGATTCTAGTTTGAGGACCAGGTTGAAGCACAAGGCTCGTAAAAGTCGTTATGTGTCCAGCAGGGCTAGGATGGTTAATTTTGTGATATTTGTGGTTAATGGAGTTGAAGTCCTAAAATTGATGGAGGGTAATTGTGATACTTTGAAGGGGGGGAAATTCAAACAGATGACCACAACTTTCAACTGCCCATACTTATCATTCAAAGGTATGTGATATTTTTTTATTTTTTGCCTTAGGTACTTTTAGAAATACCCTTTGAGGTTCATTTAGTATTTGCGTGGAATATTGTACGAGGAATAACTTCTTTACTACATAGGGGTAAGGTTGTGTACTATTAGACCTCCCCAAACTTTGCTTTGGTGCAGGATTTTAACTAGGTGTTGATGATGATGATGATTGTACGAGAAATATAGTTAAATAATAGATGAAACGCTGAGATTTTGCCTTTTAAGTCTTTGTTAGCCCCCAAAGGGTTTTACAAGATATTGAATTATGAAATTTTCTAATAGAATTCCTACTCCCCTTAAAACTTATTTCCCTAAGAAAGATAGACATTGGAAAGTAGGTGCTAAATTTGCTGGAATAGAGGCTTTGGTGGATGCGTATTTCAAGGAACATGTGCTTGTTATTCCCCACTCTTTTAGTTTTTCCGATGTTCATCAAACAGTTTCTCTTAAGATCAGTATAAATACTAAGGAAATAGGCCATATAATGGAAGGGTTAAAATTTTATTTTAAATTGTTTTAAAGGAGCCTTGTCCTCTCTGTACGGACTGCCTTTTATCAATACAATTCTTTACTTTATATTTCCATTATTCTCTACATATTTCCTTGCTTCTATCCATTTTGATATCAAAGTAGAAATGATCCAAAAGGGTGAGCACTTGCCATTCTACTTCCTAAAATCCTTCCTTACACACGTCTACCAAACAACAAAGATTGAATCTTATAACAACTTGCTATAATCACATCCAAACTTGAAGTTGTAGACTTCTAGTGTCAGAAGTGGCAATAATGGGTGCCCAACAATTAGATTCTGGAGGAAAGGGCTAAGGAAATTCGTATAGACCTTGTGAACCTAGAAGATTGAGTTGGTCTAAGGCTAAAGAAGAAGACGCCAATAGCCCTTGGTGGCGTCGTAGTCCCAACCTCCTCACACAAAGATGGAATTTCCCAGATTTGATTATGACAATCCTTAAGGCTAGATCCTTAAAGCAAAAAACTATTTCCACTATTATCAAACTCTTGATGAATTGAAGGTGGATATTTTGACTATGTATTTAGAGGTGATGCGTTAGATTTTTGCATTTGGATTAATAGTGAATGAACTCTTTTGTATTGGGATGAATTTGCAAATGTTTTGAAGGAAAATTACATATTCGTTGAATTTTAAAACCCAAACGAGTTTCTCTGTAGCTTCCAACAAACAAGATCTATACATGAGTATCAACTGGAATTTGCCAGATGATCTGCTCGAGCATCTAATTGATCGGAACACTGCCTTTTGGGCATGTTTTTATATGGATTTTGAGAGGAACTTTGAGCTGACGTGCGGATTAATAAAACATGAATATTTAATAGGGCTATGAGTAGAATTTGAGATCAAATTAAAACTAGTTTGTGGGTCAAGAGGAGTAAGTAAACCTTAGTAGTATTCAACCTAGCCCCAACACAACTCCCCATCTAGCTCTACTCTCCCATGACTAGGCAAACGTCCAACCTCCATTGTTATCAGTTGAAAATCTAGAATATCTTGCTTTGTACAGTTGTGGAATATCTAGAATATCTTGTACAGCTAGAAATTCTATATATAGCCCGTGATCTTTTCTATTTTAGGATATAATCCTTTTCTATTGTAGGATAGAATAATTTACTCCTAATATTTGGGAGACAACAGATTTCATGGGATTGATAGAAGTCAAATTCCATTTGTATAAATAATATATAGCCTGGAACCAAGTGAAATAATAGAATAATTTAGAACAATTCCATGATACATAGTAATGTTTGTGGTCCACCTAGAATCAACGCAGTTATTGGCCACAGGTGGTTTGTTACCTTTATTGATGACCACACTAGAATCACATGGTTATTCCTAATGAAGGAGAAATCAGAGGTTCAACAAATCTTCTAGAACTTCTACAAGATGGTAGAAACACAATTCCAAACACGGATTCAGGCACTAATTACAGACAATGGGAGAGAATACTTTGAGGCACAATTGGGTTCTTTCCTAAGTTAAAAAGGGATCCTACATCGGAGTTCCTATGTAGACAACCTACAGCAGAATGGAGTTGCTGAAAGGAAGAACATACACCTATTTGATATTCGAAATGGCTCGACCCTTAACGATGACCATGAACGTGCCAAGACTATTTTGGGGAGAAGCAGTGATGACCGCCATCTTCCTTATCAATCGAATGCCATCTCAGGTACTTCAATTTTAAACCCCACATGACAAACTCCGTGAGTTATATACCCTCACTTTAAAATCCTCATAGATATACCTCTAAAGATCTTTGACTGCACCTCATTTGTCAGCTACGTAGCAAGCTTGATCCTTGAGCCACCAAGTGCATTTTCCTTGGATATTCCTCTACACAAAAGGGGTGTCAATGCTATTCCGATCGCCAAAAATATTCTATCACTCTATGGATGTCACATTTTTTGAAAATGTTATAGTTATCCAAACCTAAGGAATGGGATAAATATGTTATAGTTATTTCTTCACCATCTCCAATCTCACTTGGACCTTTACCACAACTTTACTAGTGTCTAATACCACCACAATCTTTCTAATACAACTACCACAGAGAAAGAGCTACGTGTTTACTTTAGGAGACAGAAGCCTCAAGAGACAGAGACCCACGCACACATTCTGTAAGGCCATGACTCTGAACTGAATACTGAAACTCTGGATGATAACACAGGTATGCATTTGAATTCCCCGATTGTACATACTGATGATCTTCCTATTGCTTTAAGGAAGGGTACTCGATGCTGCACACAATACCCAATCAGTCAATATGTTTTAGCAAATGGACTAGCCCCACACTATAGGACATTTCTAGCCACTCTTGATGATACCCAAATTCCCAGAGATGTTTATAAGGCCCTTGCACAACCAAAATGGAAGAGTGATGTCCTTGATGAGGTGCACTTATTGGAGAAAAATTCAACGTGGGAATTGACATTTCCCTTCAGGAAAAAGAATAGTTGGATGTAAATGGGTGTTTTCAGTAAAGCAGAATTAAAATGGAAGTATAAGCAGATTTAAAGCACAACTTGTGGCTAAAGGATTCACACAATCCTATGGTGTTGACTATGAGGAGACGTTTGCTCTAGTTGTAAAGCTTAGTTCATTCAAAGTCTCGCTATCTCTTGCAACAAACCTAGAGTGGCCTCTCTCCCAACTGGATGTAAAAAAGTGCCTTCCTTAATAGAGATCTTGAGGAGGAAGTGTTTATGGATATTCCTTCAGGACTAGAGATAGAGGAAACTTTTGGATAGGTTTGCAGACTTAAGAAGTCCTTGTATGAACTTAAACAATCTCCTCGTGCATGGTTTGAGAGATTTACCTGAGTTGTTAGGAGTAAAAAATTTATGCAATGTTAGACAGATCATACTATGTTCGTCAAAAGAAACCCCAAAGGCAAGAGAGCCATACTAATAGTTTATGTTGATGACATTGTTTTGATGGGTGATCACTTAGAGGAGATTGCTAGAATTAAAGAAGTTCTTGGCAAGGTAGTTTGAAATCAAGGACTTGGGTCAACTTAGATATTTCCCAGGCATGGAAGTTACTCGTTCAAAACAAGGAATTTCTGTCTTTTAGAGAAAATATACCTTAGACCTCTCACGAGAAACAGGAATGTTGGGGTGTAAGCCTACTGACACACCTCTTGATATGGCCGGTAAGGTAAAATTGGGGGAAGATAGTCCTTTGACAGACAAAGGAAGATATCAAAGACTAATGGGTAAGTTAATTTACCTAGCTCATACATGCCCAGATTTTGTAGTTGGACTTGTCAGTATATCTATGAATAAGCCAACTGAGAGACATCTAGATGTTGTTCTATGTATCCTATGTTATCTCAAGAAGAGTCTAGGGCGTGGATTGTTTTTCAGGAAGACAACTAACCGAGGGTTAGAGGTAATGATAGATGCTGATTGAGCTGGATCTTTGGAAGATTGAAGGTCTACTATTGGTTATTGCACATTCCTCTGGGGAACTCTAATCACACGGCGCAGGAAAAAGCAACAAGTAGTAACAAGAAGCAGTGCAGAGGTTGAGTTCAGGGCAATGTGCCGTGGTATATGCGAGGGAATATGGTTGGAATTAATGGTAAAAGAATTGGGGGTCAACGTGGAAGCACTATTGTTTTGTATTGTGATAACAAGGCAACAATCAATATTTCAAAAAATCCTGTTAATCATGATTGAACTAAGCATGTGGAGATCGATCATCATCTCATCAAGGAGAAGCTAGAGGAAGAAAGATTCAAGCTTGGGTATATATACTCGAGTCAACAGACTACAGACAATCTAACTAAAGCTCTACCTAAATTAAGCTTTGAGGGTTTGGAATTCCAAGCTTGGTATGCTTGATATACATAACCCAGCTTGAGGGGGAGTGTGAAAATATGAGCAAGATTAGTGGGATTGTTATCCCACGATTTTAGGAATGAGCAAGAACTGTAGAAGTCCATAATTTAAGGAATTAGTCAAATTAGAATAAAAGCTATGATTGATTCACTGCCAGCCGTTAAGCTTGTTTCCTTGTTTTGTGTAATCTGTTTTAATTCTGTGATTAGGGTTGCTGTTTATTTAGGTTATATATATGCCTATGCTGGTTGTAGTTGTAAGTCAAGAAGTTATGGAATAAATCAGAACATTCCACATTCTTGAAGTCTTTACGAGTCTTGTTTGTCAGCAACAAAGTTGGCCTTTTCTTCAAATTGTCACTTGTAGTTGGATGAATAGACTGAAGATGTAATTGCACCATTGAGATGTTTCTCCATTGTCTTACAAGCGATAGACCAATTTGATGGGTTAAATGGGTTCTGTGGGTGGAGTATTGTTACTCACATCTTTCCACTGTTCCTTGCAAGCTACACCATTTTAGGTGGTGTATGGAAGGGATCCTTTGTGTTTGCTCAACTAGTTGATTCCACTAGAGTGGAGGCAGAGGATCATGCTCTTTGGGAAAGGGATACAATTTAGTGGATGAAGTTTACATATGATGCAAATCATCAAGAGATCTCCTTTGAATTTGAAGAAGGTGATTGGGTTGAATCTTCACCCTTATCGGTAGCTTTTGGTACAAAAGAGAGGGCCTCTCAAGTTGTCTCCAAAATATTTTGGTCCTTTTAAAGTACTAACAAAAATATGTACACTAGCCTACAAGTTAGATCAATAAGAGGGGAGCCGTATTTATGATGTTTTCCATGTGACCTTGTTGAAGAAGTTTAAGGGTGATACTCCAGGTTTAGTGGCTACACTACCAGTCCTCCATGATGGCCAATCAGTTCCTATTCCTCACTCTATTGTCTAGTCCAGGCTTAATAGAGGCAGAATTGAGTTGTTGGTGTATTGAGTGGATAATTAGAATAACAATGCTACATGGGAAGATTTGGCCACTCTTTGGGAGGTTTACGCAAAGTTTGAGCTTTTGGACCAGCTCAAAATCAGGGAAGGGAGTAATTTTGAGGATACCTTTGTTGGGATGCGGTGCAAAAACAGTTGTTGACAAAACAACAATTAGCAAGTCTACTTTTATTTTGTTTTGTTTGATTTTCTTTCTTATTTTAGGTTTTTTACATATTATGTTTCCTATTTTATTGGGATTCTATTTTTAGACTTTATACCTAATTAAGAGTCCTAATTAGGGTTGTTAATTTATCCCTTAAGCCTATTTAAAGGCTGCGATGGTTAACAAAGAGGCAAGGAGATTTTTATCAAAACAAACAGCCGCTAGACAAGAAAGACAATAGCAGGATGAGATCTTGTTAATGACAGGTCTCTTCCTTGTGTCAGCATAGGTTCTTTAGAGGAAGGGGAGAACATCGCTAGGTTAAGAGAGGTGTTCTTTTCATGTCTTGACCCGTGATTAGATCCTACACTAGGATATATAACACCTAACTCGAGCTGTTGGTGAAATGGCTTAATCAAGTGGTTGAAGAAGCTACATGGCAAGACTATGATCTTATAGTGGAACAATTTCGTGACTTTTGCCTTGAGGACAAGGAGAGTTTTTCGAGGGGGAAGCACTAATAGAATTCCTACACGAGGACAAGGAGAGTTTTCGAGGTTGAAGCACTAATAGAATTCCTACTCCCCTTTAAAATTTGTTTTCGTAACAAAGGCAAACATGGTAAAGGGAGTACTGAAGTTGCTGAAATAGAACCTTTGGTGGATGAGTATTGCAAGGCATATGTGCTTGATCTATCTTGACTTGTTATTCCCCAGTGTTCTAGTTTTCGTGGATGAGTATTTCAAGGCACATGTGCTTGATCTATCTTGACTCGTTATTCCCCCGTCTTCTAGTTTTCCTAATCTGTAGTAGATAGTTTCTCTTAGGTTATGTTTGGTTGGGAGTTTATTAATGGAATGGATTGTAATATTATTCTAACATTTAGGAGGAGGGTTTATAATGGAATGAAATTTGATGGGATAGAGGAGGAGAGTTTCATATTACATCCAATTCCATCCTAAACAGTTAAAATAAAAAATTTTCGATTTTGGGGGTTTAGGATGGAATGTAAAATGATAAACGACTTTTTACTATATTACATTATAAACTCTTCTTCCAAACAACATTTCACTATATTACATTATGAATCTTTCCATTCCTCCTAAGCAACAATTTTTTAATATTATATCCATTTATATTTCATTCTATTATAAATCATTCCATTCCATTAAAAATCTTATGTCCAATTAAACATAGCCTTAAGATTAGTATAGATACTTATGAAATCTGCCATGTAACGCGAGGGTTAAAATTACATTCTAAATTGTTTTAAGGAGCCTTGTCCTCACCATCTGGACTGCCTTTTATTACTACAAATCTTTACTTTATTTTCCACTATTCTCTGTACTTATCCCTGCTTCTATCATCTTCATGTCCCTTTCACCTTTTCTTATTATTTTTCCCATCTTGCAATATCATCTCTAATGGTATCCTATCGGCTATGGCTCATTCTTTCCTTATGAACTGCAGATGATAAACCTGTTGTTGTTGTCACACATGGTGATCTACTGTCAATTGCTGACCGCGCTCGTATCCGTGTTTACCTCGGCCAGCTTCTTGGTATCCCTCCTGCTAAACAAATATTTGACATTCCAGGTATGATTGTGTGTACCATTTGATTTTCCTTTTCCATTGTCACAATTGACTAATCAGTTAAAACCACATTTTTTACATCTATTATAATTTTGTTAGAGTTTGAAGAATTAACAACTTCTTCATGTAATTGTAGAAAGCTTTGATCCAGTTACTGGTTTGATGATAGTTAACATGCTGCGTTATTGCCTTGAGCATGCTGATAAAAACCTTCCTCACAAGAACTGGTTAGCTAAAAAGGTTTGTCTTGTACCACCTCTTCGCTAGAAGCTCTGCATTTGCTTCTAACGGGTGTGGGTATTTATTTGGCTGTATCTTCTGATGATTCTACCATCAGGCGTATGATGTCTGCCACTGGCTCTTGATTACTTTACATAATGTTCTTTGAGGAGACTTTCTTATTAGGCTTACGCAACCAACCATGCACTATAGTTTGAAGCAAGGTCTAAATAATAACATAAAGAGTGCAACTGCTTCTTTTACTTAACAAAAATATGAGGGTAGATGGCACCGCATCCTACTGAATTATATAGTTCGGTGGCTTGCCTTCTGCTGACAGCTGCAAGTTTTTTGCAGGTTTGCAAGATATCAATATCGACCTGGATATATATCTTTGTAATCCTTAGTATGGCCATTTTGTCTATCTACATGCAGTATCTTCATATTGGACGTCCAGTGAAATCAAAAGAGAAGTTTCACGTAGATTGGCATAATATAAGGCATTTGTGGTTAGAATAATCGCTTTGCGTGCCTTGGCAAAATTCGTTCTGGTGGATTTGTCCTCCAAAATCACAGCTACTTTCTGATTAACGCTTTTAGGGTTCTGTACAAAGGCTATTTACTTCCCTGCCTGCATCATCAGATATGTTAGTTCAGAAAGTTGTCCTACTTGTAATTAATTTTCGAATATCAGCAAGTACTGTTGAGAGCTTGGAATATATTTATTTAGTGCTTCGAAGATCTCTTTCTTTCCTTCCTTCTTCTTTCCCTATTGCCGTGCGTCACTTTGTCTTCTTAAAACATCAAAATTGGGACATTTTACACTAATGTACTAGTATCAACCGTTTTAAAAGTTGGGCCGGTTTAATCTAGGCTTAGCCAATGGGTTTTAAAGTTTCGAAGAACCTGAATTGAATTGACTAATTACAACAGCAATTGGAATCACTTGTTAGATTATAAACTCCACGGAAGTCCTCTTTTCCCTATAATGCAAACGTCCTTTGGAGCATATTGCATTTACATCTTAGCTTTATGATCCTTGCAATCAGTCTTTCACTGTCCATTTCTTCATTGACATTATCTTGAGGCTTATGAAACCTTCTAGGAGTGTCTACTTTCTCACCAGCTCTAGTTCCTTACCCTATTACCTACCTTTCCATGCCCTTTTGTTTTTTGCACTCTCGTGGCTTTTCCTTCCCAGGGTTCTAATGTTTGAACCCTGCATTCATTGTGGTCTGCTTTGCTTGAAAAGATTATAACATCTCCTTCTAGACCACACAACCGTACCCCATTCTGCTTATAACTTGAAAACCCTTCCAGAAGTTTCAACTAACTTACACATCAACTCAACCAATTACACACAACTATTTTGTACATTTCCTGAATGACTACAAACAATAGAAAATAGGGTAGCCTCTTTCGATCTCCTTTACCTAGTATGCTCATTACCTGTAGCATCCCACTCCCGCAAGACCCGAACCCGATATCTACGGTGATATCCGAGTCCGTGCCTCACGAGGATGGTATGCTAGAGCAGTCAAATACAGTTTAAAAACTCAGAAAGCCATTTTTTTTCTTTTTAAAACCAATCGAGTGCGCAGATTTCAGTGAATAATTTGGGCCCACTTATTTTCGATCATAAAACAATTCCAGTCATAAATCAATCCATACACATATAATCATAACTAAATTGAGCCCAATACAATAACAGTACAAATCTGTGAAAATACAAATTTACATATAATTTCATAACGGCATGAATACAGATGTGTGACTGATCTCGATTTCAAACTCTAACTCTTTGCAGTAATCATACTCCCGTTGGTCTAACGGGGTACTCGCTAATTCCTGAAAAATAATTGCAATGTTGGGTGAGTTTACGAACTCAGCGAGAAACCATCATCGATGGTCCACCCAACTCATGCATTCGCAGATCATTTACATATAATCACACGATAGCATTTACAGAAATATCACATGCAGTTCATTTTTCACACTTTTCAGTCAATCATACACATATGCATTATGCATGTGACACTTCCATTTTCATTTCGTTGTTGTGACCGTGCGCCTGAGCTCAATAACGGTGAGCCAGTGGCTC
>JANZLD010000009.1:10625939-10646015 GCA_026413575.1 Erythroxylum carthagenense | reverse complement strand
TAGCTCTCTTTAGGTATCATTACTTTTGAGCACCCACCTAGGAGTTGTATCCCTCTACTCGTAGAGGATGAATCAGGGGTAAGTCACCCACTACACGTCATGTAACTTGTCTTTTCATTCCCTTATATATATATATATATAAATCATGGTACGAGCCTTTAATACATTTGACAAACTACAAAGGAGTTTTACGGGCCTTGAATACTCCAACTTCAAAGAATAGGCCCACTAACTACAAAGAAATGGTATCTGAAAGACAATCTCTAATTTTTCTCATGATGACTTAGTACATGTGTTCCAGAATTGTAAGACTCAAATATTTGGAAGAACATTTGTAACAGTTGAGGAACCACAAAAATTCAACAGACCCATGAAATCTCATTGCCATGGTTTATCCTACAGCAACGACTAGTACATGGAAAAGTAATTTTGATGGATTACAACGTATCCAACTGTCTCAAATCCCTGTCCTCGAACATAAATTCAAGGAAACAATCATAACGTGCCTCCAATCAATAAAAACTCACACCCTTCTTAAATAGTTTGCAGGCACAGCCCAAATGAAATAGGCAACCAAGATAGGAAGAAATGTCGGCTTCCTATTTTCAATATTGATTAGCAAGTCCTATTTTGAATCATGAGCTTCCAATAGCTGTAATGTTTGGAATGCTTTGCAGAAACATTGCCCTTGCAGTAGGGTCAGTCGAAAACTGGCCAAGTACAGCAAATGTTGCTGTGCTACTTCCTAACTTCTCAATTCCTCTAGAGATCATACAAGTATGGCTAGCCTCCACAACAACCATCACATCTCCACCCAACAGCGATGAGACAGTCTCAGCAATCTGCCTGGTAAGTCTTTCCTGTACTTGGAGCTTGAAACCGTAGAAGTGTACCACTGACTGTAGAAGGGATTTAGCAATAGGATTAGATCCCTCAGCGTGGAAGTACCCAATATGCACAACACCATAGAATGGAAGTAAATGGTGTTCACATTGAGACCAGAATGCCAAATTTAGCTCAGAATGTATCTGCTCTCTGAAATGGCATACTTCTCCTTCGGGTTTGAGATCCCTATGACCACATATGAAGCCATTAAGCTTCATATCTAAATTCATGGTTTGGAACTTCATTAACCATTTGATGAAACGACTGGGAGTTCCAAGAAGCTCTATCCTTTGTGGATCTTCACCCAAAGACCTGAGCATAGAAGTCACCGCTGCCACCATTACTGTGTTAGGTGGTTCTAGCTCAGAAGAAATTTTAGCATTTGAGGAGACACAGGAGGGACACCAGTGGAGCTCTCGGAAGTTTTTATCATAAAATTTTTCTGCATTTATACCTCTCAACTTGAGGAGACTTAAAAAATCAACCCATATATCAGCATTTTCATTTTCAAAAACACCTGAACCTGAGCGGATCAATGCCTTAACCCATCCTTGGTGATTACAGTCAAAAAAGAATGGCTCCATGATTGGAAAATGAATGTGTGAACACTGGAGTATAACAGCAACACCAGCTGGCCTGATTCCATTATGCAGAGCCGAACATACTTCATCTGCCAGGCGCTGTGGATGTTGAAGTCTTTTTGCAAAAACATCAGCAACTCTAGAAAGCTTGCTTAATCCTACAACCCTCAGACCAGAAGGGACATAGCCTACATGACACTTAACATGGAACGGAAGCAGGCAAGACTCACAATAGGAGAAAAGATCAAGATCCCGAACAATCACAAGTCCCCCAGATCCTCCTGCATGACCAACTGCATTATCCAAACCAACTTCAGGAAACAAAGCCCCCTGAACAATGTCCTTTACCTTTTGTTTATAACCTGCACAAGCAAGAAACAGCCAACAATGAGTATTCATTAAGCGACACCATAAATTTCCAAGTAAATTAAGTATGAAAAGCAAAACAGATAGATGGTGCATCCATACACATTACCCTAGACAAGTAAATTAAGCTATTCTTGATCATCTTGTTCAGAAGGATCACCTCTGCTTAAATTGGACATACACACGAAAAGATCAGCTTAAAGTTACTATTTAAGGCAAACAAGGAAGTCATCCACTGAGTAGTGACTTATAAAACAATTATATTGTGCACTTAAAACCATGGTATAAATCTCAGATCTGTAAGAAACAGCCACTCAAATCATTAAAGTCTAGTTAAGACTACAAGGTTTGCTGTTATCTTTCCTGTTTTCTATTTAAGCTTGACTGGATGTTTCCCAATCTACTGGGCTAACGCATTAGGGTCTGAAAATGGCAAACAGACAAGGCAACTATGAAAATAGTTTTCCAAACTGGATCTAAACCAAATTTTTTTGCGTTATTTAACTGTATCCCGCAAGTTAAGGATCAGTAGCTGCTCTAATGCATCACTTCAATAGGTTGCTATAATTCATCCCTAAATCCCTTATAAAATAGATGGAAAGATGATATCTTGTTCAAGTGACTTCATTCGCTCCCCTCTTTTCCTTGAAGAACTAATGTTATCTTTCACGGGATGATGTCATCATATGAATGTTATCCTGATATGAATCTTATCAGTTACAGGATGATGCCATCATATGAAAATTCTGATTGCAAAAACTAAGTGTTAACTATTACATTGATAAAGTAAGCCTACAGCTTGCATAACATATTAATACCCAGCGTTAAGAAATTATGAACCTTGATGCCGACACCAAAAATGGAGAAAACCCAAGTACAGCAATCGCCTTTTTAAAGTGAAAATAGTGGCCATTATAGTGAAAAACAAACAACATCCGGTGTAAGCAGAAGTGATAAACAGATCCAAAATAAAAGAAATCAGCAATATACAACCCTGCAATGGATTCCCATTTCAGGACATAAATCCAACCATCAAAGAGGATACAAATAATAAAATAATTCTCCTATG
Organism: Erythroxylum carthagenense; assembly: GCA_026413575.1. Taxonomy (NCBI): domain Eukaryota; kingdom Viridiplantae; phylum Streptophyta; class Magnoliopsida; order Malpighiales; family Erythroxylaceae; genus Erythroxylum; species Erythroxylum carthagenense. Next base: position 10,643,114 of record JANZLD010000009.1, on the reverse strand, counting down.
AATAAGCTTTTCTTAAATAATGACATGTGATGTTTTAGTATGCCATCCACTGAAATTGAGACTATAATAGATTCACGTCAACGTCTGCAAATTCTAATCTACGGCTTAGCAAGTTTAAATTCAAGGACAACTGTCGTAACAAAATAGTGACGCATAGGAAAGGAAATAACCAAAAGGAAGAACTCAAGAACTGCGGAGAGCAGATCCCTAAAACTTATACTGAGAACGCATCCATCGGCGGGTGAAAACAAATTCAGAGTTAGTTAAACAGAGTAAGGACAAGAAGGTACCTTTGGTTGCTTCTCTAAACGCCTTAGCGACGCGGAGTGGAGTCTTTCTAAGACCTTCTCTATTGACATCTTCTCCAAGACCTCGTAAAAGAACTTTCACAGATTCCTCAATAGCTATAGTTTCTGGCTCTCCCTCAAATCCTAGCTCAACTGTTCCGAGTTTCACTTCATTCTTAAGCTCCAGGTCGAATTGTCCCTCATCCAAAGCGCCCATTGACAGACAACAAAACCCACCAACTACACCAGCTACAGATGCCAAAAGAGACGGAACGGAAATCGTTCAATCATGGGAACATAATCTAATGACGAATCATATCCACATACAAAACAGCAGCAGTAATAACAAGGTAACCCAAATCTTCCCAGTGCAAAATGAATCAAAAAAGAAAACAAAAACACTAGAAACGTTTGAGGAACAATATGCAAAACAAAAGAGGCTTCCAGGACAAGCATACACCAAACAGTAAAAGATTGGAGAAAGTACCAAAATGACACCAAAGCAGAAGAATATAGAAATGAGGGGCAAGGAGGTAGTTAGATGGAGAAAAGGTGGCAGGGGGGAGGAGCAGGGAGGGTGAGGAAATAGAGGCTGAGGAGAGGGAGAAACGTAGGGTAAGTGTTGATCTTTGGAATGTGTGGATCTTTTATTTCGGCTCATGGTCATGGAAAATGAGTACGGGTCTCACCAACTACCCCATTGTAAGCGTAGGCTTTTCGGGTTTCTACATCGAATCTCGTCCGCTGTGTTTACAAATTAGAGTGGGAACGCAGAGAGGAACTCCAAGACAAAATGCGATTTGGTTGTCTTCTTTCGGTTGTGGCATTTATGACCATAATTTTTTTTTTTTTTTTATAAATCATCCGGTATTCGACGTCACATAGACAGTTGATTAATTCGGATTCGTCACATAGACAGCTGATTAATTCGGATTCGAACTGGGTAGGACTATATAGGTGACAAAGTTCTCCCTCACAAATACGACTCCATATCCAAAACTTAAAACCGAGATCTTGGTTAAGGGAAGAGAAGCTCCAGCCATCCCACCACAGCGCAGGTATCTATGACCATAATTTACACAAACATTACAAAAAAAGTTGACTGCATATAGAATATATATTGGAGTAATATTTGGCAGGACATGTTGTCCGTCAAGTTTCTGGTGGGAGAAAAGGTACCGTGCTTGGCTGCGTCGCATTTTGGCACCAACCCACAATTGGTTGTGGGGTCAAAAGACAAACCCCACATCTGGTCGTAATATTTAAAATTGAAAATAATATTATATATATAATAATTAATGTATATAATTATGTTCTTGAACTCATCTCAAATTAATTAAACTCAATTCAACCAATAATTTAAAATAACAGCAATAATTTATTTATTCAACTCCAATTTAAGAGCTACATTGTTGTGTTTATTATATTTAATTGAGCAACACGTAATATTGAATTATTTTAGCAGAAATTTAAGATATAAAATTAAATAACTTAAAAACCTTGTATTTTTATTCCATATGCTTTGAAGACTTCTAGGTTATTTGAGCTCTTGTAAGGGCATTCATGCTAAAAAAAAATTTTTTTGATTAAAAGGAAACTAGCAAAACAGATTACAAAGTGAGTCTGGAGAAACTGGTTCTCGACATATCCTTAAAGAGGAAGCGTTGGCACCCTATAAGTGCAATATCAAAATAAGTGACGCCGACATAAAAAATAACAGTGTGAGTGGCAAATCAGTCAGCACTTCTGTTGCCCTCTCATATTCATCCTAAATTTTATCACAGTATTTTGGCCATATTCTAACTTTACCTTTTTAAGAAAAGAGATTCTGTGAGTATGTTTTGTAGATTTATGGAAGTTGAAAACCGACTTTCTGTTGATTGTTTGTTGTTATTGATAGAATACAAGCAAAGGAATTTTACTTTTATAATAGTACATATATTTGCAGATATTTTAGTCATGTAATCTGTCTTTTATTTAGCCTTGTATTCAACATATAGGATGTACATTTACTCTTGTAAAATCATAACAATACAACACTAAAAGATACCCAAGGCAGGGTAATTATTCTCCCGAAATCTCTCTTCCTTTATGGTATTAGAGCATACTTAAAATTCTTCTTTTTTTTTTCCTAAAATCTTACTAGCCCTCCTTGTTCATTCATCAGACACTTCTCACTGATCTGCTTGCCTGCCACTTCCACAAATTAAAGTCTGTTTCTTATCAGTATCTCTTTGGGTAACATTTTTCTCCACTTCTCTTTGTCTCTTTCTCAATCTTCATTATGGCACCATCTGCTAGTGACAAAACTCATGAAGCCTTTATCATCAACAACATCAAAGCACATATTCCCATAACTTTGGACTTTGTTGGTTCTAAATACAAAAATTGGGCAACTTAACATATTGCTACTGGAATATCCTGCCTCCTAAAATTGTTAAGATTAAATTGTTAGATTGACTCACATGAGTTATTTTATTTAAAAATTTACGAGGTATATTTCATTCACATGCATAATATTCTTATACACATATAAATCATGATTTAAAAAACATTGCAAGATAATATATACACTCAATTGACATGTTCCAAAGTATAAACAGTTTTTACTGACCATGATGTAATTATGTATTGATTTCGTCTTAAATTTAATTTCGATGGATTATAAGTAGTGAATTAGGAATTTATGGTTACAATTTAGTAATTGATGAGTTGATATGTGTATCTAATCTAAGAAAATGTTAAAGAGTAAGACAAATTTATCCACAGGAATTTAGGTTGATTAGGCCGATATCAACCAAGTGTCTACAAAATCTAATGAATATTGTCAAGAAAATCTAATAAATATTGTTAATAAAATGCATAATCTCAACCTACATAAGCGCAAGAGAAGAAAATGCAACAAGATATGGTGAATAAAGATACGCATTTCCTACAAACAGGTTCCATGAAGAATGCTGGACCATTCAGCATCAGAAAAGCTGAAATATAGAAACCATCTATAGTAGGAGTGAAAAAACCAGCCAAATAAAGAACAAAGAAGTCATCCAAAATCGTCTCAAGCAACCCACTTCATAGAACACCAAAGGGGCAAAAAAGAAGAATGACGAAGAAGAAAAAGAAGAAGATGGACTGAGAGTAGAGAGTAAAGAGAGGCAATACTGACAAAAATCAATCAGTTATCTTTAAACGCTTTAGTAAAGGAGCAGGTGAAAAATTAGCTCGTTGGGTTAAATTAGTTAGTTATCCTAATCAAACCCTAACCAAACAAATAAAAAGCTTATTAATATGAATCAAACAACTAATTTAAATCAAATAATCAAAAAATAGCTGAAAAGTTTTTGACCGAACATGGTCAATATATACAAAATCGATCAGTATGCCATCGAGGAGTAGAAATAGCGTTTCTCTATGTTTGTTAAGTATGGTGGGAGGAGGTAGGTGACATGAAAACTAAAAGGAGCATTCGTTGACAGATTAAAAAGATATGAATTTGAGCCGACGCAAGTCCAATCCACCAAAATTGAAACTTGAAAACCAAGTACTATTTTGCTGTGATTTGACACACCAATCAGCCTAGAGCTGGAACTTTAACGATTGGTGCGTTATGGTTCCTTTGACCTGAACGGAAATGTTGAAATTATAGGGAACGTGCCCATCTCTGTGAGCATCACTAGAAAATAATCGGTTGCAACAACCGAGTTGGTAGAAGTGTTGAGTTCAAGGTATACACTTTCAAGTTGAACTCTTCAACGTATATCTGAAAGGGACGGGTGGAAAGTGCATTGCCAAAATCACTTCTTTTCCCAGTCCAGACCCAGTACATCACTTGCAAGCTTACTTGGAAAACTGGAGACGAAGTTGTACACTTAAATGAGTGAAAAGAACTAAAACCATATTCAAGTTAAATTAAACTCACTGTGTTTTTAACCGAATAAACATACTAACAGACTTGAAAGTAGGATTGTGCAAATATGCAAAAACATTACAAAGTGCACAATCTTATTTTACAAAGATTCAGAAAAAAGGACTCCGGTTCACAAATACCACCTATTTTTCATTCTTGCACTAGCTCTTTCATATGCTTTATGCACCTTTTGGAATTTCTTTGATCTAATAAATCGTGTTATAGACGAATATGTACTTGTCTTGTACTATATCTCTGTTAATTCTATGATTTCTTTCCTTTCATAATGAGTAGATATAACAGTTAAAAGCTATTTTAAGGCAAGCTTCATCATTTCCCAACTTGTTAATCGTTTCACTCATTCACTTCAAACTATTGATTCAGTCAATAACCACATAAAATGCATTCCATAATAATTGTATTCTAGATCAAAGTGTCACAGAAAAGTTACGTTGGAAGAAAATATGAGAAATAGCTTCAGGAGCTAATGGCAGAGAAAGTCTATTAGGCCAAAACACTGACCCTTAGTCCTCAGTCTTTGTTTAGCTACCAACCATGTTATGAACAAGGCCTTAGGAATTAAGGTTTGCTCCTACACTACCTCTTACCATTTCACTTTAAGAGATGTAGGATTGAAGATTTTCATGAAAGATGAGTTGTTAAACTTTCTTGAGCTTTTTGTCACCCGTAACACTTGGTCTTCCTCATCTATTTTAGGTGAATAGTTAGAAAAGAATTGAGTCAACCTTCTTACACCGCTCCCATTGCACCACCAATTTTGTCCCTATATAATATATTTAATTTTGGATTTGAGAGGAATGTACTTTGGTTGGTTTAATTCCTCCCTCATATCAAGTGGGCTATCATTATTCCAATTGTTATACCGAAGCCAGTGCCCATCTCCCACTTGATAATGAGAGGATAGATAACTTCTTTTTTCCTTAGATAACTTCTTTTTTCCTTAACATCTGAGTCAAGCTCTAGTAACATTCCCTTCCTATATTTAATTGCCATAATCAACTAACCTTTAAATAATATTCATTTACCTATGTAGCTTAAAGGCCCTCTTTATCACTGCAAATTCTCGACAATGTTTGCATCATCTGAATTAAGATCATTCCTATCCCACCTTCCTTTTTGGTATGACCTAATGTTTCTTATCTTGTTTTAGTTCCCCTGGAGTTTTCTTCTTTACTAGATCGCAAGAAGTTTTTCCTATTCAGCCTCGTAGGTAAGAAAATATGAGAACTTCAGTGATTGTGCAAATTCCTCAAAACTGAAAAAAATAAGTTGTAACCTCAAGCATAACATAGAAACCTATTTTTTAATTGTTAATTTTATTTTTAACATTTCTAAAAGGGAAGAATATTCTTGATATGATAGTTTTTTGGAAGATAGTGGGACTCCTAGATATTTAAAAGGCATGCTGCTAACCTTCAATCTTGATATTAAGCTTAGTTCATTCTGATTCAGAATATCCTCTGGTAGTTACATTTTTCTCTTTTGGTAGTTCATCTTTAGCTTTGACATATTTGAGAAGCCCTCTAAACTATCTTCAAGAATCTTCAGTGAGTAACATTATCTCTTTCAACTTTAAATGAGTCAAGAGAAACAAGCAAGATGGCCTCTGCTCTAGTGATAAATCCTTGTCCCCTTTCCGGTCCTCTTCTCAAATTCACCTAGCCTAAAACTATGACTTCCCTTTCCCTTTGCATTTTTCCTCCTCCAAAACTAGCTTATTTTTCTATGGTACTTAGTCTATGTTTAGATTCACTGTCTTGTCTTCTTGTCATTCTGCAAGTCCCATGAAAACCCCCAAACAACTTCTGAAAATTTGTTTCTCATTGAGCTCTAATTGAGTTCTCACCTTCATCCTCCTCCCCTACTTTGCTCCTTCGACTGTAGCTCTCTATTATTCATTTTCAACCTTGTGCATCTGCCTATCAGCCTTCTTTTCTTCCATTGTTGTTGTTGCACCTACTTCAGACTAAGAGTAGTGTTGTCCTTACATCTCAAACTATTTTCCTGCCTTCCTCACATTACCGATTCTAAACCAACATTTCTTGCTCCTTTTTCCTGCACTACTGCTCCTTACCAAAATTTACCAAAATGAATGACATCATTTTTCCCAACTTCACTGATTTTCCCCCTCTACTCTCATGCAACTCACCTTCCGCCTCCACTGAATCACCCCCAAACCCACCACCTACTAACACTAAACCTACTACTCAGTCCCCTTCATCTTCTTCCTCCATCAAGCCCCCTACTTACTAGAACCCTGCAAGCCTTACTCCCAATTTATAGAGGCAATCACCAACCTCAGCCACTCATCCAAACCCACCGAAACCAACCTCATTAGCTTACCAGATCATTAAAGGAACCAAAAGAACTTGGAAACAAGTTATTGGGGAAAGTTCAGAATCCTCTCTTTTCTACAGTCCCCTGATGGAAGTTGATGGTGGCCTTAAGTCTTGACATCTTACAGAAAAGAGCAAAAACTTGGGAAGTAGCAGTCATTGGCTTCTTCATGGATAAACGCCTGCCTTTTCCTGTAATACAAGCATGGGTTCAAAGAAATTGGAAGGGAAGAGGCATACAAGAGGTAATGCTAACAGAAAATGACAACATCATTTTTACATTTAGCACAAAAACAGAAGTTCCAAAAGTGATAGAAGAAGGACTATGACAGCTCACAACTTCCATTATTTCTCCAAAATTGGCATCTTAGTATGGAAGTAGAGAAAATTAGAGTTAAGAACATACTCCTATAGGTGAACATCCACAATATTCCACTGGAATATTGTACCACTAAGGGCTTGAGCTTGTTAGCTAGCTTTTTGGGGAAACCAATTTGCGTGGATGAGAATACATCATTAAGGAAACGGGTTGGTTATGCTAGATTATGTGTAAGCATGGATATTTCAAAGAAGATGAAAGATTATTTCCCATCTTAAGGTTGGTAGATAGAAATTCTCTAAAGCAAGATAAAGTCATGGTGACTTATTATTGGAAACCTTCCCTACAAGTTCAGGGAAAAATATGGAAACCAACAGAGAGATTATGAAGAATTGATGGGATCATATGAGAATAATTCAGAGGGAAAAACAGAAACTGAAGAACTTGAAGTGCAAAAAAGGATACCTGTGGATCCAAAATTGGAGATTCTAGAAGGTAGAAATCAGTCCTATGCTGCTAAGAGGGATTAAACTGAGCATATTATTAATGACTAATAGCAGATATGGTTGGTAACAGAAAATATGACATCACAACTAACTAAGGGAGGAGCATAAATAGATAACTACATTATAGATAAAGTGAAGTTGAATCCCCTAGGAGTTCAGCAATAGGATGCCTCTCACGAGCCACAACATCCAGATGTATTGCATCAGATAGAAAATCATGGGGAAAGGATGGAACAAGTGCAAACTAGACAGAGCAATCGGAGCAGTAGGAAAAGCTCAAAAGGTAAAATTATTTTTACATGACTTATCTAGTTTGGAATGTATGAGGAATAAACAACCCTTTGAAGCTTAATGCCTTAAAGGAGTTTGTATGATATAAGAAGTCTAAATTATTTTGCCTTTTAGAAACAAAAATTAGACTAGTAAACCTGAATAAATTAGATTTTTTTAGGAGTCAATGGAAGTTAAATCCAATCACCAATACCATGGGTATGGAAGAATCATCATGATCCATGAAAAGGAGTTTATAGAGGTGGAGGCTTTGGAACAAGGGAGTAATTTATGCATACAAAATTGGCTTTTACAACAAAGCATACTTCAGTGTTGGCCATCTTTTTCTACGGTCATAATATTGCATTTTAAAGAAGAGACCTATGAAATTCTATGAGAAGAATTAAAAGAACAACTAGTGGTCCATGGATCATAAGTGGCAATTTCAACTATATTATACCAATCTAAAGCTGAAGGAAACTGTAACTTACACAACTACAATATTGACTTGTTAGATTGCGCCAAAGATGTGAAAATTTCTTACTTAAAATATGAGGGTCATAGATTTACTTAGAGCAATAAACAGAGCTCCAATTGGTTCATCAGAAAGAAATTAGATAGGGATTTGGTGAATGTGGAGTGATTAACTACTTTTTCAAATAGTAAAACCATGTCTTTAGACCCAGGATTCTCGGACCATACCCTGATTAAGATGGTCAATCTATTAAAAAAGGTTTATTTGAAGCACCCGTTCAGGTTTAAAAATTTCTTGATCAATGTAGAAGGTTTCCAAGAAACAGTCAATAAGGGAATGGGGGTAGAAGTGATTGGTACTAAAAAATTAATCTATTTACAAAAACTAAAGATTATTAAGCAGGAATTGAAGAAAGTAAATGGAAGTAGAGGTTCTAGCACAATGTAGGGGGTAGAAATTGCTAGTCATCGACTCTCACTTTTAGAGAAAGCATTGGTTGATAATCCTACTAATGAGATTATTGTAGGGGAGGAGAAGGAAGCACTAAAATCCTACATGCAAGCAGTTGATAATCACTGCCCTTTATTAAGATAGAGGTCCATATACGAAGTAATCAAAGCAGAGGAAGTGATATGAATTGTTGTATTTTTACATTCAATTAAATGAGTTTAAATACAGAGGAATTAATAACTAATTTACATAAAGCTAGGATCTAAAAATACATTAAAACAATAAGTTGTTATAGTCCAACAATAAGTTGTTATAGTAAAAAGGACATAGTCTATGATTATCCCTTAATATGCCCCCATAAGAGCATGTCTCCGTCGAGAACTTGCATCTTGTGCCATAGCGTAGTATGACGCTGAGAAGTCAGCGGTTTAGTAAGGGCATCTACTATCTGATCATGTGTCGAAATATGTGCAACTATTAATTTCCCATCCAGAACAAGTTGGCGCACAAAATGATGATCCAACACAGTATGCTTCATTATAGTGTAAAAAACTGGATTATTATAGAGATACGTAACACCAAGATTGTCACAAAAGAGTACTGATGACCATTTGAAAGGAAGGTGAAGTTCAGATAATAAATTGTTCAACTATTGAAGTTCAGCCACCGTTGTCACAACAGAACTATACTCAACTTTAGTTGAAGAACGTGAACCATTTGCTATCGTTCGGAATGCCAAGATACCAAATTCCCAATGAAGTAAACAATATAAACTCAGGTAGAGATTTTGTCATCACTATTACCTGCCCAATCTGCATCATTGTAAGCCTAAAGTGGTAACTGAATGTCACCAAAAACTTGAAGAGCCAACTGTTTTGACTTATTAAGTTGCAAGCCAAAGTGTATCGTTCCTTTGAGATAGCAACAAACTCGTTTCACCTGTTGTAAATGATTAACTGTAGCAGCATGCATAAATTGAGCAAGCTTATTTACCAAAAATGCCACATTCGGTCTTGTGTGAGTTATACACTGAAGAGACCTAACCATCTATTTATATACCGAAATGTCAGTCGGAGCAGTACCATCATCAAGGCATGGTGAAGTTGATAAACATAATGGCGTTGACATTGATTTCATTTTAGACATACCAAAACACTCCAAAATGTCCCTAATATATTTGTGTTGTGACAAGAATAACCCAGTGGATGTGAGAATAATTTCTATCCCTAAAAAATAATTCAAAAAAACCCATATGTTTTAATGAGAAAGTGGTGGATAATACAGTGATGAATTTGGACAAGAATAATTGCAAACTTCCTGTCAATAGTAGATCATCCATATATACAAGAAATTATGCAACAACACTATCACAGTTATACATGAAGAGAGAAGGTCACTGATACTATTACAAAAGCCTTAGGATAAAATAAATTTCTTCAGGCAATCATACCAAGCACGTGAAGCATGTCAAAGACCATAAATTGCCGTTCATAATTTACAAACATAATATGAACGATCAAAATGCACAAAACACAGTGGTTGTTTCATATACACCTCTTTTGTTAAAGTACCTTGCAAAAACGCATTATTTACATCCATTTGATGCATAGGCCAACTGTGAGAAATGGAAATTGTAAAGATGATTTTAATAGTTTGCGGTCAAAAGTCTCATGAAAATTCAGACCTAGTGTTTGCGTAAACCCTTTCACAACCAAACCTGATTTGTACCTAGCAACAAAACCATTTGGCTTTTGTTTTATCCGATACAACCATTTATTCTTGATGATGTTACTGACTGGAGGTGCTAGAAAAAGGTCCCAAGTATGATTATTTATCAAGGCATCAAATTTCTCATTCAACAAGGTTCTCTATAATGGATCTTTCATAGCTTGCAAGATACACGATGGTTCAAGATTAATTGGTAACGGATGTTTGCTTACCTGATATACCTTTTTCGGTTTATGTAAGTTGTTCTTGGTTCATATTTGCATCAGGTCTATATTTGCGGTGGCTAGTACAATAGAATAAGTAGGTGCATTTTGGTTCAGTGACTGTGTTGAAACTGTTGGTGTAGTCAAGGAGGCAATAGGCAAGGAAGGCATTGATACAATGGTGTCAAGCATGTGATAAGTGGTGTTACAGTCTCTTTCTGCAGTTACAAGGGGTGTCTAGTCAGTTTTGAGTTAGTTTGGAGCTATTGTTTTGAGAGTTGGGGTGTTTAAACAAGGCTGGACAGGTTATGACAAACTTAGAGGTGAAGATAGGGATGACTCCAAACTAGACAGACACAAACTAGGGGCTGACACGAATAGACCCAAATCAAGCAATGAAATCACGTAGTGAGGTGTGGTGTCAGGTGATGTGGTGGTTGATGTGGGCAGGAGGGTTAGGTTGCAAAGAGAGTCGTATGGAAATGAGTTATCATAAAAGGCAACATGCCTAAATACATATGCCTTTTTGGTGATAGGGTCATGACAAATGTAGGCATATTGAGAATTTGAATATTCGACAAATATGCACGGTGTAGAGCAGGTTCTAATTTATTATGAGTATAAGACCGAAGTCAAGGGAAACATAAACACCCAAAAGAGTGCAAGTGATGGTAATTTGGAGGAGAATTATGTAAAACTTGGTAAGGGGATTACATTTTGAGAATAGTTGTGGGTAATCTATTGATGAGATATGTCACAATTTGAAATGCATGAGTACAAAAGATGGAAGGTCGTTTGGATTGATGTAGAAGGGCACAACTAGTTTCTGCGACATGTCGATGATGTCGCTCAGCCGTACCATTTAACTCGGGTATATGGAGAGAGGTAATATAATGTATGATCCCATGTTGACTCAAAATTTTTTTAAATGCAACGTATTCGCCGCCATTATCACTATATAAAGATGTAATTTTAATGTTAAAGAAATTTATAGCAATTGATTTAAAGCGTGTAAAGGTGGATAACACATCATATTTATTACGAATTGGGTACAACCAAATGTATTTTGAGAAATGGTCTACGAACACTACATAGTAATGAAAGCCATCAACTGATCTAACCGATGCCAAACCCTAATCATCATTAAACAAAAGCTGAAGAGGACGACTACTACTAAGATGTGTATTTGAAAAGGACAACTTATGATTCTTAGCACAAGCACATGACACATAAGGACTCGACGTAACGTCACTTATGCGAAGGAAAAATAATTATTTAAATGTTGAAGAATGGTTATGGACAGATGACCTAAGATGTGGTGCCAGTTCCGAGGGGAGACATGTGTAATTACATTGGCAGCAAGTTACTTCTTTGGAATTGAAATGTAGTACAAGTCATTAGCACATTTACCTTCCATTAGTACCTCCTTGGTTATTACATCCTTGACCTGAAAATGGGTGGAGAAAAATTCAACCGAAACATGATTAGCATTGCCTAGTTTAGAGACCGAAAGTAAATTATGTTTGAGTGTAGGAACATATAAAATGTCAGTTAAGGATAAATGTTTAGTATAAGTAGTAAATGTTGTTGTACCAATATTGGTAATCGGTAAATCTATACCATTTCCTAATACCAATTAATCTGAGCTATTATAAGTTGTTGCAAGCGTAACGTTATGGAGATCATTGGTGATGTGATGAGATGCTCCTGAATCAACTATCAATATATCTGAAGAAGTCTTTACTGTCTTTTGTGTGTAATTAGGTTCCTGTTTCAAGATCGATCATGAATTTTATAACAAAGACATGTTGTACGTCCTAACTATTCATAGTATTGGCAAATGACTGAATAATAATAGTCATTGTCACCTTAGGTCTGTACCTGTGATGCTGAACCACCTAGACCTGAAGACGCATTCGAAGGTCCAGTTCGTCCTTGTTGCTGTGTTGTTAGGCCTGGCAACAGCCTCTGCTGCGAGTTGCATTGCTGCTATTGGTTCTAGTGATCCCTGTGCACTGGCAATGTCGTTGCAGCTGGAGAATTAGACCTGACCGTTTATTTCAAGTAAGCCTCATGATCCATGAGCTTCTCATTAAGCTCTTCAAATGAGATTGGAGATTCTCAAGCTTGAATTGCAGCTGCTATCTCTTTAAATTCATATTTGATTTTATTTAGAACATGAATAATCATGTCTGTATCGTCAAATGGGCTACCAATAAATGCCAATTCATCAGCAATGGTCTTAATTTTCCATAGGAAAACAACCACTATTTGCTCACCTTTCTTAATAGGTGAGTCTTTCTTTCAGCAAAAAAATCTGTGAGAAAGAGTTGCTAGGTCAATATGTTTTCACCTAATAACAAAAGAATTATGTTTTGACAAGGTAACCAAGCCAAGCAAGGTCACTATGTTTTCAATGACAGAGGAGAAAATCGCAGCGATTATGAGCTGATCCTATCTAATCCAGTGTGTGCATCTAGGATCAATAGATGGAGGACACGGGAATGAACCATTCCTATAGCCTTATAGTTCATAGTCAATTAGGAGCGCAGTCAGTTGCACTCTCCAAGCTGGAAAATTGGCTCCATTGAGTTTAATTGAAGTCGTATTCAGAATAATCAATGAAGAGTTGTTCAATGAGATTGTGTTTACAGGACTTGTGGTGCTGGAGGTACCGTCTTGATTAGTCATGTCGTGTATTAGGATGAACGGTGCGAGGGTGAGAAAGTAAGCAGGTAGTTGACAGAAGGGAAGCATAATGCAAGGTGAATACACGATAGAGAAAAGAAAAAATAATAATAATAGGACCTACCGTTAGGCGTTGTTAACCTCTGATACCATATATGAAGTAATCAAAGAAGAGGAAGTGATATGATTTTTTGTGTTTTTAAATTCAATCAATTAAGTTTAAATACAAAGAAATTAATAACTAATTTACACGAAGCTAGGATCTAAAAATACATTACAACAATAAGTTGTTACAACATAACAATAAGTTGTTACAATCCAAAGGAGGTCTATGGTTATCCCTTAATAGTCCAGAGTCAAGGAGACAAATGCACTAGACTCTTCTTCAATACCATAAAGGCTAGGAGAAATGTCAACAAGATCACCTCGATAAAAACAGAATAAGGGGAGATCTTGTATGAGCAAGCTGTAATTGCTTAGGATGCTTTGAAACACTTCCAAAAGATTCTAGGATATGAAGGTAATACCCTTCTATCTTTCGATCGAGGTAAGTCGTGGAACCTTTTTTTGTTTGTTTTATGCTTCCATTGTTGGTTTTTTAAGGTGTGATGTTGCATAGGTAATGACAATTTTTTTTAGTCGTTTGCATTGGTTTGGATTATTTGTGATTGGATTTTGTTTGGAATGTTTTAATGTTAGTGAAGAAAGGAAAAACATGTGATTTTCGTAGATATCTTAAGATGAATTTCTCATGTCTATAAAGTGTTCGATGAATTACCTGTTACAATTATGTTAAATGTTCGAAGTGTTTTGTTTGTGATAGTGTATATCACGTTCTGTTGACATTATACTGATAATTGATATGCTTTTTTTAACTTTTCTTTATTACTCTATCAAGCTCAATGGAACTTTGATTTCTAAAGTTTACCATAGACTAAAAGGTTCAAGCTCCTATTCTTCTTATTTTTTATAATAGGAGCCTTTAAGGCCTATCTATCTAATAAACCAGAAGTTGAACTGAGTTCTTGTGCTGAATGCTTGTGATCATTCTCACCTCTGACACAAATTGTGATTCACCTTGCAACGATTGTCAAAAGACAATTTCTTAATATCAACCAACCTACCTTCAAGTAGCTTTCCCTATTAGACGAACCAATTCATTTTCAGTATCCTCAATATAGACTAAAGTGCTCAAAAAGATTTTTAAAACATAAACCTCGCTTAGCCTCTATATGTGTTAGTATCTAAAGAATACTGGATAAATAGGTCCAAATCTATCTTTGGCAAGAAGATAAGTAGAATTAAAGTTCATGGTTTCCTTTTTCAATATCTGAAAATCAAAATAGTTCATAGCATGGAGGTTCCGACTCCACAGTACCCGATTTGCTACCAAAAATTCTAAAAGTTGGAACATTTGATAGTTTGTTGTGATAAAAAAATGTCAAAAAACTTCAAATGTATATTTCCTTTTTATGGCTTATCTTGACTTATAATATTCATCATCTCTTTTAGTTTGAACGGCTGCCATAATTGGACTGAAAATGCATGTCAAATAAAAGAATAACACGTTTAAGGATAATGTGGAGCATGATTAAATTTAAAAATAATGAAAATTATGTAGTCAGATATTTAGAAAGATTTGAGACATATTATAAAGTCTTCAAAATTGATTATCATAATGTCAACGTCAAGCTTTGATTAGGACTAAAAAGTATACCAATGAATATAAGCTCAATCGTATTTGAAATTCATATAAACAACACTGACGCCTTCTTCGAAACCTACCTTTGACTGTCTATAAAATATTTAAACTAGTCTCCTATAAAGAGTTAGATGAAATTACTATCATGAATTTAGTTAATTTTAAATCAAAACTAACCAATAAGTCTTCTATGTTCTGTATTAGTTCAAGATTTTCATAACAAGGGGAGAGCAACAAGGTTTATTTTTAGCTCTAGTTTTTGCTATACTTAGGATGTCGTAATTTGGTTTTAAATTTTATGCACAATAATTATCATTCCATAATATTAATTTAATAACATTTTTTGGTTGGTTTAGTTGAGCATGTGAAATTAAATTCAATAAATATAACACTTGAAATTGCTATATAGATATGGCAATTCATATTAACTATATTATTCATATATATTATAAATTATTTATCAGTATGTATAAATAGTTTAGTTTATATGAGCTATAATAACTATAAAGATCACTATAATGATAATTCCAAAAAAAAATCTATTTAATAGTTCATCTTAACATATCAATATCATATGGTTAGATGTATCATCTACTTAATAATTGGTCTTGATATATCAATTTCGTGTTATAGTTCGTCTGCCTCCCACAAATCTCTTCGTATAAATAAGTCTCATGTGGTAAGGAGGTTTTAGTAGTAGTTATACCATAGGAAAATTTGATATTTGTTTCTCCGAACAAAGGAGACCAAAAGAGTAATTATTGTTTATTTTTATTTTCAAGACTCTAAGAACTACGTACCAATCATGATAGCCATTATCCTACTATATGCAGGGATGCTACCATCTTGGTCTTTTTTGGTTTCCTATTTGCCTCCTTCTGTACATTGGTGAATAATGATGCTACTATGAAGCACTTATAAGGCACTGATTCATGAGAAGTTAAAGAGTATGTCAATAATAAGCTAAGCTATTTATTGATGACATGTGTGACTATTTCGATCACAACCAACTCATTAAATTTGTAACCATATGCTTATCTAACAAGATTTGGCCTAAAAATAAGAATAAGAAATAGAAAATTTAGAAAACAAGAGGATTTGATGAATTCCATTGTTCACCAAAAGGAGATTGTTGATAATTTTGATGGGATTAAGGTTACCTAGGGGCTTCTTAATGAAAATGATTATCAAAGTGGTGGAAAACAATGATTTTATACTAATGATGAGGATAGATACTTTGAATTTTGAAGAGAAGGATAGAGATATTGTCTTTGAGAAGGATTTGATTCATATACTATGCACTCATAGAGCTACTTTGAAGTAAGAAGAAGAGGTCTTATAGCTCTTCATAAAGAGAAGCTACTGAGCAATTGGACTAGTATTGAGTTCAAAATTTTGTCCACATTTGATACTATAATGAATGATCTGGACATATTATTATTAAAGAAAGATTTCCACAGAAGAGTAGGTTAGGTTTAAAAAAAGGGTTATCTATTGTATGATACTCTTAAAACTAAAATCAAGTTTAATCGTAAGAAGCTAAGGCCAATTACTTGAAATATGATATACCTTAACTTGGAAGTGATAGGTCGGATGATAATTTAAGGGATATGTAACTAGATATAAGAAATAATTTTCTAATAGTTATTGAGAATATTAATTTCAATCAAGAAGCATGTAATCGAAACGGGGATAATGGTAATGATGAAAAAGGGAAATATTAATCAAAGCATGGGATATGAATTTCAGGTTGAAATATGCCACTAAAGAGAAAACAAGATATAATGTGACCAAGGTTCAAACCACGATTTAGAGCTAGTTATTGTCCAAGTGAAGCATCACATTCTGCAGCTGCAATCGAATCAGATGATGTACCTCCAGTTACTACTATACTTACAGATGAAGCATCACCTTCCGTACCTACTGCTACACCATCCATCACCCCTATACTAACAGAGATATCAGGGGAAATGATGCAGATGAAGGAGGCAACCTCCAACTTGGAGCTGAGGGAGCTGATGAAAGAACTGACATTATAATTGTCAACAATCTATAAGTGAAAATACATAAAACAACATATGTTTATAATTAAGTTATAGGTTTAAATTTAAAAATGGTATAAAATTAAATGTTTTAATATTAGGATGATTCCATCTAGACCATGCTCAAGAAACATGACATCTAAATTCAAGGAAAAGATTAATGGCCAATTAGATTGGATTAGATTGGATTGAATTGAATTAGAATTGATTTGCAATTGAATTGAATTGAATTCTAATTGAA
>JANZLD010000009.1:10565110-10578997 GCA_026413575.1 Erythroxylum carthagenense | reverse complement strand
AATAATACTATTTTAATTAATTATATTGTAATTAATTAATAAATAACAATATTTTAATTGATTAATATTTTTATTAATGAATAGTTATATTTTAATTAATAATAATATTTTAATTAAATATAATATAATTAATTAAAATATTATTAATTAGTTACAGAAAGCCCTTGTAAGAGGATCAATGATTCTCATTCCTCTCAATTACTAGGGGAATGGAGGATTGCCAAGAAGTGGGTAATGAAAATATTACCTCTTCAATGATAGTTTAATGCCAAACACAAGTTTTCATTCCATTCCTATACATTTTTTTTCCATTACCCTCAACCAAGCACCCCCTAAGTTACGGTAGACCATTCTTTGATACCTCTTGAGCATCGGGCATGAATATCTTGTGGTCTTTCTATCAAAACTCAAACAACACAGGTTTGATGCTCCATCCTCCAAAGAAAGAAAAATGAACCTTCTCTTCCAAATGAGCGTGTCTTTGGGAGGCTTAGACACCTTGATGCTCATTTCAGATTTGGCATTTAGATTGTACCACCTCGAAAGCTTCTCGCTAGTCTCAACTGGTACGGATACTTGAGTAAGTCGTTGTAGGATCCATATCCCATAAGTGACAGACTACCAAGAAACCGAACACAAGGCACCAAAAATGAGGGTGTAAATGACCTAAATTTAGGATTGTCTCCTCTAATAAATTAATGTAGAAATCATTAAGTGGCCAATTCATATCACAGTTAAAGCTATCGTGGAATACACAATCTCTCCATGCTTGTAGAAGCGTGTCCTCTCATGAACCTGATGTTTATGAAGCGAAATTATGTTGTTATAACCGTAAAGAACATGGTTTATTCAAGGAAACCACAAGGAGTCAACGTACTTTGCTCTTGATTATCTTTTAACAGGCCTGTTAGATTGTATACCCTAGTAAACGTCAAGCTTTCAGCGTGGCATAGAGCAGAAACTGCAATGCAAACTCTCCAATCTATTAAATATACTGATTCTGAATCCATCCAATTTTCAGCATTGGTAATGTGGTAGTTAACATATCCCACGCCTACGAAACTACCATAATAAGTGCCAAGTGACTAGTTATTTTAGAATGCTGTTATTTGACAGAATGTTCAGTGCATCATCAAGCTCATAAATGTGGACGGTGTCTAATACCATCTCTAATTAGCTCTGCCGAAGGCATGCATCTTTGCAGGAAGGGCTAGAGGATTCTAGCTCAAGGACCGGTCCAATTCCATGGGCTCCATTATTACTTTGCCGAGGCTAAATTGGAACTGCAAGAACTTGAACCACTTTTAGCAAGTAGGATGATCCGATTCATGACACGAGACATTTAGGGCCTCAAACCAAGTTTGTTCACGGCAGCATTGAATCTTTCCTCTGTGATCGTTTTATGGACTTCATAAAAATCTAAAATTTCCATCGAGATATTCTTCACCTGCACAATTACAGACATGCGTTAACATTATTTGCAAACCGTGGAACTATGGCTGTGAACCAAATGAAGCTTTTCCGAGGGTTGTAAATTATGCAGCTGAAGGCAGCCCAAAAAGAGTCTTGTTTGCGACCTTATTTCCATCAAGGACTTGCATCCTATTCACATAGATCATGAGATTCTCATATCCCACGAGAAGTCTTGAATGTATATGGTTCTTTAAAGCAAAACAAAAGGAAAACAATCTCTGACTCTGGTTTCAATAAGGATCAACTTCATCATGAAGTGTCAAATGACAAACAATATTAGTTACCCAATTAATCTTACCACATTCATGTCAACACGAAGCTCTTCAAACCAAGCCGTTATATCTTTATCTCTGTGAACACTAGCGATGTAAATGCAAGCTAAAGCAATCAGATGTGGAGGGTGTACAAGAATTAGGTCCATCTTGTAGGTGTCATTCACCAGTCCCCTGAAAGTTGTGATATTACTTCATAATTACAATATTCAAGATACCATAAAGTACTTGTAAGCAATCATATATTTCAAATCATAAAGTACTTGCAAAACCAGTAATTCATTTGCAATTATTGAGCTGGACCAAAGTACAATCATGCCCAAAACATGAGAAACATGATAATACATGTAGGAATCTTTTTCTTTAACCTGCAGATGGGACCAGGGAGAGAGAGGATTTCCTGAACACTATTCTTTGCAGTCTGTGGGAGCAGCTAAGAGCTAATCTCAAATGAAAGAGATGAAAGCAATAATATCAACTTGTTGATCCAGAAAATTCTGTAGATGTTGTTTTCGTCACAAGACATGACTACTGCAAACCACAAGTAGCTCCGAGTTCTTGTAGTTCATGTAAAAATATCATCCACGTGAACTTTTCCACCATTCAAAGCTTACCTTTAATCAAATAAGACATGAAACATTCTCTCTAAAAGAAAATATGAACTATGGGCAACTTAACATTATTTACTAAATTCTAAGCTATGCAATTGCCAATCGACCAAGCATAAGAAACTATATCTCCTACAGATCTGACCCTCATCAATAAGTTGATATATGTTGATGTCATCATAATGAAAAGGCAGAATCCCACATTTCCATCAAAGTGTCAAAAGGTCAAAAGATTATGGAGATTAGTCCATTACCAAGTTAACTGAGTCATGCTTGTGTCATTCAAACCAGCATCCTGCAACAACCTACCAAGGCAAAAACAGAAAATAATAATAATAAAGAAATATAATTAAGCAGAAAGATAAGATAACTTTGAAACCAGATAAACATACAAAAAGCAATAAGACCAACTCCAATAAAAGGTAAGCAGATTACTTTTGCTACCACTGAACCTAAACGAAGACATCAACACTTGCAAGAAATTTAAGTTCACATTCTTAGATTTTAATTGTGTGGCAATAAATTTGTCAACAATTCACATAAACACGGAAACCATTTACTACTTAGTGGATGCCATTGGAGATCTAGGACTTCAACTGGTCTAAAATAAAAATTATTTGCATATTCCACTAGCTTATGAACTAGGAATTTTCAGTCCCATATCAAACCCATGCAAAATCATATTACAATTTTAAAAGCAAATTGAATTTGAAATTGAAAAATAAGATAATATATTGGATTCTAAGTTGACTGGATCACAAAAGTGTCTTTTCATCAGCTGAAAGAGAATAGCACCCGGCATTGAGAAAACCACAACATAAACAAAGAAGAACCTTCTTGGAACTTGATGTTAACAACCAGAAATGTAAATTATGACTAAGAAGTGCAAACTTAAGGGGTGAACACTGGACAAAACAAACATATTTCAGAATTACATGAATAAGGGAAACAAGATAAAATACTTACTGGGACACTGAACGATATGGATGGAATACAACCAGATAATAATCAAGAGCTTCCAAAATCTTCATTTCCATCTCAAGAATATCCTTGATCTCATACCTATACTTTTCATCGGAATCTGTGAAGGAGAAGTTTAGGCAATAAGCAACCTTTGCACCAAGTGGATACAAAACATAAATAGCTAGTATTCAAAGCGCATTAACAAGTTATTACATAGTTTTTTTATGTAAAATACAAGAAGCCTGGCTTGCAACATGCTCTCTTCTGCTTTTGCTGCCAAGTACAAGCAGGTTGGAGCCACCAGACATGGATCATATTGTGACATACACTTTCTGAAAGCACAAAATGTGACTTGAGCAATAAAATACTTAGCCATTAAACCAGACCCCCAATGGACCAATTTTCATTCTTAAAGAATAACAATAAATATGATTCACAAGAAATAAAAGACTTCAGACATATTAACAAACGTTAAAAAAAACACAAAGGCAGTAGGATGAGAAAGTTCTTATCAATGTTTTAGAAGCAAATAAACTAAGCAGATTCAAGCCACATGTCTGTGGCAACTTTTGCTGACATCAGAATTAATCCAATACCTGGTATAAACACGTCTCATATACGTAATTGCTGTAGCCACAACCCTGAAACGTAGAGGAACACGCTAGAGAGGCATTATTAGTGAGATCTTTATTTTAAGAAAGACAGAAAGCGGCAAATTGAATATGACATTACTGCTGGATCTAGCTGTATTCTTTTCCTGGTAATTTTAAGTTCACAGCATAATTCATAATTCTGAATATTTTCAATATCTTAGTTAAAGAACCAACGTAACTTTACTTATGCCTTCTAAATTATTTGGCTATGGCACAGGTAATGAGAAAGCAGATTAAAAACATAAGAATATGATCAAACCTTTGCCTTACTTTGATAGGTTGAGCCAACTTCCATATATCTGAACAAAACAATAGGGAATTTAGTATAAATTAAGAAATGAGAGGTAAGACACCCGTGGGAGGGAGCAACTGTATAATGAAAGAAGTCACAAGTTCATGATTAAGAAAAATAAAGATAAAGAGAAATGTCACAATTAGGCATCCAGTCCACAATTCAACAAACGGCTGATAATCCAAATAAGTTGTCACGCTTCATGCCATATGCCGACTCGCTTCAGTATCCAAATTGAACTCAAATTATTCGCAGTACTAAATTTCATTCCAACCGACATAGAATTGAGAAAATCATCTCTTCCAGGCGAACAAGATCAGAGATTAACGTCAATAATCCTTATACCCGGAACAGATACTTGTATGAAGCAAGAAAAATCAAAAGACCGGACTGCATAAACACTCCGAAACCATTTTTGTAACAAAAAGTTCCTTAATGAAGGCCAAGAGAACCACAGCCTGTGCTTATAATTAAGAACTCCAAGTACTGGTATTTCAAATATACATACAATTGGCCATATGAGTCTTGATAAGCTTGAAGTCCTCAAGGGTTAAGCCCTTCTCCTTGTCCAATGGTTTAACCACATTCACCTCTTCCTGGTCCAAAAGCTGCTTGCTACGCACACCGATAATAGTAAGCAAAATCAGATTAAAACCCTAAAGTAAACGATACAGAACGAAAATTTAAGCTCACGAAACTTACTAGTGAGATGATGTCCAAAAATTTGCAGCCATGGTTGTCAAAAGAGATGCTGTTTTGAGTATTTTTTAAAAAAAAGGAATCTTTAGGAAAGAATGAGAATAAAAGGATGGGATCTCAATTATAGGTGCCTTATGAATCAAATCCGACTCCACAGACGTTCTATGAATAAAATCAACCGTTGGAAATCAACAGCCAGCCTCCTTGTTACCGAAATTTCACTTTGCCCGTTTAGTTTCGAGCTGGGTCCGTAAGTTTAGGTGAACTAAATCTGAGCCCAATATGGGCGATTGAATTACTCGGGCTTTGAATTGAAAAGTATTATCTGATCTTTCCGAAGACTAGAGGGACTTACCTCATCTAAGGGCCTGGGGTTCTTATTTCCTAACACTGTCGAGACCAGAGGGACTTGCCCCATCTAAGGCCATGGGTTCTTACTTCTTGGCACTGTTATCAATACGAACTAAAGATTCGAGTTTACATAATTACATTTAGTTTCAAAGTCATATAAATACTGAAACACATACCAACATTATTAATTATACAGGATAACTCAATCTCGCTACCGTTAGCAGAGGCATTGGGCTGTCGGGACACGGAGACCGACCGCACTATTGATGACCGGCCTACAGCGCCGGCCTCACCCGTTCAAACACCCATTTTACCCCCGTCACGACCCCCGGATCCCGGATCCAAGGCCCCTCTAGCCAGCAATATTATTGAGGTTTCCGATAAGCAATGGGAGATATTTCTCCGGATCATTTGATTACCCCAGATCGAGAGTTGCCCCGATAGCGTTAGCATCTCTCTTACTGACTAGCTCCCCTCCCTTGACCGTTTTTATGTCCATTTTAGTATGGAAATGTCAAGGGGCTGGAGGACGGACCTTCAAGCCTGTCATAAAAAACTATTGTCGTTTTCATAAATCGATTCTGGTCGTTTTGGTCAAACCTCGAATCAGTGGAGTCCGTGCGTTGAAAGTTATTCGGAATTTAGGGTTTGGCCAATTGTACCGAGTGAAAACTGAGGGTTTTTCAGGAGGTATTTGGCTTCTGTGGAAAGATGATATTGTAGTCCGAATCTTGCTTGCTCACCATCAATTTGTCCATGCTAATATTGAGTGGGATCACCTCTCTTTTGATTTTACGACTATTTATACTAGCCCAACTTACTCGCTACAACATTATCTTTGGCATTATCTAAGATATATAGCGAGCTTCACGACAAAACTTTGGCTATTAGGGGGCGATTTCAATGCAAAGCTTGAGCTAGGTGATAAGGGGGGTGGCTCCCGAACTCAACCTAGTGTCAATACTCATTTTAGAGATTGTGTGCATAGCTGTAATCTACACGACTTGGGTTTTTCAGGGCCTCGATTCACCTGGAAGCGAGGACAACTTCTTGCTCGCTTAGGCTTTACTCCAACAATTGGTTTCAATTCCCTACTACTGTCACCCATTTACCCTTCTTGAAATCCGATCATCGGCCTATTCTTATTACTCTGCATGCGAGCCCCCCTTCTCCTCCGGAGGTCAAGTCCTTTCGTTTTCAGTCTGCCTGGCTTACACATGATGACTTCCGTCAATTTGTTGGTGCAAATTGGCCTGTCACTAGTCAGGATTTCACTGCGAATCTCAGCAATTTTGCGAATCGCTTACAGAATCGGAATGTTACCATGTTTGACAATATATTCCACCGGAAGAACCGTCTTATGGCTAGACTTGAAGGCATCCAAAAGATTATTGAGTACACTGACTCAAAGTCGCTGAGAGACCTGGAGGAACACCTCAGAATTGAACTGGAGCAGGTCTTATGCCAAGAAGAACTTTACTGGCTCCAGTGGTCTAGATGCCAATGGGCTCTTCAAGGCTACCGGAATACTAAGTTCTTTCATGCCATTACTCGAGCCCGGCACCGACAAACGCAGCTTACTTCCTTGAAAGATGAAGCAGGCGCTTTGGTCTTAGATCATGACAGAATCCGTAGCGTCGCTCAGCGTTATTTCGAGACTTTATATCGCGCTGACACTCAGCCCCAGCTGCCCCGTTTGCAGCATGGCTCCAAAATTTTGACGAGTTAGGCAGTCCCTTGTAACCCGACGAAATCAGACAAGCATTTTTCAGCATGGCTCCTAACAAGGTACCTAGGTTTGATGGGTTTACAACTCTTTTCTACCAGTCACAATGGGATGTGGTTAGCCCCTCCTTAACAACTTTTATCCAACGTATATTTCACCATGAGCTATGGGAATCAGATCTTAGTTGCACTATCTTGGTCCTTATACCTAAGATCCCCTCGCCCTCTTCGATCACTCAATTTTGGCCCATTCCTTTATGCTCGGTGCTCTACAAGGCCATAACTAAGATCATTGTGCACAGACTCAAACCTTACCTTAATGATCTGGTAGCTCCGACTCAGTGCAGTTTCGTGCCTGGACGATTAATCACTGATAACATTATCAACACCCAAGAGGTGATCCACACAATGAAACGGAAGAATGGGCGGATAGGTTTTATGGCTCTTAAGGTGGATCTGGAGAAGGCTTATGATCGACTATCATAGAACTTCATCCAGGATACTCTCTTTGACATCGGACTGCCTAATACCCTGATTAATATGATTATAAAGTGCATTACCAGTGTGTCATTTCAGGTCAACTGGAATGGGCACATGAGTACCGCCTTTCGACCATCCAGGGGCATTCACCAGGGCGACCCTATCTCCCCTTATATGTTCATCCTGTGTATGGAACGCCTAGGGCACATGATCAATCAGGTAGTGACCCACGGCTGCTGGCATTCTATTAGGCTTAGCAAAAATGGGCCGCAGCTTTCGTACTTGTCTTTTACCGATGACCTTATTATTTTTTCGAAAACCTCCTCGCAATAGGTGGTTGCAATTCGCAAGATCTTACAAGACTTCTGTGCTGCGTCAGGGCAACGTGTCAACCTTGACAAATCCTAGTATTTTTTTCCAACAATGTCCCTCCTTCGAGGGCCCACAGCTTAAGCCGAGCACTCGATGTTCAACAGATGTCTGACCTCGATCGCTACTTAGGTGTTCCTCTTCTTCATGAGCGAGTCAGCAAACGGACTTATCAACACATCCTCGACAGAGTTCTACAACGCTTGTCAGGCTGGACGGCTAACCTATTGTCTCTCACCAGCCGCACCACTTTGGTTCATTCTCTCATAGTTGCGCTCTCTAGTTATACCATGTAGACGGTCCGTTTACCTTGTAAGCTTTGCGATGAGCTTGAAAAACTGATGCATCAGTTCATCTGGAGCTCTTCCAATGGAGCCAAATGGACTCCCCTTATTAGCTAGGAGGATGTTGACCAACCCAAAGCTATGGGCGGATTGGGAATTCAGCGCATTCTTGTCACCAACGATGCCTTGCTAGCGAAAATAGGCTGGACTTTGATTGACAATCCTACGGTGTTATGGGTCTAAGTCCTCGCAATGAAATACAAATTTAACGTCTCCACTCCCCCCACCTCCTTTGAGGCCACCGGTAGGTCCATGGTATGGCGGAGCATTAAGGCAACTTGGCACCTTTTTATGCAGGGTATGCAGTGGAGCATCGAAGATGGCACACAGACCAAATTCTGGATCGACCCTTGGCTTCTCAGATTAGGACCCCTTACAGCCTATGTCATATCTCCCATTCTTGATTCCATACTCCATTCCCGCATCCGAGATTTCATGGAATTAGACAGTACTTAGAGAAGGGATGCATTTCAATCTCATCTTTCGCCTTCTATTTATCGTTTATTCGCAGGGACTCTTCCCCCGCAACCCTGCTTAGGTCCTGATAAACTGATATGGGGCCCCTCCGACTTTGGTTAGTTTACCAGGGCTTCTACGTACGACATGATCATGGACACCAAAGCTCACCCGGTTCATGAGGACTGGAAGGTCATCTGGCATTAGAAAGACCCTGAACGCATTCGTTCTTTCCTTTGACTCCTGGCAAAGGACCGGTTACTCACGAACCAAGAAAGAGTGCGACGGCATTTCACTACGGACGGCGATTGTGCGCATTGCCAGCAGGAGGAATCCTCATTGCTTGTCGTGCACGACTGCACTAAAGCCTGACAAGTATAGAGAAGCTTCCCTCCTCACATCGTCTCGCATGCCTTCTACACTACGTCCCCGAGGGAGTGGCTCACTCATAATCTCCAATCTCATCGACACGCAATGGGGCATGCCTGGTCCATTATATTTGGCATTACCTGCTGGTTCCTCTGGCAATGGAGGAATTTGTCCCTCTTTGATGATCAATTTTCTTGGCCTTCCTCACCCATTTTTCTTATTTTATCTTATGCAGGTGTTCTACACTAGTCAACAGATTGGCACGATCGAGCACGGGTCACAGGTCCTCGCCCTCGGCTGGAGCAATTCATCGGATGGAATAAACCTCCCACGGGTTGGCTCCGATTAAACACAGATGGTGCGTGTAAACGAGCCTCGGCCATTGCTACCACAGGTGGGCTTCTTCGGGATAGTGATGGTAACTGGAAGGGCGGATTTACATAACACCTTAACTGGTGCACTCTATTCACTGTGGAACTCTAGGGCGTCTATACCGGGTTGACCCTTGCATGGAATCTGAGGTACCGCCGAATCAAGCTTGAAGTGGATTCCACAGTGGTGATCGAGGTCCTATCTTCCTCGATTCAGCGGACTAGATCTCTCAACTCTTTAGTTCGAGGCATCAATGAACTATTCAACAGGAACTGAACTGTTGTTTATCAACACATCTATCGAGAGAACAACAAATGTGCCGACTGGCTTGCCAATTATGTGGGTCATTTTGATTTTGGAGTCACTTATTTTGCCACACCTCCTATAGGGTGCCACATGATCCTTTTAGAGGATTTATCAGGAACCTATTTTTCTTGGCTTGTTGTGTAATTTTGGATCTTTTCCCTTTATTAAAAAAACTGAAATATTTACTGTGAAATCATTATTTGGCTTTCCTCTCCATTAATTAGATGTGGCGTTGGCAGACATGAATCCTCTCTCTCTCAATCCACATGTCTCTATGTTGCACAACACGTTAACTTACCTGCCCAAGTAATATGCAGTGCCTTGGAAATTTCTCTTCTTTTGGTCCAATTGAATAAAATCTCTTATAAGTTAATTCAAAATTTACTTAAAATTTGGGAAATAGACTTAATTTTAAGATGGAATAAACTATTATACAAATAAAATTGTACTTTCTTACCCTTTCTTTATTTTAATTGTCATTTAAAACTTCAATTATCATTATTATTGATATTATTAGAATTGAATAATTAATGTTTTCATATTATGCAATTATAAGGAAAAACAAACATTACAAAATAGAAGATGTTTGATAAATTAGTTAACCTTTTAGTTTGAAAATACCCTATTTATTACTAAATTGTTCTTAGTTATTTTTCTATAAAAGTGGACATTAATGGAGCCTAAAAAGACTAGTTTATAATATGTTTCTTTCTTAAAAAAGAAGTAGCCAATCTCATAAATTAAAGTGTAGAGATACTTAAATAAATCTATAGATGCTTGTTAAATAATAGGTTCATTGAACTAATTCTATATGAGAAATCTATTTATAAAATTACTTGTATGTCTATAGAAGTTTTCTTTATAATGATTATATAAGTGATTATTTGACTTGAGTTCTCAAAAGTTATCTAATATATGAATTGTTTTATTTTTGAAAACTATATATGAATTGTTTTATTTTGATACTATTTATGACTTAGTATTATAGTCAAGGTAGTTTAGTTGATAGTCATTGAATATAGCATAAACTATATGGAGGTAATTGAGTATCTTAAAGAGATTACGAAGAATATACTGCTCTTGATTAGTGTTGGTTTAAGAAAATACTTGACCAAGGTAGAATAACACTTTGAAAATAATTTTTAAATGTCATTAATTAAATCAATTACGTGGAAAGCTAATATGGTTGAACTCAAATAGAGTAAATATTATTTCCATATTATATGTCTAATTGGAATATTGTATGATGAAATGATTAAATTATATGAAAAAAGCATGCATCGAAAATTTAGTTAAAACTACTTTAATATTTTTAAATATTTTTGTAGTCATGATGTATTTTTATATGTCAATCTTAATCTCTATATTGATTAATTAGGAAATTAAAGATAAATTAAAGAGTTCAATTTATATAATCTTCAATAAGATTTAAGATTATAATTTATAACTGTCGCCAGTATATTCAGGAACTTACTAGGACACAAAAAAAAAAGATGATGAGAGAAAATATACTTTAATTAATTTGAACTTAATCATAAAGTTTGATAAATTTTACGATTAAATATAAAAATATTTAATAAGAATAGTCAATAGGGAATACTAAATCTTATTTGAGCATAACTAATATTTAACAAGGATTAATTCTAACTAAAATTATAATATTATTTTAATTAAATTACTAAAATAATCAGAAACATATTTTAAGGAGACTGTAATTGATCCCTTTAGTGCTGAAAAACTTAGCAATATAATGGGCTTCATAGTAAAGAAGCTACCCAAAGAGATATGCTAGTAAAATAATGGGAAAACCATCTTATATATTTGTAAGGAAAGGTTTAATGTCCAACTTGAAATAAAATGTTGTGGACGTGCTTAGGTTATGCAAATGTTTTAATTTTGTAGAAGACATAACTATTCGGTGTCTTGGAAAATTTAGAATATAAAATGTGACAGAAAAGTCTTAACAGTCATCGTGGAACATGACCAAGACCTCGAAACAAAATCAGCCAAAAATCGCCGGAGCCCACGGGAAGTTGGTTGTGCTTGTATTCTAGAAGTGATAGTGATGTTTGGTTTTTTCAGATTGCTGGCTCAAGTGCTTATCATCTATTACGTGGACAGACAAGAATTTCTCTTTTCTCTTTGCTTTCACGGATTTCCCTTACCCCTTCTCGACGTTTAATTAATAATCAATTTCTTGTAATCAACTCGCGTTATTCTTGAATTATTCCACATCTAGAAGAAAGGAAATGTTTGTTAACTCGAGATGAAAGTTGTTGGCATTTCTCTATTAAATTGAATCCAGTGAAGTGGTCTAGAAGAAAAAGTCATTTCCCAAGATTTGTCTACCAACCAAAAGATAACACCTCCTTTGTTATTGCCATTCTGGTCCACGTTTGCATAAGATGACATGAGCCGGTGCGCTTCTAAGTTAAAAAACATCTTCTGTTTAATATTACTTTGTCTTATTCTGTCTCATAAAATTTTAGTTATTTATTTTACGGGACTTATGTAAGATTTATGTGAAACTTACATAAGATTCATATAAATAAATAGCTAAAATTTATTAGATACAATAAAACATCATAATAATATTAGACAGAAAATCCAAAATCCTTCCGAGCATAGGACTTTCTACCCAGCTAACGCGGTTTTTTTCACTTTTATCGGTGAAGACTAATAATAAATGTATACTGAGGACTATATGAAGCACCTTGCATTTTAACAAGACGTTTTAGCCTTCTAATTCTAGAATCTAGGTGCGATTGTTGATTCTGTCGTTTGCCACATAGTCCATCCAAGAAATTAACGAAAAGTGGAAACGCGTTCTTTGAAATTGGTCCGAAAAGTCAGAATCTAGAACATGAGCACTTGAAATAGTTTGGATGAACGAGCAGATGGAGTCATTGAAAACACGCAGACGGTGCTAAGACCCGATCGGCCCAAACGAATTGTTTATCTTCAACCACAAATACAGAAGATAAGCTGTTTCTACTTTCTAGGCGAAGGTGAAATAATCTCCCACTTTTATTCAGTCATGCATGACTTGTCTGCCAAAAAACCAGTTGGAACGTCTGTCATCGTCAGCTCTTACTTGGATCTCCAACCCATTAGCTGCCCACTGTAACCGGGGAAGGGAGAGAAACTTCTACCCTTTGTCAACAAAGTCTTTTTTTTTTACTCCTCCGTCTACCCACTACCCCACATGCCTTGGATTTTAATACTCGTTTTCTAGTTTTCACCACGACCTCACTCAAACGTATATATAACAAGCAAAGGGCGCCGAGTGATTCCCAACAACAGCAGCATAATCACCGTCTTCCCAACGACGATAAGATAAAGAGCATCACTGAAAGTCCAGGAAATGAGTAACGGAATTGTCACAGCCGAAGCTCATCCCACCTTCCACAACTACGCTATTCCCAACCTCCAAGCCTCAAAAACCATTCTTCATCCTTATTCTCACCTTACCTTCGACACCCATCACCGAAAACGGAGCCTTTCCCTGAGAACTCAATCCAGGTCCATTAAAACCACTCCGATTTTAGCTGCAGTCAGCAGCCCGTGTGTGAGAAGAGAAAATTTCTATGATTTGCTGGGCATTTCTGAGAGTGGAACTCTCAAAGACATCAAGCATGCTTATAAACAACTCGCAAGAAAGTACCACCCCGATGTGTCTCCACCGGACCGTACGGATGAGTACACGAAGAAGTTCATTGAGGTGCAGGAAGCATATGAGACCTTGTCTGACCCCAACACCCGAGCTTTGTATGACATAGATATGGCCAGAGGATCGTACCTTCCGTTCGCTGCTAGAAGACCATCCCACTACAACGAGGTTAGTTCACGATTTCCCTTTCTTTCCATACTGAACTAGGGCCAATTGCACTTAGAAGTTGGCCAGTTCTTAAACAAAACATAAGTGGGTTCACTTTGGTTTTTCCGTCTCATTGACGTATCGTTGTTATAAGCAGGGATGGCTCGGGGGATATGACTGGAAACAACAGTGGCAGTCTCAGCTAACAGAGTTACAGAGGAGGAGCACAAATGGGAATTCAAAAAGGAAGGTGTCATGGGGATCTAGAATGCGAATGCGAGCTCAAGCAAGGAACAGTTAGCTAACGAAATTAGTCAACTTTACGAGATAGCATCCTA
>JANZLD010000009.1:10526225-10537737 GCA_026413575.1 Erythroxylum carthagenense | reverse complement strand
TGCTAGGCTGCTTCAGGCTTTTGATTTCAAAACTGTTAATGGCCTACCAGTTGACATGAAGGAAGGTGTGGGTCTCGGCTTACCAAAGTTAAACCCGCTCGATGTTCTCATTCAACCACGCCTTGCTTTGAAGCTCTATCAACGCCTTTGAGGAAATCTCCCTTGTTTTGCATTGTTACAAGTGTTATCACGTGGTTGTGTTAATTGTGGAATTTCTATATCTACTTTGTCTAGAAGTCAAAGTACAACGAAGGTGATATTAGTGGAAGATGTTATATAAAGATTAATTTAATGAAATAAAATGTTTATTTAATAATAATAACTTCTAATATTATTATTTCGATGTTACAGTTTTATGCAAGATTTGTATTCAATTCCACATATGTGGAAACTTGTTAATCCCAGTTTTGAGATCTTGTATCCCGACGAGCAATAACAGGTTCTGCAGAAATCAATTCCTAGTCTAGATATAATGGTCTAGATATTTTGTGATATGAAACTTACTAAGAATAGTATGACGTAATAATTGAAATTGATAATTTTGTTCTAAAGTAGTCAAAGATATCAGATTTACGAAAGAAACTTAAACCTATTATTTGTATAATCAAATAAGAATTCAAGTGATAAGAAAGGTTGTAGACATCACTATAAAGAATAAAAAAGAGAAGGTGAGTCATAAGTCTGAATTATAAACACCACAAGTTAAAATTTTGATAAGTTGAAAGAGTTCAATAAAGAATCAAGAACTAGAATGTTCTCCAAAATATTATCGATGATGTCAATGGACTAGGTTGAGCTCAGGCTATGTTGTCCTGGCAAGCGGAGATAGGTCAGCCCATGGCCGATCGGTGGGGCCAACCTAGTTCGTCATTTTTTAAAGAAAAAATTCTAAAACGTTATCGTTTTGAAAATAACGGTTGGGCTATGAGTAGGTTGGGCTAGTTAGTAACTGGTTAGTCGATGGCCCTATTAACCTGGGCCAAAATCGGGTCCAAGTCCTTTTGACATCTCTAACAAAAATAAAGACATAAAACCTAAAAGTAAACTTAATTCTAATTATGGTTTGAATTTAAAAATACTCAGCTTGGTTAAACTAAAAGAATTTTTTAAATAAATTTAATTTCCTAATTTGTAGCTATGAAATAGGAAAATAAGACTAATAGATGTAAAAAAGAATAAGAAAAATAAATACAACCAGGTGATATGTGTCATTAGTTGTATACAAATTAAATCTTTACTTTAATTTTTAATTTATCAATCAATTTATTATATACAAATAAGAGTCAATCACGTGAGAACATGTAATTTACCAATTTAGTTTATTTGTTGGTAAGCTCCTTATAATATTCTCAACTAAAAAGATTCGAGTATGTAAACTTTTGAACAAGCAAAAGTCATCATAAGTACAATATATGCATATAAATGACCGATTCAATTTCAGGTTTATATATCAACAATTTAAAATGTGGATATCCTAATAATTTTGCTTATATGAAAGAAATTTTATCCTAAAGGAAGAAACATGATTAATGCACTAGCACATAATATTTTCCGTAACTAAAATTATTAATATACAACATTAAAAATGATCTCCTTAATCTTTCATTATCTTTTCAATTTCATCTTAACGCCTCGCTTTTCTCAATTCCTTGTCATGTTTTTTACGTCATTTCCAAGGACTACACCTAGTATCAAGTGTGATTTGAATTATTTTTATTTGAGCATTCTTTTTATTTTTAATTGATCCTCTTTTCTTGTGTGTAATAGGCATATGCACATAAGAAGTTCCAAAAGTGCCAGTAGATTAAGCAAACTTGACATAAACAAACTTGAAAGGGAATTGAGAAAAGCAAGGCATCAAGATGAAATTGAAAAGATAATGGAGGATCAAGGAGATAAAGGCGGTGACCAAAGAACATTAATGGAATTTATGCTACCGGGTTTAATACGAACCAATAAGGGATCATTAGGCTGCCTATTAAAGCAAACAATTTTGAAATTAAGCTTACTTTATTGAATATTTTGGAAACTATTATTATGGTTTACCGTATAAGGATCCAAATGCTCACTTTGCTAATTTTTTGGAAATTTGTAGTATATTTAGGTATAATGGGTTATTTAAGGAGGCAACAAGGATGAGGCTCTTTCCTTCATATTAAAAGATCAAGCAAAGCCATGGCCAAATTCTCTTAATCCAAAGCATGTAACTATATGGGAAGAGTTAGTGTAAGGTTTCCTAGCTAAATAATTTCCATTAGCAAAGACAACTTGGACTGTCAAGGAGATCACAACCTTTCAGCAGTATGATGGAGAATCCCTCTACGAGTTATGGTAGAGATTTGAGGAGCTACAGAGAAGTTTTCTTCATCACAACTTGTCAAGAGAGCTATTATTGTAGACATTTTATAATGAAGTTAATGTAGCGACCAAGAGTACAATTGATGTAGCAACTGGAGGCTCATTGATAAGAAAAACCACTGATGCTACATATGATCTAATTGAGGATATGGCCATTCACAACTATTTGCAGTCAAATGAAAGAAATATATCGTACAATGTGAAGGAATAAACGGTAATCATGGCAATAGAGTTAGCTTTAACCATACAGGCGTAGATAGTGGCATTAACCAGAAAGCTGAACAATGTCAATGACTCATCCAGTTTGGTAAATGTAATGCAATAGGTTTGTGAAATATGTGGACTACACATCAACAAAATGATTTTTGATGAACAATGATAGAGGGGAACCATCAAATTATTTTTGGTGTGCCATAACTTTTAGGTAACAATCCTTTCTCAAATGCTTATAACTCTTTGTGAAAAAACCACCAGAATTTTTCCTAGATTAATAATGCAGGTAAAAATTTGAGACTATAAAGACCATGAAGATTCTAAGACAGATAAGGAAATTGGGAGTCAAGGTATGAAAGCCTTGAGTCAAATACTAGTTAATAAAAAATCTCAAATTTTACTTAATTTCACAATACTAGTTTAAACATTAAAGGTAAAATACTCTATGTTTCAGTTTTTAGCAAAATAGCCTGATATTAAGTTATTTGTTAATATGAATGGCTTGGCGAGCTACTTCAGGTTAGTACTTTTTCCATAAGTTGGGTATTGGGCCAAAGGAAAGATAAGAGGTTGCATGTGATCTACTATGCCAATAAGACTATTGCAAGACCTAGGCTGAATTACATCAATACAGAGAAGGAACTACTCACAATTGTGTGCACTTGTGATAAGTTTCAACAACATCTTTTGTGTTCAAAGGTAATGATATTCACTGATCACGTAGCATTAAAATACCTTTTCAACAAAAAAGATGCAAAACCAAGGTTCATTCGATGGGTGCTACTTTTACAAGAGTTTGATATAGAGGTGATAGATAAAAAGGGAGTAGAAAATGTAGTTGCAGACCACTTTTCTAGACTAGAAGGATGGGAATGCAAGCCAAGTGATGATATTAACGAAAACTTCCATGAAAAAACCCTGATGCTCCTCAAAAGATTGACTACACTATAGTTTGTCGATATCGCAAATTATGTCACCAATGGTAAATTTCCTTCATATCTAACTTATTAATAAAGGAAGAAATTCTTGCATGACTGTCACCAATATATATGGAATGAGCCAATTTTATATAGGTCATGCGTTGATGGATTAATGAGACAATGTGTTCTAGATGAATAAATGTTGGATATCCTAAAGCAATGCCATGAAGGTCAGTATGCTAGACATTATAGAGCCAACAAAGTTGTAGTTCGAATACTCGATAGTGGATTTTATTGACCAAAATTGTTTAAGGATGCTCGGACCTTTATAGCACAATGTCATCGATGTTAGAGAATAAGTAACATCTCTAAAAGATATGAAATGCCTTTATCCAACATTTTAGAAGTGGAAGTTTTTAATGTATGGGGCATCAATTTTATAGGACATTTCCCATCTTCAATGGAAAACATGTACATTCTTGTGAAAGTGCACTATGTTTTGCGTTGGGCCAAAGCAATGACATCTGAAAAGGCAGTATAAAAGTAAATTAAATGGCTATTCAACTGGTTTGGGGTGCCACGTACAATAATAAGTGATGGAGGTACACATTTTTGCAACAGATCTTTTAACGCTCTCTTAAAAAGATATGGAGTGCACCACCATGTTGTTACATCTTACCATCCACAAACTAGTGGCCAAGTGGAAGTTGTCAATAGGAAGTTGAAACGAATTTTGGAAAAGACGGTGAACAACTCCATAAAGGATTAGGAAATAAGTTAGATGATGCCCTTTGGGCTTATATGAATGCATTCAAAAAACCTGTTGCAACAACTCTCTATAGGCTTGTATATCGAAAAGCTTGTCATTTGTCGGACGAATAAGAACATCGAGCATACTGGGTGATTAAAGCATAAAATTTCAATTGGAAGTAAGCATGCGAAAAGAGACTTCTGCAACAGGATGAACTTGAAGAGTTTCATCATAATGCATACAAAATCACCAAACTTTACAAGGAAAAGGTAAAGAACTGATATGACTCTCATCTCAAATAAAAGGAATTTAAATTGGGAGACGTAGTTATACTATACAATTCAAGGTTGAGGCTGTTTCTAAGGAAGTTAAAATCTTGACATAGTGGACCTTTCACGATCATTCAAGTTTTCGATCATGGAGTTCTCAAATTGGACAATGCTAACAAGGAAACTTTTAAGGTCAACGGGCATCGTTGCAGGCTATATCTCGGAGGAGCGATTTCTAAGGCCAAGGAAGTGATTTCCTTTTGTTCAAACAATTAAGATGCCTTCAGGGTTGCAAGTTCAAGCTAAGGATCATAAACTAGCACGTTTAATAGTCTCATTGAAATTGTTAAGTTTAGTTAGAGTTTTTTATGAATTCCAAGAAAATTTTAGTAAATTTAATTGATCTGGAATCATAATTTGCTCACTCTTTTCAAGCAATTCTTAGATAATATAACAATCTCAAGGTGTTAACTGCCACCATCAACACCGTTTATTTTTATTTGTATTTTATTTGATTTTTTACTTTAATTCTTTTTTCTGTCTTAATGTGTTTGTTTGTCCTTTTTTCACATTGAGGACAATGTATTGTTCAACTGTGATGAGGGTTATGTCTTTTATTTGAAAGAGAATTTTGCATAGTAAATGATAATTTGTTAGGTTGCATTATGTGAATCGTGTGAATGTGTCAGTGGCCTAGATGGATCAAAATTGATTTAATTTTGAAAATGGTCTATTAGATAATAGAAAATTATTAACTGGCATAATTAGTAAACTAGGGGTTCTT
The DNA here is from genome assembly GCA_026413575.1 of Erythroxylum carthagenense. Lineage (NCBI taxonomy): Eukaryota > Viridiplantae > Streptophyta > Magnoliopsida > Malpighiales > Erythroxylaceae > Erythroxylum > Erythroxylum carthagenense. Next base: position 10,532,442 of record JANZLD010000009.1, on the reverse strand, counting down.
TGATTAAATATGTTGCTTAATAAGGATTTAGTGTTTAAATGTAGCCCTCTAAATTGTCACGTTCATTCATAATTTGAGGCTTTTTAACCTAAGTAGCTTTGTTAGTATTCTTTCTCACGAAAACAAGTAGTTAAAGCAACAAGGTAGGCAATAAAAAAATTTGTTATCTTATTAAAATAAGTAACTATTCTGTTGGCCTTCGGGTTATGAATAGAGCTAGTAGTTAGTTAAGAATGTGATATAGATGAGTAATCAAATCGGAACGCATCACAAATATGTGCCTTCACTTAAAAAGGCTAGAATGACGTTCCAACCAAGCAGCTTAATAAAAAATATGATTTAGTTGAGTAACCAAATCGACATTCATTACTAATGTTTGCCTCTGCGTAAAAAAACCAAGTCCATGTTCATAAAAAGTAGTAAAAATAAAAATATGTTTCTAAATTAAACCTACCGAACTTGTAATAGTTTGATTTTTCATGAAAATGTACTTAGGATTAATTACAGAGTTGAACGACCAAAGAATTATTAATGAGTGTGTGCAATTGAGAAGGGTAAAAAATTTAACACTCGAGTTTGGATTTGTAAAACCCCTTTCCCATCTAACACGTGCATGTGTAACTTTTGGATACATGTTCACATGCTTGATAGCAATGGTGTGTTAACTATCTCACCTTCACTTTATAACATGGCATCATAAGCTAAGTCATAAATTACACATTGTTCTAAAAGCCAAAATTTCCTCATTTTATATCATAAACCATAAGTTACATTGTAGCATTATATTTAACATCCATGTTTGCATAATATTATCTTATGAGCATCAACAGCTCAGTCCACACAGTACGCTACATAAATGAGGAATCACAAAAGATAACATAAACTATCCCTTAAGTCCTAGCTGATCGACCTTTGAGCTATATTTGCTCTCCACAAGTTATACAAAATCGCTTCTCTGTAGTCTTAGAAGCTAGATCGTCGCTCTCTTTAACCTGAAATTGTCAACGTTGCAATTTTGGGAAGTTTTACGAACTCAGTAGAGTAACCATCCTTAATGGTTCACTCTTGTCATACAACAAACAACAAATTATGTTATCACGTAACTCACATCAGCTTAATTTTTATCAAGTAATATCACATAACACCTGATCACATTTGTCATATTTCAAAAACAAAATTCAAACATTTCGTCATTTTAGTACAATTTTACAAAACATACACATCGACAAATTATCAATATTTCATACACAAAGTTCTCAAAACATTGTAATCATTCAAATAATATGTGTATGAAATGTTATGAGACTCGATTTCAGTTATTTCATTGTTGTGAATGTGTGCGTTTTTCACTGTCCTGTATCCGTTATGAATACCAAGCTCTTTCTTACTGTCCCTTATCCATTGGGGATAGAGGGCTCTTTGTACACATTGAGCCTTAGGTTCTAAACACGAATGTCTAAGCTTTAAGCTCTTTTTTACTAGTGACATCAGTCACAACTGCCTTTATATTTCATACATTTGATTGAAATGCATTCTTCAATTTCAGTCATCACATTTGGTCAATTACATTTACATTCATATTCTTGTTCCCAATAATCATTGGACTAGGTTCGCCATGAACATTCAAGTTGAGAATCATGTAGTCAATCTCATTCACATTTAAGTAGCACTTTTAATGTTTTAATCACGCATCAAAACTCCTCGAACATTTCATATCCGCAATTCAGTACACACATTCATCATTATCAAATTCAATTCAGTAATAAACAAAACATGTCAAGGTGAGACTATCTAAGGTTACTCACTATTGCTCCCTTTTTTGCTTACTGGCTTGAAGTTCCAGCAATATCTAGAAGCGGTCTCTCTTCTTTCTATTCTATAAGTAATCAAATACAATTTTATGTTACCACATAGTTTATGGAATTGAATATGCATTTTTTATAAATGTATCACGTAAAATGCATGTTCAATGACATATGCCTGGGTATACTTCTATAATAAACAAATGCAAAGATCAATTATATTCCAATAGTGTCAAAATTCATGCACTCATTAACTATTCCAGCTTTCTTTTCAACACAAACTTTTGGGTCCACTTTACATGATCATTATAACAAGGAAAATGATGTATTTCTGTAACACTTTTTTCTAGACAATTGTTCCCCTTTACCTTAAGTTTCTAATGACACCAAGAACATATAATTTGGTTCATTATACTATGATTTATGCTCAAAATACTACAAACTAATTACATTTGAAATTTTGTCTTAGGCATGATCATGCATTCAAATTTGACAACTGATATATCTCAATTCCAATATCCAAAAATTAAAAAATTTATACCAATTGAAACCTAAGTGAATAAGATACAACTTTTGTGAAGAAACCTTTCTCTGACTCCACCTATATCAATACCATTTGTTTGATAACAACAGGACATGATTTCTACCATGGGTAGTGCTATAGCCTTTCAAGTTAAATTTCAAGAGCATTAAGGAAAGAATTGAGATTCAATTTGTTGTTAAAAATTACAATCAAATGTCCCTAGTTCAATTTAAAATAAGAATCAACTCATTTGGAAATCTACAGATCAAGGTATAATCAAAATATTGAAACATGTTTAGTAAAATATTCTAATTATCAGATTCCAGCACAACTCAATATTTTCATCCTAACTCATCATCATCAATCTTTTTCGAATGGATTCAATTGTTTATATATTTTGGTGGAGATGAAGAACAATGTGTTATGAGCCTATTGGTTTAAGTCTCATTTCATTTGGATGTCAGGAGAAGAAATGATAACAAAAAGAACAAAGGATGTTCAGAGAAAACACTACAATTAACACGTTCTAACAATTCTTCTTCACCAATATCATATGCATTTCATTCTAATTCAAGTATCATTCTCATACCATTAAAAATGCCTTAAGGGTCAAATTTCTACTTACTTGTTAAGCTCAAATTCTACCTCAAAACCTCAAGCTAATCTAGCCCTCCAAGCTTCCAAGATTGCCATAAAGTAAAGGTAAAATTAAGTTGACTTTTAGCTAGGACAAAGAACAACAAAAATCTGGTTCTTTGACTATCTTGTACAGGTTAAAAATATGAAGTTGATGTTTAAAAATATGAAGTTGACGTTGTCATTTGGCAAGGTTGAAACCAAATTATAGAGATCTATGTTAGCAGTAACTTTCGGTGGAGAAAGGAGAAGAAGAGGGTGGAATTTTCCAGCAACAGCTTAGCTTAATTCAACTAAGTGCAAGGTGTCTTCGAACTATCTTAACATGTGTCATTTGGCATGTAAGCCTTTTATCTCTTCCTTAAGCTACCACATGTCTCCTAATTACTAGTTCATTTGTCATTCACTCATGCTGCCATTTGTCAACTAATTATTTATACCAAATGTCATCTTATTATTTATCCACGTGTCACAAAATAATTGGTCCATATTTCTTCATTTTTAAACCAAAAATACTCCAATTTTTTAAAATACTCGAAATATCACCAAATACCAAATCAATTTTAATACAACCTAATTTATTTTTCAAGACAATTAATCCATGATTCGCATTTTAATTGTATTTATAAATCAGTTATACCCAGAAAATGTCAATGAATGCATATACAATTATTTTATGAATATCAACACAATTCACATATTTAGTATGTCATATGATGCAGAAAATGCACTTCTAATTTCTCAGTATACTCTCATTTTCCTTATTTTGGGGCCCTAGCCCCTAACATATGATATTGGGACGTTACACTTCTCTCCTTCTTAAGAAAGTTCATCATCGAATTTCGTACCTAATTGATGAAACAGGTGGGGATATTGCTTTTTCATATGCTCCTTTGTTTCCTAAGTTGCTTCATCACTCGAATGATTTCTTCATAGAACTTTCACCATTAGAATTTCTCGATTCCTCAGCTATTTTGTCCAATATCCCACATTCTGAATTGGCTCCTTAACTCAATTCAAATTACTAGTAACTTCATTCCCTTGAGTAGTAATACATGCATCGGATATGATATATATCTCTTAAGCATACTCACATGGAAAACATTATATAATCGAGACATCTCATTCGGTAAGGCTAATCGATATGCAATGGTCCTATCCTCTCACTGATCTTATAAAGACCAATATATCTAAGGCTCAGCTTGCTCTTCTTACTGAATCTCAAAACTCCTCGCTAGGGTGACACTTTCAAAAACACTTTGTCTCCTATACTGTACTCGGTATCCCATCAATGCTGATCGACATAGCTCTTCTGTCTATCTTGAGCCGCTTTTATTTGACTTTTGATCCATTTCACCTTTTCCACAGTGTCTTGTATCAATTCTAGACCTTCAACCACTCTCAAACCCTCTTCATCCCAATACTAAGGCGATTAGCATTGCAACATCCCACTACCATAAGGCAAAAACCTGGATACCTGAAGGGCATTCAAGTACATACCGTATGACAATGGTATGTTGGAGCAAAAAATACCCGACATACACATGGCAATCTAACCTACACAGCATCATCTAACATACTCGTAAGTCACTAATAAAAAAAACCATTCATTCTGTTCATTCAAAAAGCTTACACTGATACCACCAAACGACTATTTACAAAAACTTATACAAATTCCAGCAAAACTACAAAAAATTAATGCTAGAGCACTTCTGGTGTCAGCTGACAGACCTCTAAGCCATATCTCAATCCTGTCAGCTGACAGACCTCTAAGCCATATCTCAATCCAAAAGATTCCTTAAGTCCTGACTAAGGAACTAGGTCTCCTGACTCATACCTAAAAAGCCACATTGTAATTTTGATGAGTTTTGCAAACTCAATGAGTGAACCATCATTGATGAATTCACCGGATCATAACACATATCACACAGTACACAAATATTCATTCTAACATACATTTATGATTCAAAAACTCACACAATAGGGTATAACATTTAATCATTGCCAAACAGATCATATATAAACAAATACATATGCATACGAGACTCACATTCGTTCTTATTGTTGTGACTGAATGCCTATCACATACTTATACAAATGTTAGCCCATAAGGCTCAATCTGAATAAAATCACGGAGCATAGTTCTACGTGCACACACATATATCACGGAGCAAAGCTCTACGTGGAAGTGCTTCATACTGGCAATTCAAGTCACAACGCCTTTATCTGAGTATGAATTTTATGAAATGCATCAAAACTGAATTTGACATATATAGCAATCACATAGGATGCTCAAACAAAACTCATAATTATCAGACCTAAGTCTGGCATTCAACTTTCGTTGAGAATTCATATAACATTCATAATTTCATAGCACTCAAAGCCACAATCAAAGCACTTCTAATACATTCCTGAATATTGATCTCCTCAGACAATTAATGCCCGAAATTTATAGACGAATCACAAACAGTTTGATAGTATTGGAAGCTAACAAAACAAATCAAATCAATCCTAGGAAATCATATAGGTTGACTCACAGTACGCTCCAATAAGCTATTGCCTGGATGGTCTGGCAATGTCCGATTGGCGTCTGATATGCTCCTCTAAAATAGGCAAAACACATTCACAATTATCACACTTTTGCATAAATACACAAGTGGTTCTTTTATGCACATCAATATAGAGAATGTAAATGACCAAATTAGACCAAACTTCCTTCTGTAAAGTTATTATCCCATTTTTTAGCTTTTTAATGACACCAAAATCGTTTAATTTGGTTTTGTATACAAAAAAATATACTCAAAATATCTTAGACTGTTCTTAAGTTCCAACAGAATTCTTACCTCAATTTCCAACCAAACGTTGAAACTCTTAGAGACAGAATTAAAACTCCATTTCTTCACAAAGTTGTATCCCTATGTCTCTAGTTTACAAGAAATAAAAAATCACCTTATTTGGACATCTACAGCAAAAGTTATGGTCAAAATACTTAGGTATGTCTCGCTGTGGCGAGAACAAAAAGTGATACCCCGACGTACAACCCAGAAATCAGTTTTTCTCGGGATTTTCTTGCAATGGTCGCCGTGATGAGTTCAAGGGTGAGTCACACGTCGCGACGTATAAAAGGAATGAGCCGTAACGAGCTCAAATGTGCGTTTCACGTCACGACGTACAAAAAAGAATGAGTCGCAACGTCTGGTTACTGAAACTCGTCTTCCCCAGTTTTCCTCTTAACATTTGTCTGCATTCCTATGTT
>JANZLD010000009.1:10503373-10526125 GCA_026413575.1 Erythroxylum carthagenense | reverse complement strand
TCTCTTGTCGTGGGATATTTATCGGAATGACCTACGGGCGTTCCGGTGGATACCCTATGGTAAGGGGGCGCTACATGGGAAGTCGTCTTTAAAGAGGGAGGTTCCCACATTCTCCATAGATGATGGAGGAGCACCCACTACTGCAACAAAGGTAGGCCACCATAGAGTTGCTAAAGAGCATGCATGAGTCGTAGCATTAAGGTGGGTCATTAGATCTAGCGGTAGCGATCTCTCTCACGCCTGCACCTCTCATAGATCGCTCCTCTCGCACCTCACTCCCAGACTTCAGCCCTTTCCTAATCACTCCTAGAATCTGCTTGTTTGGGTCGTCGATGGTAAATCTAGATCTGGTTTAAAAGAGACACCATCCTCGTTGCGTCGCTACTCTTATATCAGTTCTAACCACAAGAATTTTTCATAGACTAACAATGTAGGTAAAAATTTGAGACCACAAAGACCATCAAGATTCCAAGACAGGTAAGTAAATTGGGAGTCAAAGTATGAAAGCCTCAAGTCAAAGATGGAATCCCATTTTTCAAAATAATGGATACGATAGGCTCTATAGGCTCCAAGGTTAATAGTATAGATGAAGAATAGAAGAAGACACAAGCATGGACTGACCTAATGCTCAAGAATCATTTGTCTTCCATTCACAACCTAAAGGTATAGGTCGGCTAGCTTGTAACAACATTGACAATCAAAATTTTAGGTAACCTTCCAAATACTAGTGATTCTAACCCAAAGAAGCAAGTGAAAGAAATGCATTTGAGAAGTGGGAAGGAGTTGGCAAAACCAATTCAGAAGGAAGCCAAGGATCAGGTTAAGATAAGACAATAGAAAGGCAAATAGAAGGTAACAAAAGAGGAGGAACCCCCTACATTTGACCTCCACTATACGTACCTAAGTCACCATTTCTCTAGAGATTAACGCACAACCCTGTAGTGACCCAATTTGTAAAAATTTTTGAAAATTTTAAGAAGCTACATTTGAATTTTTCACTTTTAGAAGTGTTTGAACATATGCCCAAGTATGCAAAATTCTTAAAGGAGCTACTTTCTCATAAGCATACTTAAGATTCAAAGAAGATAGTAGCCTTAACAACCAATTATAGTTTGATGATCACCAATAACATGCCATCAAAATAAAAAGATCCAGGGAGTTTCACTATTCCTTGCATTATTAATTGTATGGAATTTTCTAAATGTTTTTTGTGATCTTAGAGAAAGTATTAATCCTATGTCATTATCTATTTTTAGGAAATTGAAACTGGACAATAAAAATTCAACTTTAATGAAAATTCAGTTAGCAAATCATTTGACAAAGAAACCATTTAGGTTTATGGAAGATGTTCTAGTAAAGGTTGACAAATTAGTTATTCATATTTAATTTATAATTCTTGATATTATAGAAGATAAGCAATGTCACTCATTCTGGGATGTACATTTATGAACACTAGGAGGGCACTCATTGTTGTTAATGATGGGATCTTAATTCTATGTATTGGTGATGAAAAGGTTAAATTAAATACGAATACGACATTAAAAAGTAAGGTTGAGTGAAACATTTGTATGAAAATTGATGTGGTGAATGATTGTACAGAGGAACAACAGAGAACAATGATTGAGTAGAAAAGTGAAGTAGATGAAAATGAGATAAGTGTAGAAGAAGGGGAGTTAGATGACAATCAAAATTAGGAACCCTTAGAGAGGACAAAGTCACTACACCGACCTTCTTGTATGAAACCACCAACTATTGAACTCGAACCACTACCAGCACATTTAAGGTACACATTTTTGGGTAAGGATCAAACATTACTAATAATTATTTCAAATTAGTTGAATGAGGAATAGGAAAAGAAGTGTTTGATATTATAAAGAGAATGAGGAGAGCTATGGGGTGACAAATATCAGACATCTGAGGAATAAGTCCCAGTATTTCACCAATACCAACTAGTACCATCTGAATACAATATTAATATATTTCATACCATTTTTCAGTTGGTATGCTACAAATTTTGTTTCTTTGGTCGTGATAGTTAAAATATAAATAAAAAGAATATTAATTTCAATTTTTTATATGGAAGAAAATTAACTTTTGACTAAAATGGAAAGGATTATAGAAAGATGAAACTAATTCCTAAAGAGAAGATGAATTGAGTTCTTATTTGATAGAAAATATTAAATAAATGAGATTTTACTAGAAAAAGACTTCTTTTTTAAATTAAAAAACCTTTTGGTTTAATTGGACTTTTTTTTAGGATTAATTATAAAAAACCTCAAATTTTACTAAATTTTACAATACTAGTTTAAACTTTGAAGGTAAAATACTCTATATGTCAATTTTTAGCAAAATAGCCTGATATTAAGTTATCTGTTAATATGAATAACGTAGCGAGCTACTTTAGATTAGTACTTTTGCCATAGGTTGCGTATTGGGCCAAAGGAAAGATAAGAGGCTGCACGTGATTTACTATGCCAGTAAGATTCTTGCAAGACCTTAGCTAAATTACACCACTACAGAGAAGGAACTACTTGCAGTAGTGTATGCTTGTGATAAGTTTCAACAATATCTTTTGGGTTCAAAGGTAATCGTATTCACTGATCACACAACATTAAAATACCTTTTCAACAAAACAGAAACAAAACCAAGGCTCATTCGATGGGCACTACTTTTACAAGAGTTTGATATACAAGTGAGAGATAAGAAGGGAGCAAAAAAGGTTTTTGTAGACTACTTATCTAGACTAGAATGCAAGCCAAGAGACAATATTAACGAAAACTTCTCCGATAAAACCCTAATGCTCCTTGAAAGTTTGACTACAGCATGTGTAATATCCCGTTACCCATGTTAAGGCTAGAACAGTGTATACAAGAGTTTATTGAGACGTTAGAAAATGCATTTCATGTTCATGCATAATATGGCATACACACATATGTGAATATTGATTTTTGCACATTAAAATGATTGTATATACATTCATTGACATTTTCTAGGTATAATTAATTTATATATGTGATTATGTTGAGGATTGTGGTTTATTTGTATTAAAAACTGATTTGGAGAGTATAAATTGTTGAATTAGAATTTTTAGTGAAATTTAGAAAGTTTTCGAAATTATGAGTATTTATGGACTAGGAAAAATGCCAAGTGACAAGACAATTGATGAATGATCGTAGAAATAAGAGTCATATGATAGTGAAGAATTTTATATATGACTTTGAGATTTATTGAAAAATGTTAGTGAAAATTTAGAGACAATTGGAGTAAAATTTGGAAATGATTGAACTAGTTAAATAAGAGAACCTAGTTTAAGCTTATAGAAATTGAATAAGTGACAAGTGTCACCTGCTAAACTTAGCCTTTATTCCTTTGAATATACTAGAAAGATCAAATTAATTATTTTGATCTTATTTATTCTTCTTTGTGACTTTCATCATCCTCTGTAAGCTTATTACTTCCAGAAACTTTATCACCCTCACAAGGTAAGTTTTACTCTCCCTTTTCACTTGTTATTTCACTGTGTTATCTTCTTCACTGTCACTGAAATACCTAACCTTACAACGTTCAACTGTTGATGATCATGTTGTATTGGATAGCAAAGGTCCATGTGATTTTGAAGAAATTTTAGTTTTAAACAAGTAAGTACTATATGGTTTTCATGATATGTAGGATGAAATATACATCACGTTAGTTAACAATTTAGTGTTTATAAAATGAGGATGCTTATTTGTTGAAACGTGGTGAGAACTTTGGTTGTGCTGCATTTTTTATATATGTGACGATCAATATGTTATAAGATGGTATTGAAATGAATTTTGAGTTAGAAAAAAATCATTGAAAGTGTGTATAAAAAGAGTATAGAAATTCATGAAAGTTGATATACATATACTCTGTTTTCACTGTAATATATGTGAATTTATTTGGGTGTTTAGAGAATAATTAAAATGAGTTTAGAGTTAAGGAAAAAGGTGTAAGGCGATGCCATGATATGGGGAAAAGAAATAAAGTTATACATTTAAGATCAAGTTGAAAAAGTGCAGCAGATGTAGAGAATGCAGGAAGATGAAAAAGTGCAGAAAACATGATGAAGATGCGAGAGTGATAGGTTCTGTTTTTAATGTTTGTGAACAAACATACATTGTGACTTGTTTTTTAATAAATTGAGCTAAATGGGAGTGAAAATGAAGAGAAAATTATAGACATTAGTTAGAAATGGTAGATTAAACAAAACAGAGGAAGAAAAGAAGAAAAAAAATGTTGTTTGGGAAATCTGGAGAAGAAACTAGGTCACGATCATGCTTATGCACAATCGTGACAAATGTGCACGATTGTGCCATTATGCTATCGACTAGGATTGCATGATCATGTATAAGTCTTACTGAAAAGTGACAGTTTCGAACATCCTTCATTCTTTTGGCTATAACTTCTTCTCCTGACCTCCAAATGACTTGAAATTTAAACCAACAAACTACTCACACATTGTTATTCCTCTCCATCAAAACTTAAGGCCATCTAAATTCATTCAAAAAGATTTATTGAAGAATTTAGGATGAAAATGATGAAGTGTGTTAGAATATGATAAATGGAGTGTTTTCACTGAACATGCTTCAATATTTTGGCCATAATTTGATCTGTAGATATTCAAATGAGGTGATTTTTTGGTATAACTTTCAGTATACTGAATCAAATTGTATGATATTAGTCTCATTAGAAACTTAAGCCATAGGGGAACAATTTTCTAGAAGAAAATATTGCCTAATTGCCCCATTTTTCTTACTAGAATAATCATGCAAATTTGACCTAAAAGTTTGTTTTTAGAAAAATCTAGAATGATCAATTGAGTTATGAACATGGATTCAATTTTTTTATTGATTTGTAAACCTAAGTTCAAATTATACTTATGTAAGTGTTGGTATAAGAATGATTATGCGATGAGAATATTGGAAATATACCCGAGATTGTCATTGAGCATGCATAGTACATAATCCATATATATTTATGTGCATAAATGAGTATTTATATATTTTTAAAAATTGTGATATATGTAAATGTATATTGCATGATCTAGAGGAGCATTTAGAGCTTCAACATCCAGACATTGCTGGGACATCGAGGTAATAGCTTTCTAGAGTAACTTGTAATTAACCTAAACGGTCTTACTTAATTAATTGTTTGTTTTAAATTATGTTTTGGATTATCTTATGAATGTGAAATTGTGTTGATTCCAGACTTTGAAAGTCCGAGGCATTTGATGCAAGAATGAGATATTCGAAGTGCTCCTTGTATGTGAATCTGACTCAAATAAATGTACTCAATAATTTTATTGAATGTCGGACCAAGCCCTAAAGATAAATGTGCTCTGAATGTGAATATGAAATCATATGATTGATTGAAATTATGAGAATGTAATGCACTTCATTACATCAATGCATGAAAGATAAAGGTTGTTGTGATCTGAGTCGCCAGTAAAAAGAGCTTAAAGCTCAACATGTGATAAGAGCCTTTGGCCCAATTTCTATTGTATCTGGCATCCATTAAGGGATATGGGACATTATTTGATAAAAGCTCAATATCCATAAGGGATGTGCACTAATTAAAGGCACTTAATCACAACAAAAGAATAAATGAAAGTAAGTCTCATGAGCATTGAATTTAAAATTGATATGTGTATTATAAATGATTGAAATGATCGACTTGATTACTTTGAATGTGATATGTGATGCTACATGATAAATAAGATGAATTCAATTATGTGTTTTTATATGATGATGTCTTGTATGAATCGAGTGAACCATCAAAGATGGTTACCTCACTGAGTCTGCAAAACTCACCAAAATTACAGCGTTCACATTTGAAGACCGAGACAGGACACTAGTGACGGAGAGACTCTACAAGAAGCATAGTTCTTGTATTTTTGGATCAGAGAAATGGCTCAAAGGTCAATCAACTGAGACTAAAGGATTAGATAGAAATTTGTGTATAATTCCTCTTTTATATAGTGTGTTTTGTATTAGGTTTTAATTATGTACATACTTGGAGGATTTTGTAAAAATTTCAATGTACATATTTGGTTTTTATGAAATGAAATGAGGAATTTAGTTATAAAATATTATGATATTTATGTTTTTATATGATGAATCCATGAATAATTTAGTGACGTGAGAGCTCTAACATGTCACTTCTATGGGGTACATATTTGGATATCACTCAAGGTGTCGAGTACGTGTCTCACAAGAATGGGGGTTACACCATAATTTATCGATATCACAAATTATGTCGCTAGTGGTAAACTTCCTTTAGATCTAACTTATTAATAAAGGACGAAAGTCTTACATGAATGTAACCAATATATATGGGATGAGCCAATTTTATATAGGTCATGCAGTGATGGATTAATGAGATGATGTATTCTAGAGGAAAAGATGTTGGTTATCCTAAAGCAATGTCATAAAGGTTAGAATGTTGGACATTATGGAGCTAACAAAATGGCGGCTCAAATAGTCGAGAGTGGATTTTATTGACCAAAATTGTTTAAGGAAGCTTAGACCTTCATAGCACAATGTGATCGATGCCAGAAAATAGGTAACATCTTTAAAAGATATGAAATGCCTTTATCCAACATTTTAGAAGTGGAACTTTTTAATGTATGGGGCATCGATTTTATGGGAAATTTCCCATCTTCAGTAGGAAACATATACATTTTAGTGGAATTGCACTATGTTTTGCATTGGGAAGAAGTAGTGACGTCTCCAACCAATGATAGAAAGGCGGTACAAAAGTTCAATAAATGGCTATTCAATCGGTTTGGAGTGCCACATACGATAATAAGTGATGGAGGTACACATTTTTGCAACAGATCTTTTAACGCTCTCTTAAAAAGATATGGAGTGCACCAACGTGTTGCTATACCTTACCATCCACAAACTAATGGCCAAGTGGAAGTTGTCAATAAGGAGTTGAAACGAATTTTGGAAAAGACAGTGAGCAACTCCATAAAGGATTGAGCAATAAAGTTAGATGATGCCCTTTGGGCTTATAGGATTGCTTTCAAAATACCTATCGGAACAACTCTTTGTAGGCTTGTATATGGAAAATTTTATCATTTGTCAATCAAACTAGAACATCGAGCATACTCGACGATTAAAGCATTAAATTTTAATTAGAAGTAAGCAGGTGAAAAGAGACTTCTACAAATGGACGAACTTGAAGATTTTTGTCATAATAGATACGGAAATGCCAAACTCTACAAAGAAAAGGTAAAGAAATGTCATGACTCTCATCTTAAACAAAAGGAATTTAAAGTGGGAGATGTAGTTCTGCTATACAAATCAAGGTTGAGGTTGTTTCTAAGGAAGTTAAAATCTTGATGGAGTAGACCTTTCGTGATCATTCAGGTTTTTGATCTAGAGTTCTCAAATTGCAAAATGCTAACAAGGAAAATTTTAAGGTCAACTAGCATTGTTGCAAGCTATATCGAGGAGGAGCAGCGAATTCTAAGGACAAGGAAGTGATTTCCTTTTGTTCGAACAATTAAGATGCCTCCAGGGTTGCAAGGTCAAGCGAAGGATCATAAGTTAGCACGTTTAGTAGTCTCATTCAAATCGTTAAGTTTAGTTTGAGTTGTTTATGAATTCCAATAAAATTTTAGTAAATTTAATTAATCTAGAATCATAATTCACTCACTCATTTCAAGCAATTCTTGGATAATACAACAATCTCAGGGCATTTAACTGCCACCTCCAACATTGTCACCACTGCCACCTCCAACACTGTCACCACCTCCATCATCATGAAACTTGTTCTAACCCCTTTTTCTTTTAAATTTATTATTTATTATTTATTTTATTTTTTATCTTTTTTGTTATTGTTGTTTTTTTTACATTGATTCATGTTTTTTTTGTCTTTATGTGTTTGTTTATCCCCTTCTCACATTGAGGACAATGTATTGTTCAAGTTTGGGGAGGGTTATGTCTTTTATTTGAAAAAGAATTTCGTATAGTGAATAATAGTTTGTTAGTTTTCATGATGTGAATCATGTGAATGTGTCAATGGCCTAGATGGATCGAAATTGATTTAATTTTGAACATGATCTATTAGATTGTTGAGAATTATAAAAAAATTGTTATTTAGTTAAAATAAGTAACTATTCCGCTAGCCTTCGGGTTATGAATAGAGGTAGTAACTAGTTGAGAATATGATATAGTTGTGTAACCAGATCGATACACATTGCAAATGTATGCCTTCACTTAAAAAGGCTAGAATAATGTTCCAACCAAGCAACTTAATAAAAATATATAATTTAGTTGAGTAACCGGATCAACATTCATTACCAATGTTTGCCTCTGCGTAAAAAGACTAAGTCCATGTTCATAAAAAGAAATAAAATAAAAATGTGTTTCCGAATTAAACCTACCAAACTTGTAATAGTTTGACTTTTCATGAAAACGTACTTAGGATCAATTATAGAGTTGAACGACCAAACAATTATTAAAGAGTGTGTGCAATTAAAAAGGGTAAACAATTTAACACTTGAGTCTGGATTAATACGTATATTTAGTTCAGAGTCCCAAGACACAGATTTTGCATGTTAATGATTTGAAATATCTTGAATGATTGTGTTTTAAATTAAATTTATTTTATGAAGTTGAAGTCATTGTCTCATTACTGCATTATGTGCTATGTGAATTTCTATATGTTCGTTGTTTTGTTTACTTGAGGATTAGCAAACGTTTAAGTGTGGAGATGTGATAAATGTGAAATGAATCGTATTTTAGGGTATAGTTTGACATGTGTTTATCTATTTATTTGATTGTTTAGTATGTGTTTTTGGTAGAATTATATTAGTTTGTGAATTATTTATGTTTAAGTGTTTTTATGGGTTAGTACAAGCATTTGAGCTTAATTATTACGTCTTTAAGGTACCTCGATGTGTTTGTTACTATTTTAGGGTCAACAGTGAAGAACAGAGAAGTTTTTGAAAGACTTGGATAGAAACAATAGCCCACAATTGTGGCTTATCCTGCTACAATCCTGACAAAAGCGAGGGAGACAGCCCATAATTGTGGCCATCATTTTTAGCTCACGATCGTGGCCTTTCTACCATAATCATGACAGAGAGCTTACAATTGTGGCCCACTGGGCCTGGCCACGATTATGGCCCACTCCTATGTCGAACAGATACGCAAACATAGAAAAGTCAAATTTGAGCGATTTTAGGACCTTTTTGACCCTGAAAAAACCCTAGGGCTACCACAAACACATCAAGTATAAAAAGAACAAGACAAAAGAAGAAGAGAGCTTCTTGCATCAGCCACCATCAAGAAACCCTAGAGAGAGCTCATCGAGAGACTAAGAAAGAGATGAAGGAAGAGAGACGTGGAGAAGAAGCTGACGCGAAAACCTTCCTAGAATAGGAGATTTACTAACATTGCTACCTCCGTCATCTGTACCATTGGTTTTTGATTTATTTCAATTTTATTTATATATAGAATTGGGATAGTTGTTGATATAGGATTTTATGAATGTTGAGTAATGTCTAAACTCACCTTCAGGTTGTTTTTATCTTTGATTTGATAAAATTTTGATTGTTTATGTTATTTAGATTCCTTGTGATTGATTTCTACACTTGCATAATTTGGTGATAGACTGATAGGATGAATCGAATGAAAAATAATTAAATTAGGCTAACGAGAGTTAGGTGATTTAATAAAAATGAGAAATCAATCAAATCAGTAATTGTCTGAAGAGAGATCTTACATAGGTTTCTGGTAGTCTAGTAAAAAACTTCAGATCTACTTAGGGTTTGGATAAATTATGAATTGAGAAATTGCAACTTTTCATAATATGATTAGGGTTTATAATTTAAGGCTATTGGTTATAACTCAAGAGAGAATAATCAGTCCTAGGATCGTTTGGGACTAATAATCTGACAATTCATAATAATTAGATTAGTGTTGAAGATAAGTAAAAATTCTCCTTTCTCTCAATTGGTAGTTCCTTAGGTTGATTCTTGATGTGTGTGTTTCAATTTATTGATTTGTTAATATTTTGTGATTAATTCTTGAATTAAGTTGTCTTGAATTAAGTTGTTTGATTGAATCAAATGATTGAATTGCACCATTATTTTAGTTTAGTTAAATTTGAATTTTTGTGAATAGTTTTAACCTTAGATTTTAGGATTAGATTAACCATCCTCGTGGGATCGACACTTTAGGTACTATATGAATGACCCATATGCTTGCGGAATATCAAGGTTAAACTGTTAAAACTACACATATCAAAAAATCGATATTAATATCCTTAGACTTGAGGTGCTCAAGGATATCTTGGATACCGATCCTATAATTTGACTCCATTTCTCTTTGTCTCTTAAAAGTTGCTCATAGGGTGGTGACTGGGTATAGTTTGAAGTATTCAAAGGTAATTGTATAGTCCATAAAGAATTCACCGCTCCTGAAAAAGGAGATGATATCTATGGCCTCTTGTTGTGGTCATTACTCGAGAATCTCTGGCCATAGTGAAAATGTTATGAAGTTAGTCTTCAATGACATCCAATTGAGTAATGAGCCTTGGGGATAAGAACTAACATCACTTGGGCTAGATATGATGTATTTAGTCTACTGGGAGTTGACATTTTAACCATGCTCTGAACTAAGTGGGGTATAGATGGTAAAAGGATTAATTGCATGGAAACATTGTCTATGGAAGGGTTCGTAGTCAAACCACTGAATTTTATTTGTCCATTCGTGATGGGGGTTAGAGAAGGCCAAAAGTTGGTAAAAACTCACTCATTTTTGTGCATAGTATTGAAAGAAAACTAGTGAAAAATGTGAAACGTTCATCTTACACACACTTATTCTCTAAACTATTCTCTCAAGAACATACTTCAAAGCTAACACTTTGTGTGTGTTCTAACCATTCTTCCTAATAGGTTTCAGACTTTGCTCTTCATGTAGATATCATTAAAGAAGTCCTCCTTTGGTCATTGTGGTTTAGGACAACCCGAAGAGGTGAAGACAACGAAGAACGAAGGAGTTAGTAAGGTACACATCTTAAGTTCATTTTTTACTACATCTAGTGGCACATGTATGATTATATATGTTTTGGGTTTCATTTTATTTTCTGCTGCGTATTTTCTTATAGGTGATGCATGTGATGCATAATTGAAACCTTACAAAAAGGCCACTATTAAAGGCTTTTATTAATAAAACAAAAAGAAATGTTTATTGGATAAAGATGAAAGGTTTTTGAAAACAACCAATTGTAATTTGATTCACACAAAACATTGAACAGTTGAGCAAAAAGATGCCTAGTAACTTATCGTGTTTTCCTCCCTTCTGTCACCATCAATGGAAATTTACCAAATTAAGAAATCTGGTGAGTAAGATCTAGTATATGATACTTTTGGTAAAAAAAACATTCATTGATTTTTGCTGGAAATATAGAAGACAAATAAATTTAAAAAATGATCAATGATCTAACATGAAATAGGCTTTAATACCACTTGATAGAATTTGATACCTCATTGTGAAAACCATCACCAATCATATAAACAATCATGTCAAATCATTAAGAATACTTAGATTTGTTGCGAAACGTACCTAAATCTATGGGAATAATGTGATTGTTAAGTCTTATGGTTATTCGTCTTCCAAGTCAATTCGTACGTCTGTTTTCTTTGAAGAACGACCTCTTTTTTATGGGATATCAAAAAAGATAATCGTTCATATAACTTAGGGACTATAACCCTAATTCTTTATATAGTATTAGCCCATTATAAAAATAGAAATGAGACTGCTAGGTCTGTACATATTAAAGTCTGTACTTCATTAGATGTCATATAGCCCAAAGTCTTTAATCTTAATAGATCACTTTAACAAGGCTTAACCTTATGATAGCTCATAATATACAATTAATTTATATATATATATATATGGCCACACATTAGAATAAATTCAACACTTTAAGGACTAAAAGGTATTCATTTGAATTTTTCAAATGTAAGATCAATTAATTAAATTAAATCCAAATCTAATTTTTATCATTTTTATTTCAATTTTAGATTTTTATCAATAACAATCAAATAGTTTAATAAAATTACATAATTAAAATTAGCTTTAATACCAATCTTAGAAAATCAAAGCAGGAACTAATCTCTCA
The DNA here is from genome assembly GCA_026413575.1 of Erythroxylum carthagenense. Classification (NCBI taxonomy): domain Eukaryota; kingdom Viridiplantae; phylum Streptophyta; class Magnoliopsida; order Malpighiales; family Erythroxylaceae; genus Erythroxylum; species Erythroxylum carthagenense. The sequence goes on along the minus strand of JANZLD010000009.1, from coordinate 10,513,966 downwards.
CACAATAAAATAATAAGAAGACCTTTTTATTCTGATTTCCCAAAGGTGAAGATCACTTAAAATCTATAATATAATTAATATATAATTAATACATAAAACTTAATAAATCATGAATCTTAATTTATACCTTAGTGTGAAATTTGATCCTTTTTGTTGATTTCGTTGAACTGTTTCTGAAACAGGCTCATCTTAACCACCTTTAGCTACATAAATGTCTAACTTTTAATGATATTTACAGAACAAATTGTGAGAACTCTATAACAATTATAGAAAGGGATAGGTAAAGAGTGCTAACTCCCTTAGACTATAGGTCTATTTATAATATGTCGTGAATATTTTAATAATTATAGGTCAATATACATTTATCTCGTAGACTTCGTAATATACATATGAATATGTATAAGATAAAAATACTTTGAAATAATTATTTTATTGAATTTCGATTAACTTATTCACTGTAAATCATAAATTAATGGAAAATAAATTAATGGAAAATTGCAGCCATTAATTTAGGAATATGTACGGACATATAATATTTGAAAAATCCGAAATTTAAAACAAATTTACTTCAATTTATATTTATGAATAATTTATATTTATATTTGGTTATCCTTTTCAGATCTATAAGATAGAATCTCGTAATTTGAGTACAGCATCTTTCAATTGGTAGACACGATAAGAGATATTTCTACTGGTTGAACCACCACAAGTACTCATTCCAGAAAAAAACCTATGTCGTGAATCACGTGGTCACGTTATGCCAAAGCAACGGCGGCTTTCAGCCACTGAAACTCTATGATCTGACAACTTAAATAACTCGAATTCTAAGGCCCGTTATTCAACACAGATAACGACAAATAGGGAAGTACGACAATTATAACGAGTCAGGTACGCTAGCTTCAAAATGGCAAATTCAACAGCTCACTTGTGCTCTTTAAACATGAACTATCCGGGGCTAGAATACTGGTTAGTTTCTCAATGATCAAAAGGATCCTTTGCAAGGACTGAAGCTATTTTCGGAGAGGGTGGCAGACAGGCCTAAAAGTCAATATAGTACAGCTTTTTGGTTAAATTGAGCTGAATGCGTTGTACGAACTTGATAGCTGATTTTGATCTATGCTTTTAGCTGATGTATTGCTGAACCTTGTAAGTGTACTTGCCCTCCTAACTTCCAAAAAAAATGTGTATTAAACATATGGCAAATATATGCATGCCACCAAAACTATGATATAAAAATTTGCGCATATAATCATATATTATTGATATCTCCAATACACCTGAATCATAAACCACAAACGGAAATTATGACTATGTGTCACTTATCATACATAACCATATTATGAAATCGTGATGGTTTGACAGAAATTATGATTTGAACATCATGCATAATAATATTATTATTATGAATGTAATCCCAATCCCGTTAACTTAACTCCGATTTGCAATACCACTTATTTTTGTGTAGCTAAGGCCGTTTTCAACCATTCCATTAAAATTTGCACCAAATTTAGTGTAAAAGATAATATTTTAATAATCTTTTTATACCAAATTTAGTAAAAAAATAGAATCTTTTTAAGATTATCCTGCACTTAGAAGAAGAAGTAGAAAAAGGAATAAATATATTGATAATTTGATTCTTCGTCACTGTAGTAAATAAGAGAGAAAATAGAATTTGTTTCTTCATCTTTTCAAAAAATAAGGAAAAATTGCCTGTGACACGTTCATTAAAAAAAATCTTTTAGTAGCAAATCATTTATTAAGAAAAATAAATAAGCTTAACACAAAGGCGGAAAAAATCATAGTGACGTGGTTGATTTTGTTTTCTTATGGGCAAACAACGGGAATTGAACACATGTATTGTAGATTCAGAATCCACTTCCTTAATCCACTTGGCTACATCTGCCCCTAATGTTTTAATTACAAATTAAAAAATCTACAAATTACAAAGAAGTTCTAGCATTTCTCATTCAAATCTTTATTTCCTATTTCTTTGTTCTTATAAGAATAAGATAAGAAAAAGACATAAAAAGAAAACACAAAAAGGGAAAGATTTATATTTTGTATGTTGAAGTAAATAAAAAATTACAGAAAGTTAAAAATTGTTGCTAAAAAAAAGGGGCAATACCAAACCTCTTGTTAGAACAATAAATTGGCTATTGCTCCTTTTTGGTTTTTTTTTTTCAAAAACTCATACACACTAAGACTAAAGTATTATCCATTTATAGATGGAGCTTTAACCGCCGCTAGGTCTAGAGGGAAATTATGAGCATTACGTTCATGCATAACTTCCATACTAAGGTTAGCATGGTTAATAATATCAACCTCGGTATTAATTACACGACCTTGACTATCAACTATAGATTGGTTAAAATCGAAACCATATAGGTTGAAAGCCATAGTGTTAATGCCTAAAATAGTGAACCAAATACCTACTACAGGATAAGCGACTAGGAAGAAATGTAAAGAATGAGAGTCATTGAAACTATCATATTGGAAGATCAATAGGCCAAAATAACCATAAGCGGCTACGATATTATAAGTTTCTTCTTCTTCACCGATTATATAACCTTCATTAGCATATTCATTTTCTGTTATTTCCCTTATTAAACTAGAGGTTACCAAGGAACCATGCATGGCACTAAATTTGAATACACCAGCTACACCCAACATGTGAAATGGGTGCATAAGGATATTGTGCTCAGCCTGGAATACAATCATAAAGTTGAAAGTACCAAAGATTCCTAGAGACATTCCATCAGAAAAGCTTCTTTGACCAATCGGGTAGATTAAAAAAACAACGATAGCAACTGCAACAGAAGCTAAATATGCAACAACAATCCAAGGCCGTATACCCAGACAGAAACTCAATTCCTACTCACGAATCATGTAATAAGCTATACCAAGTAAAAAGTGTAAAACAATTAGCTCATAAGGACTGCCATTTTATAATCAATCATCATCAGATGCAAATTTCCATATTGGATAAAAGTGCAAACTTATAGTCGCAGAAGTAGGAATGATGGTACTATAAATAATATTGTTTCCGTAAAGTAAAGGTCTAGAAATAAGTTCGCGAATACCATCAATATTTACTGGAGGTGCAACAATGAAAGCGATAATAAATACAAAAGTTATGGTCAATAAAGTACGGATCATCAAAACACCAAACTATCCAATGTAAAGACGGTTTTTAGTGCTAGTTATCGAATTATATAAGTGACCCTATAGGCTTTCGCTTTCGTATCTCTCTAAAATTACAGCCTTGGTAAAATCTTAGCTTATTTAATCATCAAGGACTCCCAAGTACACAAATTATCTATTTATAGAAATAAAGAATTGAGGACTTGTTATCCAACGATATAACATGACTTCTATACCCATGTCAACCAACAACCCAAGGCATATCTTTATGATCTTATCTATTTAGTTTCATAATAAATTATTGAATAAAAAAAGTTGAAATGAGTTAAAAAAGGAATTCATATTTCTAGACATATCATATAGGATTTCATACTATTTCAATAGATAGTTAGAATGGGTTGCCTGGGACTCAAACCCAGAACTAGTTAGATGGAGTAGAAAATGGATTTAAAATAGGTAAAAGAATCCCTCCCTAAGTCGTGTTTGCATGTTTCGTTGCATATGGTTTTCCCTATGTATACGTTTTACTCACCTCCTTCTAAACATAATCTCTAAGAAAGTTGAATAATCAGTTGCTTAATCCTTATTCGTATGCATGAACATTTCATAATAGAAATGAAAGAATTTTTGGTTCTCTTTCCATCATTTAGGGAGAATTTGGATTTAATTTACATCTTTTCATAACAAATTGTCCATGATTGACCAAATCATTGATACAAAGTATATCCAAATACTAAACCCGCTCTTTATATAACTTTCGTGAAATTGAAGAGACTCTTGATAAAATCAAAGAAAGAACCTATTGTTCTTCCGTAAAAAATTCTTCCAAGAATTCCGAACTTAATCTTTAAAAAAAGTACTTTTGTGTTTACAAGCTAAAGTTTTAAAACAAGAAAGTTGAAGTATATATTTTATTCGATAAAACTCTTTTTTTATCCACTATAATAATGAAAAGTATTTGTGCATATATACACAAATCCGACGATGATATCAGAATCCGATGAATTAGCCTAGGACGAGTTACTAATGGGATGTCCATTTTTGTTACAAATTCTCATTTTTGCCAATGTTCCAATCAAAGGAATAATTGGAACTGTTGAATTGAGTTTCTTCATAATATTATCTATTATAAATGATTTTTCTATCATTTGACTATGTATTGCCGAAGGATTTTGTCGTACACTTGAAAAATATCCCAAAAAGTCTAGAAAGTGTTTGGATAATGAGTTTATATCAATCTTTTCTGGCTGAAACCACATATAAAAATGATATCGACATAAATGGACAAAATAATATTTCTATTTTCTTATTAGAAGAAGCATATCCTTTGAAGTCATATTGGATTTTCCTTGATATCTACATAATGCATGAAAGGATCTTTGACCAAACATAGGTTAGCCGGAAAATCATTAGAAAAACTTCTATAAAATGTTCCATCTTTCAATAGAAATCTATCCACTAAAGAAGGAACTGAGAAAATATTGATCATAAATAAAAGGCTTGGTTACGAAGAAAAAAGAATGTTAATTTGTATTCATATATATGAGAATTATATAGGAAGAAGAAGCATCTTGGCGTACTTTTTTGAAAAATGGATTTCCATTTTTTCGGAATCATAAGATTGCTCCAATGCCAATCTGGATAAACAAAGAGTCGTAATAAATGCAAAGAAGAGGGATCTTTCACCCAGTAGCGAAGGATTTGAACTAATTTTTCTAGATGGATGGGAAAAGGTACGAATCCATCTAATGCATAGTTTAAATGTAGAAATTTATCTTGTAAAATAGGAAATAGTGAATGCATTGATCGTAAATTATGGGATTTTACTCTTTCTGACTTGTCTAAAGAAGATACTAATTAGAAGGAAAATGGAATTTCCACAACAACAGCAAAACCCTCTGATATTATTTGAGAATAAAAATTCTTGTTACACCTAAGAAATTGATTTTGGTTGGAATTCTTTCCAAAAAAAAATGATTCCGTTGATATAGTCGAGTGATTAAACATTTTATAATTAGTAAACTAGATTGTTTGTTATAATCTCCATTTTGCAACAAAATGGATCTATTTAAACTGTGATCCTGAACAAGTATATAAATATACTCCCAAAAGATAAGTGGGTATAGGAAGTCACTTTTTTTAGATCTATCTAGTTCTATTTGATATTTCTCCATTTTCATTTTAAATTATATTAAATTGAAGCAAAGATCAGGACTTATTGGAGTTATCTTGTTGCAGTAAAAATAGTAAAAATATGATACATAGTAAAATAATCCATAATTAAATGATGCACAGTGCGATACAATATAAACAAAGGAATAAAATACAAAATGAATAGATACCTCATAAGCGAATAAACTCATCTACGGATTCTCTATCCCTTTGAATTGTTTTATGTTCATTATATTATTAGGGATAATAAGATAATTTGAAATCCTTTACTTTTTTCAGGCCAATCACTCTTTTGATTTTGGAAAAAATCTCTTTATCACTATACTCTTTCTTCTACATATTCATCTCCCCCGCACAATCCGCATAGTGGAATAACTAATAGTTAGGATTCATTAAAAAAATTAGAGAATCCGCTCATGGAAAAAGATTTTCTGCATCATACACTAATATATTTTTAACACCTAATTAGATTGGAAAATCATTCAAATTCAAATTAAGAACGGAAGCTCGTAGCTTGTTTTTTTCCATATAATTGGAGCTGTAGGGCTTTATCCACTTATTCCACTCAACCCAAGCTTAAATTTTTTTTTGAATGTTACACACCAAGAATTCAACCAAGGTTGGGGGCCGATCTACTACGAATGAAATGTTCTCAAAAATCTCCATTTATACGACATGTTATTTGTTTCCATTGATTCCTTTTAAGATCAGTCGTGGTCCTACAAACTATACTAATGATGTGGACAGATCTCTTTCTTCATAAAAATGCATAAAAGATGTTAACCGCACTTAAAAGCTGAGTACTCTACCATTGAGTTAGTAACCCAAATAACAAATAAAAAACCTAGGTTATATAGGTACAATCAGAATAACAAAAACATATTTTTGTATCATATCAAATCCAATAAACCAAAGATTTGATTGAAGAAAAAAACCAAATCCATGGAACTAAAACTGAGATAAATAGATCCACCAATAAGATATAGTTATTCTTCTTTGATGCATTGTTGTCAATATGAATGTGTTAAGAATATACGCAATGACAAAAATAAAGAAAAGAATTCATTCAATTTAAATAAAAAACTCACCATCACTAATACTCTAACTATGTACTACAATATTATAAACAGTAATATATAATAATATAAACTACAATATTATAAACAATAATATAAACAATAAAAAAATATAATAAAAAGAATATATATAATAATAACACAAAAACTAATATGTATATAATAATAAAAATAAGTAATAATATGTGTGTGTGTGTGTGTGTGTGTGTGTGTATACACGATAAATAAATAAAAAACTCATTGAAATTGAAGGAAATACCCTATTTTTATATTTCGAGACTTACTCCTATCGTTTACTCACTTAATTTTTTCTATCCATCTTATATCAATTTCGATCAAATCCATTTCTATTAATAAGATAAAACTATTAATAAGATAAAGATAAAAATATTTTTGTCTTTATAGAATATGGCATTCTATGATTAAAAAAAGATTCAATTATATTTGCAAATTTTTTTAATACGATCAAATTTGTTAAAAAATACGTTTATAAAAAAGTCATTAAAAAAACAAAAATTGCAGTTGATAAACTCTTAAATAGAAAATTCTTCACAAAGGAAATCTTTAGTTTAATTTTAATCTTTATTTGGATATATATAGAATAATAAGAATTAGAAAAACTATGCTTTGGGATAGAAGGATTCGAACCTCCAAATACCGGACCAAAACCTGTTGCCTTACCGCTTGGCAATGCCCCGTTTATCTTTTCATTCAACCGTACTCAAAACTAATAATAGTTTTTGTTCGTCGCCAATTCTCTCCAAATATCTATGAAACATATTCTGATTAGCTTGTTGTTTGGATTTAAATAGGTGTAGATAGGATCGATATAAATGTAGAATTAAACAGAATTTATTGATTATAATATCCAATTCAATTAAAATATTGTATGAAAATCAAAATTTTCTATTCTTTTTTTAGTTGAGAGAATTGAAGGATTTTTTATTGGAGGAATTTCTAAGTTTAAAGAATGGTTTTTCCGCTAACTTCCTAATATTTTATATTCATACTTTCTATCATAAATAGACTATTTATAACTCAATCAAAATACAATTATTTTCAAGAACAAAATATTTATTATGCTTAATCTTTTTAGTTTTATTTGTATCTGTCTTAATTTTGTTCTTTCTTTAAGCAATGTTTTCTTCACAAAATTGCCTAAAGCCTACGCATTTTTGAATCCAATAGTGGATGTTATGCCAGTAATCCTTGTATATTTCCTCATTTATGTAGCACATTTTTTTATATTAGGCCATGATGTTGTATCGGTATGGATGTTGAAAGATACATTATAAATATTCGATTCTTATAAAATGAAATAAGGAAAATTTTGATTTTAAAATATTGTGACTTTCCTTCTGATGTTTATGAGACAATAAAGTTAGATAATGCCATGTTAAATGAATGTTGTGCGCCATTATCATAAGTTATGTACTATAATGTCTTCAGGATATCCTGATATGTACCCTAGCGTAAAGGAGCGCTACATTTCAGGCTTTGCTCTTCATGTAGATATCATTAGAGAAGTCCTCCTTTGGTCATTAGGACAACCCGAAGAGGTGAAGATAATGAATAACAAAGGAGTTAGTAAGGTACACATCTTAAGTTCATTTTTTACTACATCTAATGAAATATGTATGATTATGTACTTTTTAGGTTTCGTTTTATTTTGTGCTGCATATTTTCTTATATGTGATGCATGTGATACATAATCGAAACCTTACAAAAAGGCCACTATTAAAGGCTTTTATTAATAAAACAGAAAGGAACGTTTATTGGATAAAGATGAAAGGTTTTTTAAAACAATCTTATGAAAACAACCAATCATAATCTGTTTCACACAAAGCATTGAAAACAGTTAAACAAAAGGATGCCTAATAACTTATCATGTTTTCCTCCCTTCTATCACTGTTAATGGAAATTTACCAAATTAAGAAATCTGGTGAATAAGATCTAGTATACGATACTTTTGGCAAAAACAAGTTCTTTGATTTTTGATGGAAATATAGAAGACAAATAAGTTAAAAAAATGATCAATGATGTAACATGAAATAGGCTCTAATATCACTTGATAGAATTTGATACCTCATTGTGAAAGCCATCACCAATCATATAAACAATCGTGTCAAATTATCAGGAATATTTATATTTATTGCGAAAGCGTACATGAATCTATGAGAATAGTATGATTCTTAAGTCTTGTGGTTATTCGTCTTCCAAGTCAATATGTACGTCTATTTTCTCTAAAGAACTCTCCTTTCTAACTGATTGGATATTAGAAAAGATAATTGTTCAAATAACTTAGGGACTATATCCCTAATTCTTTACATAGTTTTATCCTATTATAAAATAGAAACCAGACTGTTGGGTCTCTACATATTAAAGCTCGTACTTTATTAGATGTCATAGCAGTTATTTTTGTGATCTCAAGTTAAAGGATCACCTATATATTCATCACAATAAAAAATTTCAATTACATATAAATAATGTTCTAAATAGATTTTTCATATCGAATTAATTCAGTAAACTTATTCGTTAATAAACATCTATATGTTTGTTTAAGTATCTTTATAATTTAATCTATAAAATTGACTATTTCTTTCATAAGGAAGAAACATAACATGTTCTAGTTTTTATATATTTTTTATTAATATTTAGTCTTAATAGAATAATAACTATGAATAATTTATGGATAATACATAAATGCAATGTGAATCTCATAATTATAATCTTATAATGAGGTATGCTCGCTTGATCCGCCTGTGAGGTAATATGTCAGTTGAGCTTTCGGAGAGATGTGTCCGCTTGAACCGCCTACGGGTTTTCTCGAATCTAAAAAACATATATAAGATAAAAATACTTTTAAATAATTATTTTATTGAATTACAATTAACTTATTGATTGTAAAGTATAAACTAATAGAAAATTGCAACCATTACTTTAGGAATATGTGTGGACATAAAATATTTGAAAATTTAGTAATCGAGAATTAAGTTACAAATTTAATTCAATTTATATTTATAAATAATATATCTTTACTTTTGGTTATCCTTTCAGATCTATAAGATGAGCTAGAATCTAGTAATTTGGATACAACATCTTTCAATTAGTAGCCACGATAAGAGATATTTCTAGAAAACAACCTGTGTCGTGAATCACGAGGTCACGTGCTCCCAAAGTAACGGCGGCTTTCAAAAACTCTATGATTTGACAGCTGAAATAGTCAATTTCTAAGGCCATTAATCAAACATAGATAACGACACACAAGAAAATTAGGACAATTAACTAGCCAACACCATCGAATAATTAAAGTTAGTCAATCTCATGCTTCAAAAATACTAAAAATATCTAAAGAGTTCAGATTCAAGATTCCACATTCTTGGAGCCAGGCAAAAAAATAAATAACAAAAACCTTGTCACCATTTTAACAGTTTCACTCACCTTACAGTTCTCTCCGTTTCCCTGATCTTCCCACGAACCAAACAAACATTTACGATCCCAGACACTAAATGTCACAAACCCAACAAACAGATCTACATTTAGAATCAGAAACAATAGCAGACAACCGAAATTAACTAACTCTAATCAGTGCACTTACATAAACATAAGATGAATAAAGAGAACAACTCGAGAAAGAAGGACACTTTGCTTATACGAACGAAATTTTATCCTAAAGGAAGAAACATGATCAATGCACTGACACATAATATCTTCTTTAACTAAAATTATTAATATACAACATTAAACTGATCTCCCTGATCCTCCATTATCTTTTAATTTCATCTTAACGTCTTGCTTTTCTCAATTCCTTATCAAGTATTTTACGTTATGTCCAGGGATTCCACCTAACATCAAGGGTGATTTGAATTGTTTTTATTTGAGCATTCTTTTTATTTTTATTTGATCCTCTTTTCTTGTATGTGATAGGTGTATGCACACGAGAAGTTCTGAAAGTGCAAGTAGATTAAGCGAACTTGACATCATCAAACTTAAAAGGGAATTGAGAAAAGCAAGGCGTCAAGATGAAATCGAAAAAACAATGGAGGATCAAGGAGATAAAGACGGTGACCAAAGAACATTAATTGAATTTATGCTACCAGGGTTTTGTAACATCCCACCCCCTCCTTGAAGGGTAAAATAGGAAATTTGTTGTAGGATGGGATTGATAAGGAATAATTAGTACTGTTCATGCATAATAGGATTG
>JANZLD010000009.1:10150202-10173375 GCA_026413575.1 Erythroxylum carthagenense | reverse complement strand
TAACTTTCATAACCCATACAAATCCACTCAAATCTCAAAGTCATCAAAACCAATCAATTCTTTTTCTTATCAATTTCTTTAAATCACAATAACATCTATAACACAATACATATACAAAAACACTAATTTAATTTCATTTACCATTTCTAAATTCCATTTAAAGATCAGGATCCAACATAACTAAACTAAAATTTGAAATATGTTTTTTCACTTGCGAATATTAGGTTAGATTTATGTTTTATTTCTTTGATTTCTAAACTCAATTTGAACCACAAACAACCCCCTCTCTTTATATACATATTGCCTTAGTTAAATTTATTAGGTTTCTTTAATTTGAACTGTTTTGGTTTCACACTTTTTTCTAATTTCAACTTATTCATAAAGCTAAACTTGTATGTGAGGATAATTGAATGAATATGGGTTTAAATTTGAACATAATGATTTATTCGCGATAACATGAAGAGTTAAAATGAAGAATCACAAAGTTTATGTTGATTTCGTACATTGCTAGAGATTTCATCCAAGCTGTCTAAATCTTTATTTGAGATGCATTATGTATGTTTAATCTTTTCTTAAATTGAAAAATAGCATAGCTTAATGTATTATGCTCAAAAGAACTATATAATGGATATTTCATAAAAAAATGTTAATTAATATGGTTATGATAGATCTGGAATTTTTCTTTCAATGGTTCATTTGTTTAAAGAAAAGTTTTTTTATTAGTCGATTTCACCATTAAAAAATTTCAGAAACAAAGAAAAATATTTCAAGCTCTTACATATTAATTGTGTGACTCCAATTATTCTCTTAAGTTTTGATGTTATATCTTACTAATGTGGTTAAAGACGACATTACATACGTGTTAATGACATTTATATTTTGTTATGGAATTCCTTTTGTATGAGCAAATTATTAGGATGAAATTGTCTCTTTAAAAAAAAGAAATAGATTAATTCGTTGGAACATTTTTAATTAAAATATTATAATAAATAAACTGAATTAGTAAATCAACTTTCTCCCTAGGATTGACTCCTATTTGCTCTATATTAAATTGATTAATAAGTTCGAAAGTAAAATAAGGATTTAAAATGGGAAGTAAAAAGTATGAATTCCATGTATGTATTTTTTGGAAATTAGAGTTAAACTTATGTATCAATAAAAAGTGAAGATATAATTTGATGAAACAATTACAAATTAGAGAAACCCAATTAAAAACTATATAGAAGGAGGATAATTAGTTTCATACCAAGCTAAGGTGATAATGCTTTTTTGTAAATCCATAAAATTATCCATTATCAATGGATAACTCTACAAACACTCCTATACTCTACCATACTTAAATCTAAAATGTGTTTCATCATCCTAGAGAGAAGAAATCTTAAAGGAATACCATGAAGATTTATATAGATCACACTAAATTTGTTTGACTTTATTTGATAAGATACTATGATAGGGTTACTTTTGGCTATCACATAGGTAACATTCAATAGATTAAATCAAAAAATATGATAGGTGTTAGAGAAACTCATAATTCACCATTAGCCTATTGTTGAATATTTGCATATTGTATCTCTAATGTGTTTTCCTAGTGGAGCATAAACATACTAGGTTCAATTGTGCCTGCAATTAGGTATCACATGTTTATTCTAGACTTAATCGATTACCTTATATGATGTGCAGAAGTAGAGTCTTACCATATTAGGGAAAAATATAATAATTTTTATAAGTCATATTATGTGAAAATATGGCCCTATCTACAATAGCAAAAATGATTTATAGTATAATTGTTTAAACCTAAAGAAGTTATAAATCTTAGTGCATCAGACAAAGATTCAAATATATCATGCATCCACATGCTAATGATAGTACAAAAGTTACCAACATGATTGTATTACATAGCTTAAGATTAAGGATATATTAGGAAAAGTGCATTTGGGCTTATGAATTACAAAACATCCTTTAGAGTTATCTGATAACTTTAAAGATAACAATAGGAGGAACCCTTTTTAGTTTAGTATCCATCTTAAAATCTCCAATCCTAATAAAGTTGAATATACTTTCAATGCATATTGAAAACTACAGACCTGATGACAATGCATCCATACTAAGGGTGGAAATAGACCTAATCAAAGAATGCAAATAAGATGCATACCTAAAGAATTATGTGTGCAAGCAATAAAATATAAAAAACGTCACCTTATCTTAAGAAGAACCAATATAACTACAAAATTTTAAGTCAAAGGAAAGGTTACTCCAAATTGGATAGGCATATACCACATAAAAGATATTATTAATCATAAAACTATATAAGTGAAAGGATGGATAAATATGAGATTCCCATAACCTAAAAAGGAAAACATCTTAGGTATATTTTTAATTAATAAATCATAGTTTGATTTTAGATATGTCCATAAAGTTTTATAAAAATATAGAGTTAACACCTCACAAAATGTTAAACTAAAGTTCTATAAAAAAAACTATAGGCTTAACACCTTATAAAATGTTATAACAATAGTTCTTACAAAATTACAGGCTTAAATCATTGCAAATTTTAAATTAATAGTTTTTTATAAAACTATATGCTTAATGCCTCGCAAAATTTCATACCAAAATTTCTGAAAAAAAGTATATATTTAATTCCTCACAAAATGCGAGACCAAAGTCCTTACAAAATATCAAACTTTAAGTCTTATAAAATGTCACTCAAAATCCCCTCAAAATGTTTGATTTATAAAGTCTCAAAATGTATCACAAAGTCCTTCAAAACGTCAAAATTAAAAAAAAAAATACCTCTCAAAACATCTATCTCATAAAACCTCTCAAAACATTAGATTCAAAGGTCTAACAAAGCAGTTGATTCAATCAATAGTAGAGAAAATATCATAAGTTTCAGATTTTACATTTAAAAAATTCCAAATTTCAAAATAGACTTGTTGAAGTCATACCAACATGAACTAAAATTCATGCAATGCTTTTGAAAAATCAAAGCATGACATGAAAAAGAATGATCGTTAGATTTAAAAAAATATAGCAAGCTAAAATTTCATTTACATGTAATCATAAACCAGAAAACAAAAACTACAACTACAGCACATACTATAACACTTAATAGCCATATCTACAATATTTTTTTTATAGGCCTAGAAGCAGCTTTATAACCACCATCCACTTCACCTCCACCGTTTCCTAAAGTTGTTTTATTTTCCTCCAATAGATTTATAAGATCATCTGACTATGCTTTAGGCTTATGTTTATTGGTGGAAGGTTTTGAAATATCTTTAATGGACTCAAATTTTATTGATAAGTTTGAAGATATGCTTTTAATCAAAGTTTTATAGGCTTAAAACCCCTAACAAGGCAATGTGTAAAATTATCATAATCTTAGGCCTCAAAGAACTTTGTTTTCAGGAAGGCATGATAAACATCCAACTTGAAGCCATTCCTTATAAATTAGGCATCTTGATTATTAAATGCTTTGTCTAATCTATTGATATCATCATCCTAACCTTTCGTATAAGTATAAAGATTATCAATTAAAATGTATAAAGCTTTGATCTCCTCAAATTATTATTTATCTTTATCTTTCCAATAAAAAATTTTAGCGACCTTTGCTCGATAACTTTTATGTCTAATGTGGTGAGTGATTTAGTGATAAAAACTTTAGGTCTCAATGTTTGTTGTAGACAACCATAGAACTTATGGCCTATAAAAAAATTCCAAATCTAAATTGATAGGTCCATCTTTTACATATTATTTAGGGTTTATTTACTTAGTATTGGATACCTTTATAATATGTTTTGTATAGATTTTTTTTTATTGTTTTATATGTGATTAAGTTTGAAAGATTTAGTGCCACTCTCTTTATAATTATCCAATTGAAGATATTTTGGAGCTATCTAGAATAGAATGAACAACTTTCTAAAAGACATCAATAACTAATTCTAAAATAAAAAGCATGAAAAGTGGAAAATTTGGAGAAGAAAATCACAAAATGCAATGGACTTGGAAGCATAATAAGTTTTTGGCATTATTATTGGAGAACTAGTTTTACTACCTATGTTAATATTATTTTGTTTTTATTTTCTTTTACTTTAATTACTTTTATTCGTTTCAAGTAGTTGAAGTGAGATAGAAGATCGAAGAGTGATATATTGGATTACCTACTTTCGTTTGATCCTAAAATTGAACAAACTTGTAGAAAGAATAAAGTTATAAAGAGAAAAAAGATGGTTGTACAATGAGATAACTTAGTTGTACACATAGAGCAACATCCACAATTATTTACCCATTTGACCCATAAGGACTCTTTTTCACTTAAAATTCTCCAAATTCTCTTCAACATTAGACATCTATTACTTTTGTTGTTGTCTCCAATCCCAATCCGCCAACATCTTTTGGTTGATATATTTGCTTTCAACTCAATTTAGCTATTCCTTTCTCACCTTTTCCTCTACTCCATAAAAACTGCTTCATCATTTTTTCCATCATTTTAACTAATCCTTTTGATAAGAACATGTAAGAGCACCAGTAAGATTGCATTAACATTATGACAAATTTCAAGAGTTAAAGCTTGCCTCCATTAGAGAGGGTTTCATTTGTCCAAGACCCTAACCTTTTTACAATCTTTTCAAGAAGGGCAGACATTCCCTATGTCTTAGTCTTTTTGAAAAGATAGGAATTCCCATGCATAGGAGAGAAGGATATTGTTTTTCATTCCAATGACTTATGACAAAATATTTGAGAGATGTGTTGCACTTTCTGCCAAGATGAAGAAGCTTTTTTGGAAGTTAATACTATATCTAGATATCTCCTTAAAATTTTGTAAGGTACCCATCAGTAAAGAAATTGAATGAGTATTAACCTTGCTCAACAGGATAAGATCATCTGCAAAATATAAGTTATAAAAAGCAACTTACACTTAGAGTGGTACTTAAATTTAAGAGCTGTAGAGATTTTATGTTTCAACAACAGGATGAAAACTTCCATACAAATTAAAAATGTGAGAAAGAAGATCTGCTTGCCTATATCCTCTTTTTGCCTTTGAATATGTATGCCAAGCGTCCATTAATCAAAATCCCAAAAGAAACAGTGGTGACACATTCCTAAATCTATTTGATAAACATCTGGAAAAATTTCATAACCTCTACAATTTGTAACATAAATCTCCAACCAACATTATCAAAAACTTTTTGATAATCCATATTAATAGCACATCTCTATGGAGTATTTCCTCTTGTATACTCTTTCAAGAGCTCCTACAAAATAAGAATATTATCTCTAATATTCATATTGCTCAAGAATGAGCCTTGGTTATCACTGACGATGAATTGCAATACAAATTTCAACCTATTTGCTAGGACTTTGACACTTATCTTATATATAAAATTAGTGCAAGATATAAGTCTGAAATCACCCCAAAACGCAGGGTTATGAATCTTAGGAATTAAACACAAGAATGCAAGCACAAAACAAAATGGATATGCTGCCCTACTGAATGATTAGATTTCCCGCCACTTAAAACCGTCAATCTGTGTCAGATAACACACAGCAACCACCATTTGTCATCACTCTTGACTTACATAGAAGTGTCCAAGCGGTCGCAAAAACTGCCATTACAAAACCTCTACGTGGTTACAGGACGCAATTTGGAAGGTACAAGGCTGTGTTGGTATGTGTCATTTACGAAAGCAGGGAGACAAGGGATACAAATTCCAGGGTCAGTCTGCCCTTGGATCTTGTGTTGATTACAAAGTGCTCTGGGTATTTTCTTAGCAACATAAGCAAGCCATACCATGGTTTCCCCTTTGACTCCGGCCCAGGAAAGTCCTCAGGAGTAAGATACTTCCTCACTCGAGTGTGATGCCAGATATTGCTATATTGCTCCACCAGCTGAACAAAGAGTTGAGTAAACAATTATGAGACGTAGGCATCATGTGAGGTTTAACCAACTAAAGTTAATAGCCCTTTTAGGAACGTTTCAAGTGCAACATAAAGCTCCAAAAACATCACAGCTAAATTCAGATGTCACCAGTCTGACCACTGACTTTCTTATCCTTGATAACAAAATATGTCTTCACTATGGGATAAAACTTCACAGAGGCCAAGCCTAAACTTATATACTAGCATTTTTTCAAAAGGATCAACTTTTAATGACCAAATTTACAACAAGGATAAATTACTAAATTCAAGTCATCATTAACTTGCCAGAACCTTAGATCCTAATCTGGAGGGAATAACCTATCCTACTGCAGTTGCATGCTAAAAACATTCAGGCGACAAACTGCCAAGTAGCAAAACCGAAACAAGAGGTTTTAAAGAATGACAGGGAACTTCTCCATGGTAAGATCGTAACACAGAGTGGGTACTTTATCAAAGATCAATTGTTATGTAAAGCAATGCCTAGTTTTGGATTTATAAGCCACTCTATGTTCCACCCAGTAATCATTTGGTGAAATCATCATCTTTTGATAAAAGAGTGCATAAGCACTGGAAGTTTGGTAAAACAAGACAAATCCTAGGATCTAAGATAAAGGGATGTGCCCATGAATTCAATTTTCCCAACTAGCCTGGAAACAAAAACCATTCTATACCATAAAATATGAACATCAACCAAAATCTAGAAATATCTACTGCTTAGAACAATAGCAATAATAAACACCAAAATGAAAAACAGAAGCAGCTTGAATAAAACTGTTTGTTTAGTTCTAGAAATTTCAACAGCGAGCTATTTAAGTAGCTATTAGTTAATTTTTGGAAAAAAATTGAATGAAAACAAAGATAACTATTAACTATAGATAGTATAACAGACCTTAGAATGAAGTTTCTCCATCGGCATCCATTCA
The DNA here is from genome assembly GCA_026413575.1 of Erythroxylum carthagenense. Taxonomy (NCBI): domain Eukaryota; kingdom Viridiplantae; phylum Streptophyta; class Magnoliopsida; order Malpighiales; family Erythroxylaceae; genus Erythroxylum; species Erythroxylum carthagenense. Next base: position 10,166,533 of record JANZLD010000009.1, on the reverse strand, counting down.
CCAGGACCACATAGATCCGATAGTACAGTAGCTACTGATGAAACAACATCTTTTTCCTCCAACTGCAGCAATTGTTGATTGTCTGATTCACTATCAACCCTAGATCGTCCTTGTATCTTCTTCTCTGGCGGTGCTGAGCATGGTATCAAAGATATTAAGCACATATGATACCAAAGAGCATGCATAATTGTGGAATGCAAGACTGAAAGTAGATTTCTATTTAAACTTCAAATTTGCGAGGTACAATAACTAAATATTCTGCTTCATCGCTGTTTCAAAGCCGAAATCCTCCTTTAAAGTACACCGACAACTGTTAAAAACCAAATTTCTTAAGAGACAAATAGAGGTGTTACAAACTCGATAAAAGGGTTGACACATGCTCCTACAAATGACCAATTGGTTAAAAAATGCCACGTCAAGACATTACCAAAGTGCTCACCTCTAGGAAAGATGCTAAAACACAGCTTCTATTTCGTTTTATCATGAAACCTCAAGATCAATCACAACCACACAACTAAAGAAGATCAAAGCATTGTCCATCGATATGGTCTATATTGAAGGTGAGTTCACAAAATCAAGGTGTCCTATCTCTCATCAGAGAAGAACTATTTAATGAAGTAGCTTAAGATACCAAGAAAGATAAACTAAAAGATGCAGTTATCATTTAAAGCCAAAAATTGATTCCATTTGTTGTTTTAGTGTGAGGGGAATGATACAATATTAACAAACAAATCCCTCTTTTTGGTTAGGTTGAGGTTAATTTTGTGCTGGGAAATTAATCCCAAGAGTATCAGAATTAAATGCAACAGGCTTTTGCGCCAGATTATTAAGGCTGCGAACATCAGGATCTATGGAGTGGCAAATTATTTAAGGAGTATCTAACAACCTTGCAACTAGAGCTCTAAAGTTTTCAGCATTATTCACTTTACAGGTTACAGACTTAATTTATAACTTGATAGATCATAATAGTCTGAAATGTGTACATTAAGAAAAAAACAAGTTATTAAGGATCAAAAAGGTAAAATTGAACAGAAAAACGTCACTGAATTTAACTTGGAATCACAAGGAAATATTTTCTTTCTAATCTTTATCTTTTAGGCTTTTTATTGGACATAACTAGATTGCTTTATTTAGTACAGTTTCTAGGATTTCAGTACCCCTACTTTAGCAATTTCAAATCCCTCTTGGTGAAGAAAGGGAAGAGAATGATTTACTACTTGGCCATCATGAGCAACAAAGCAAAGGTAACAAACACGTACTGGAAAACTCAACAATCCTACATAGTCGTAATATTAAACAGACTGATAACGTCTTTTGTTTCTGTTTCACCAATGCCAAACTGAGACTGGCTATAACAATGAAAACTGAATCGAACTAAAGCTTATGTCAGGGCTTCAATGTGAGAGCTCACAACGTAAATAGTTCAACCAGCCAGAAGTTAGGTGTGGTCAACCAAATAACTTCAGGTTGTGGAAAACAATAGATCAACCTATGAACCAAAGACATTGTACAACCTACTCACAAAAATTCAGTTCTTCTGTATCCCTCAAATCCATGTGAGAGAGTTCCATACCTTGATGTCAAGCCATCACCATATGAAGTCAAAGGCTAGCACCTTTACAGTATTCAAACCAAATGATATACAGAAAAGAAGCATTGATCCTATCCAATTACCGAGCACTGGAAACAACTATAGTTTCCAAACTGCACTGCAGACGACAACTGATTAAACATATAATCATAGATTTGGTAAACAATTAGCAATTGATCCCCATGGATCATTTTGACCGCCATTGCATTATGCAGCCTAGTTCTTAGTTTCAAAAAGAATTCCATCAAAACCACTTGATGGAGAATTCAAAACACAACAAGAATAGACTGCAGAGACGCAATAATCGGTACCAACACGGACAATTCTAAAGAAACAGAATTACACCAACAAACTAACTAAAACTAACTCATAAGCATCAAGTGACTATATCCAATTCCTTTACATTAAAAAACAAGCAAATTGTTCTAATATAACAAGCAAATTGTTCTAATATTAGTTTATATATAGGTACTACAACAACTACTAACCTAATGGTCCAGGTAAACCCTTACCACCAGACCCACCAACAGCAGCGGCACCACCACCATAGCCATATCCATCAAACCCTTCTCTCCTAATCTTCTTCCCACTGCTACCACCACCAATCTCCTCATCATCATCCTCAAAATAATCCTTTCCTCTTCCTTTGATAACCGCTGCCGCTGCCGCGGACGGTCTCTGTGGGGCCACTGGAACGTGATGCCTGGGACCCAGGGGCCCACCGAGAATGCTCCGGACAGGAAGCAAGAAGTAAAACTCCTTGTCGCCAATCTGAAGCAGATCCTGGGAATCGAGCTTCACCGGAGGGTTGCCGGGGAGGTGGAGGACGCCCTCGACCAAGCAGCCGTTCTTACCGAGGACCTCAAGGGCGAAGCGGCGGCGGGTGAAGTCGTAGAAGATGCGGGCGTGGTGGCGGGAAATGTTCATTCCGCCACCTAGGCTAGCAAGGTCAACGTCTACGGTGGATTTCTTGGAGTTTCGGCCGAGCACAATGGAGTAGGTCTGCATGTAGTACTCGAAGTCCTCGCCTTGAAGCTTGGCGAAGCCTGCCTCGACATCGCTGCCGACGGTACCCATGGGCAAAGGCACAGACGAATTTGGATGCGAAAGCGATATGTCGGGAATTGGCGAAAAAAGGGAAGAGTAAATGATAAAATTGATAATAGTGGAGTGGACCTCACCTTCTGTTTCTGTTGGAGAATGGGGTGTCTTTGGTTGCGGTGGTAATTTTATTTTCTAATTATGAATAAGATAAGACATAAGGTAGTAGATGATTATCTTGGAACTCTTCAATCAGAACTGGACTCTTGTTCATTATCACGTATATTGAGAGAGTAACAAAAGTGCAGACTGACTCGTCACTCAGGTTGGACACTCTGATATTGATGTCACCTACTTAGATTATCCACCTATTGGATGCCTTAGTATCCTCTCCGAGGATTTGTCGAGAATCTGTTTCCCCCTACTTGTTTTGTAATCTGTGTTTTCCTTTTCCATTTATACAAAAAAAAAAAAGAAAAGTACTAGTGATAGTACTCATTAATTGATATGAAAAAATTTACATAAAAAATATTTTTTTGAAAAGCTTCAAATTTAAGTTTCTTAAAAAGCTGTATTTTGGCTTCCAAAAAAGTCATTTCTATGAAAAAAAGTATTTTTGAATTTTACAGCCAAACACTAAGTTTTCTTGAAAACAGCTTTTGCGGTGGAAAAAAGTGATTATTCATCTTCCAAAAGTTGAACCAAACAGGTATTAATAATAGTAGCAGTAAGCAGTAGGATTGGTCTTCTTTAAATACCCACTCCACTTCAGGATCCACCCACCCCTGTTTTAAACTAAACCTCTACCTCTTATATAAATAATCCTCTTTTGTTTTAGTTGTTAGTAGCAGACATTTTTTTTTATATATAAAGGACAAGAAAATCAAAACACCCTAGCTAGCACATCAATCTACGGTATAAAAAGCCATGCTTGTCACGATGAAGTTGATCCCTAAGGAAATGCAGGGGCTCTTGTAGAGAGTTAAACCTAAGTCTAGAGAGCGCTGCGAGGGAGGCCAGACTGTCTGCACACTGGTTTCTTTTTCTGTACACGTGTTGTACCTTTATTTCTCACGGGCGGTGTATGAAGTCTCTGGTACCTGTCACCAAACAGGAAAGCTCATTAGAATGTGAAAAGGCTGATGAAAGTATGTTGATGACCTCTAATGAGTCAACTTCGACGATCATTCGTCGATAGTCGAGCATTCAGGCCAGAGTGAGTCCTGAGTGGACTCCCCACAGTTCTGCAGCTAATGGTGAGGCATTGCCAATGTGATGTAGGAAGCCCCCCCATTGCCCATGACAATCCCTAAGCAGCCAGTCAGCTGTCGCTATTCTAAAGTCTTGTTTTACTGCCCCATCTGTATTGAGCTTGATCCATCTCGTAAGATGCCTATGGGGTAAGCCTTGGTCACGATAAACACAATTCTCAGCTACTCGAGCTCTAACAGTCCAGTTGGCATAGTCCATAATGACCTTCCGTCTGTTGGCCACTCAAAATCAGTCTCAAAGATATTTTTGTTACGTCAACGTCACAAGGACTAGCAAGCAACACCAAAGATTATGGCCCAAGGGATTTGCTACAGTTGTGATGGCTTCAGAAGATTGGTTGTGACCCATCGCTCCATATCGTGATGGAAGAAGTCCGTGTCAACTACAGTAGAGGGGAATTGCTCCAGAAATTTCTCGCACGGCTGCAGTTGCAAATGGCATGTAAAGTGGACTCCTCAATCCTACAAAAGGAACAACTGCTATCCTCGGTGAGATGTCGAACCCTCCGTTGTTGATTGGTTAACAATTTTTGCTTCACCATAAGCCAGAGGAACACCCTAATCCTTTGTGGGCTTGGCCATTTTCAGATGGTATCCCAGTAGTTACGAGATTCGGACGTTGTATTTCCTTCAATTAAGTCATATGTTGACGTTGTTGAAAATCGCCCATGGGTGGTTGACCCCCAAGTAATCACATCTACCGTCGTGCTTGCTGGGTTGATGTGAATCGCCGCTATGTCCAGACAGGCGGTGGAGGGGAGGTAGTGCTGGAATAGGTGCCACTGCCATTGCCCGTCATCATCCGTATACTCCGCGACTGTGGTGGAAAGAGCATTATTGGGGAGAGGAGAGGTCACTACAGAGACAAGGGCCCCCCAATCCTTCACCCAATTATCCAACCAGAATAAGACCTAGCACCCATTACCCATTTTCCACCTTATGCCTTGGCGTACTAAACGTCAAGTGGCGGAGATGCCTTGTCAGGTTCCCGAAGCCCCTGGTCTAGCAATCTGGGGCTGGAGGTAGTTGGGGTCTAGACAATATTTAGCACGTACGATCATGACCCAGAGTGTGGTTAGCTTGGTAAGTAATGCCCAACCTAGCTTAGTGAGAAGAGCATCGTTGGTCGATCGAATGCGCTTAAAACCAAGGCCTTCCAAATTCTTAGGCAAACACACTGTCTCCCACTTAACTAGAGGCAGCTTCCTGGCATCTCCCGTCGATCCCTACATAAAGTCTCGCTTAGGACGCTCCAAGTCATCGCAAAGTTGGCCCGGGAGACGGACCGTTTGCATAGTAAAAATGAGGAGAGCAGACATAACAGATTGAGTTAGGGTAACTCGCCCAGCCAGAGACAGACACTTTTCCTGCCAGCCTGAAAGTTTCGTGCATGCCTTGTCCAGGATATACTGATAGGTAGCCCTCGTGGTACGCTCATAGAAAATAGGGACACCTAAATACTTCCCAAGATTTGTGGTACGAGTGAAGTTGAGTAGCTGGTTGATCCGTTGCGCCAAATTGGGGGAGACATTTTTGGAGAAAAAGATACGGGTCTTGGTCATGTTGACTTTCTGACCCGAAGATTGGCAAAAGATGTCCAAATTGTGAGCTATGGTACTCATTTAGGCCTCTGTGGCTTCCGTAAAAAGCACCAAATTATCGGAAAAGAATAAATGGGAGAGTGGCCACCTGGAAGGGCTCAGGTGAATCGGTTTCTAGAGGCCTTGTGTCACCACTTTCTTGATCAACTGGCCTAGCCTCTCCATATACAGCACAAATATGTAAAGCGCTAATGAGTCTCTTTGACGAATACCTCGGGAGGGCTTAAAAGGATCCGTATGCTCACCTTGCCAAGCAACTTGCATTGTGACAGTGGTAACACACTTCATGATGACTGCAATAAGTCGATATGGGATACCAATGTCAATAAGAGTATCTTGGATAAAGTCCCATCTGAGTCAATCATAAGCCTTTTTCAAGTCTACCTTGATAGCAAGATAGTCCTTTTTACCCTTTTTGTTTGCATCGAGTGGATGGCTTCCTAAGCGATGATGATATTATCGGTAATATGCCTATCAGGAATGAAACTGCATTGGGTCTCATCAACAAGATGCACCAGTTGAGGCTTGAGTCAATTCATAATGAGTTTTGAAACAATCTTATAGAGCACCGTACAGAAACTAATCGGACAGAAATGAGACATAGTGGTAGGGGTGGGGAGTTTAGGAATTAGAACTAGGATGGTATTTGTTTCTATCTTCACGGGACTCTGTATAAATGTTGATTGTTTTTGGAGTTAGCCTTATGATTATTCGGATTCTGATTCCACTAATGGGCTGTTTGCAGATACATCTCTTGTAACAGCATCAGTTGCTTAATATATTGCTTTTCTATCTGCATATTGTCCTTGTTTTTCTATCTGGTTGCTATATAAAATGACCTGCTTTAGAGTTAGGTGACTTAATGGTTTCAGCTTTATCTTAAAGGTCCTGATTTTGGGTGATGAAGGACTTCAGGTGGCATTTGTTGTATATCTTGAGTCAGCCAGCTTTGAATTGCTAGCCCCTTTATCAAGTTCCTCATTTCATGTTGGCCATTGTGTCAAGTTCCTTAGCATCAATAGTTTCCTTGGGGGAATTTGGATATACTTATTTTTCAAGTGTTTCTGTTCTTTGATTATTATTTCTTTGGACTCCATTCTTTTCTTTCTCTCCCAAAAATGCCTTACTATATCTGTTATCCCACATCATTTTTTCAAGGTTAGGAGCACTTACTAGGAAAGATTTATCTATAGAGGGTACTGGCATAAGATCCAATAAAGCATACACTGAAGATCATGAAACTGCTAGTAGCCATTACGACCTTACGGATAGACAACTTGCAAATTTCCATTATTCCTCCTAGCTATACTTGCTTGGTGAGTTCCATCCCTAATTTCATTTTTTCCTGGTTGTTTCCATTTTTCCTTTGATGTCACTGCTTGTAATGATCAACTCTCATTTACTTTTTAGCTCCTGAATCTATTTGGTTTTATCCTTGGGATGCCATATTGGTTGGAGTTGGATTAATGCAATTTGCTAGACCCCATAAGAAGTACTCAAGAGCAATAGTCCTTTTCATCAAGTTAAGGACACCTTTGCTATCTTCAGAAGTAACTATTTTGGCTAGATTTTTCTTGATGTGGTATAATAATTCTTCACATACTTAGTTGGCATGTAATTCTATGATGACATTAAGAGTTTATGAGATCTTACTCAGGACATTTCTTAATATTTTATAAGTCCTAAGTAAAGTAAAAAAATTTTCTATCTTTTGCTTATTTGTGAGCCCTCATATGGAATAAAAATAAACAAAATATAGGTTCTTTCTGTTATTCTGTATGAAATCAAGAATAGGTCTTATTTTATTTCATTTTATTTTTTATAAAAATAAAAACAGACCTTATTTTATCATTTATAAAAATGGGCTCTAGGTAAGTGCCCACCTCACTCTTGCCTGGGCCGGCCTTGAACTTATTTTGTGTACAGCTTTCATTATTGAAATCTAGACGATGAATATGCATTAGGATTTAAGATAATACTGAGATGTAATATATTCTTTTGTTATTTTGAAATTATTGGCTTAATCATCATTAGTTCAACCAACTTAGATCGACCTGCTATTTAATTTCTCAATCATTGCATGTGGGAAGTTGGTTGAATATGAGCATGAGCTGCTTCCAATTTAGCTTAAAATTCTTGGAGCACAGGGTGATTGTTCCCGTGTTAATGAATGGATTGACGGGGATGGTCATAGGGTTGATCTCAAATTCTTGGAGTATGAAAATACATTTTATAATTTTCAATTTTTATTTTGCTATTTTATTTCAATTATTTAATCTACAGTCTCTCTCTCTCTCTCTCTAACATTTCCAGCTCAAAAACTGCACAGGCACACACAAAGAGGAAAGACACAACCCTTACGCATCTCACGCCCATCTCGTCTCTCTATCTCCTTTTAGTGTCTCTTACTTTCTTTTTGATACACGTCAAAATTGTTGTAATTTAACACATTGTTGGCTAATTTTGGTTTCTATACGACTGTAATGTCAGCCATTTCTTCACAAACTGGAATGCATTAGATCCTGCTTGAATTCGCAGGTTCTATCCAACGCATTGAAGTAGCAATCACTTAGTTTCTGGTCCCAGAACGACCCTTTAAGGATTTCTTGGGATATGGGTGTTTTGGGCGAATCATGGTGTTTTTGCAAAGGGGTGAGCAAGTCTGAAAAAATGAAAGCCACTATTTTCTGTGGTAAATGTCAGGCCTTGACCAGAATCACCGGAAACGGAGTCTCTGGCACCGGATTTGTGATCTACCGGAATCTTCTACTTACCGCTCATGTCAATGTTCCGTCTGTTTCAGCTGCCGAGAGCTCCGAGATCCGGCTCCAAAACTGTGTCACTGCCAGTCTTGTTCCTCGCAGGTTTTTTTTTTTTTTAAAGCTTTATCTTCTTCAAATGTGTTTATATGATTTGTTTGCTACATTTTGGTCTGGATTTGGGTTTGTTTTTAGGGAAAAGAATGAGTCTTTATTAGTACTTAAGTGCCTGATGCGGGTTTGTTTTTCACAAATTAGACTGTATTCAAGAGGTAGATTAAACTTGCGTTTTGAACTAACGTCTAAGGTTGGCAAAAGGGTGAAATATATGGTTTTCTTTGAATGAAGTAGAAAAGGTTGTGCTCCTTAATGTTCTCCTTTTGGCATTTAATATTATTTGTATCTCATTCATGCTTTAAGCATTGCAAGATGATTCCTTGTGCGTTGGGGGAGTGCAGTTTCGTTATTGACTTATTTGATTCATCCAAGTGCCAATTTGCCAAAACATGCGACCCTGATGTCACTTTTTTTACGTGTTAAATGTACCTTCATATACCATGTCCTCAAAGAATCAATCACCTAGAATCATAAAGCCTTTAAACTTCATGAAACTTAGTTGTTCACCTCTTAATTATCTAAATATGACTTCCACATTTCGGGGCAATGCTTTCTAGTATATGTTCATTGTAGTTTTCATAACAGAAATTTTTTAGATAGTCATTATGCAATGCATTACTAAAGTAAGTAATGTCTCATTGAATCAATCAAGGTTTGACTCTTTCCATTGGAACCTTGATTATGTGAAAAGATAAGCTTGATCTATTTCAAGATTTTCATGCCTAAAATTGTAGGCTCTGTCGGTATTTAGGAAGTATCTGTCTAACTGCTTGTATCATGAATTTCTTAATTCTGTCTGTTAAAGAGTCACAGTTGTCTACATTAACATAGACATCTTTCTGCTCATTACTTCTTTTAGTTTTGGTGTAGCATTTTGCACCAGTGCCACATGGTTTTGATAGATAGGTTGCATGCAATTTTGTTTTTGAAATGTTATAGAACTATGGTGCCTGTTTGATATATCAACCAAAAAAGGCCATGATTTCTGAATAGCTGTATAGTCCAAAGCTAAAAATTCATGCAACTTGTATTCTGCATACCATTTGGTTGCAGGTTTTTCATTACCAGCTCTGTTTTAGACCTTACAATAGTCGGTTTAGATGTCATGGATGGAGAACCAAATGGCCAAGGGCAACAACCCCATTACTTAAAAACCTGTTCCAAACCAAACTTGGAACTTGGCAGTGTTGTTTACTTGTTGGGCTACAGAGAAAAGGAAGAACTAACTATCGGTGAAGGAAAGGTGGTAATTGCCACTGATAATCTCATAAAAGTGTCAACTGATGGAATAATGTGGAGCCCTGGATCTGCTGGATTTGATGCACAAGGGAATCTTGCTTTCATAATTTGTGATCCTATGAAACTAGCAACATCTCCAAATACCAAATCTTCTTCAACTTCATCATCATCTACATCATCATGGAAAAAGGATTCTCCATTGCAATTTGGTATCCCTATGCCTGTCATCTGTGATTGGTTAAACCAGCATTGGGAAGGCAGCCTTGATGAACCTACAAAACCTAAATTACCAATTATTAGGTTGATGTCTACAGGACAAAAGAGTGAGCATTCTTCTGCTTCCTTAACACTCCGGCAGGTTTTCAAGTCAATCGAAGTCAATAACAATGAAACTGCATCATCATCAGATCATGTATCAAAACTTGTGGAACAGGCAGTATCTTGCTGCTCCGGTGCATCAAACAATGTGAAAGAAGAAACCCAAAATGCTGATCCCCATTGTTCTCATGTGCAGGCAATCCCAACTCCAGAGAGATATGAATCACCTAAACTCCCTACTCAGAAAAAATTGAGCGCCCACATCCAGCTTTTGGATATTAACTTCCCTCCTAAAGTCAGCCAGATTGCAGTTCAATCACAACCTGTTGAACAACCGTTCCCAAGCACTGATGAGAACTATGTCCAAGAACTTCCCCCAACAAGCTCATTGAGTGAACATCAAATCAAGGACGGAGACATATCTAGACCTGTAGTATGTGCAGATATTGCCTCAATAGGCTCTGTGAATGGGGCAAAAAGCGAGGTTCATTCAAGTTCCCCTCCTGATGGGATTTTGGAGGTGCATGATGGATATAGCACTGAGGAAGAGACTATGTATTCTGCAGAAACTGCAGAAAGCCGAAACTACACTAGTCCTAGAGAGGTAAAGTTTCAGCAAGTTGGGAGGAGTCAGAGTTGTGTGGCTTACAATAGATGGGGAACTGTACAAGGAAACCCCATAGCTCGTAGGGCAATGCTAGAAAAGCAGAGAAGTTTCATCCATGGAAGAAACGTGCATTCACAAGGCGCAACTTCTCAAAGGAGTAACGACTACTTCAGTCCAAAGCACCAAAGAAATGATTACTACAGCCCAACGGTGTCTTCAATAATGAAGAAGCGGAACAACTCAGAGCTGCCAACTAGACCAAGGCGAAGTGCGGTTCAGTCATCTCCAAGATGGATGTTTTGATTGAAGATAGGCCAACACGAAGATTCTTTGTGCTTGAATTCGTATCCGTTCCTCTATATAATACTGTAACTATTTATTATGCGGGCCATTCTAGGCAATAAAGAAGCAGCGGTCAGGGTGGTCAGCCATTTTATATATTGCACAATTGTACAAACCCGAGTCTTCTGTGTTTTACAAACCCGAGTCTTCTGTGTTTAGTTGTGGGTCGTGATGCTTAGTTTTGAATAGACTCTGGAACGATCGCAGGAGGGTTTGTAAATGACAAGCTTTTCCTACCACTTTTATTTATTACCCAGTGAAACGAAGGGTACCCCTTACATTCAGACAACAGATGTACAACATTTTCAGTCAGCATACATCTTGAGCTTGAAGATGATGCCCTTCTAATTTCGTCATTGGACATGTTCACCGTAGAAACCCAACGTTATGTTAGAAATGAATATATATAAATCGGATAACTTATTGTGTCTTTTATAGGAAATTATTTGAAAACACTATTTCGTTTGCGTTTGATCGGGTTTCAAGCTTTCCAATGACTTTCGATGAGATCTTCTTGTTGGTCTGGCTTTGACAACATTTTCATCGGGACGTAATCTTATATAAATGTATGAATGAGATCTGAACATAAGTTATTTCATTTGATTTTCGTTGGGTGGTAATAGAATGTTTGTTTTCTACATAAATTTTTTCTATCACTTATTTATTACTTATAATTAATATAAGTACACTTTATTGGTAAATAATACAATAGTAAATAGGGATTAATTTCTCGAAAAAGGGAAGTGAATTTAAAATTATTAAAACTGTTAACTAATTAAGAATAAATTAATAAAAGAAATTTGTGATGAATATGAATGACGAAATATAAAACAAAAATAAATTAGAAGAATATCTAAGAGAATAAAAAGAAGCATTCGATTTCATGTTTCGATTAATTTAAAATGGATAAATTACCTATAACGATATAATTACTGAGATACTAAACTTGCTCTGTCTTGAATGACAATTATATACTCTTTAATTATTGAAGCATATTTCTCCACTAAGCTTTGGTGTGTTAAAGATCTAGGAAATTCTATGGAAATTTTTACCCTAACTCCAAGGAGATTCTATATGTTTTCTTGGTAAATCAAGGCTAGATTTAATCACTGGCATAATTAATTGACCTATACGAATAATATTTTCATATTTATTTTTATGTGTTAGTAGCATATTTATTTTTATATTTATTTATTTTATTCTAGAACAATATTTTCTTAATCTTATGGTTATGGTTATATTGTAGGTTTGGTTTCTTTGGTGTATCACTAACAACAACAACAACACCTAGTATGAATCCTACTGATGCGCAGGGTTTAGGAAGGTCCAATAGTACATAACCTTACCCCTAACTAGTAGAGAGGTTGTTTCTAATTGACCTATACGAAAAGAGAGAAAGCGAGAGAGAGAGAGAGAGAGAGAGAGAGAGATAGTCCTAAAGTATACTTGAGCTAAATAAGAAATCAAACATACCCTACTTTAGAAATTGAGAGAAAGAAGCCTAAGAGTTCAAATGCAATTACCGGACACTATGGTGGTCAAGGAAGGAATCATATAATGGGTGATTATACTAGACCATCACTTAGTAGGACCAAGTTTAGTAGTACTAAACCAAGAGTTAAGGTAAAAATACTTTGAGACTAAACCCAACATGATCTAGATGGTTTAGTAATTTATGCTATTCGGTGGTCTACAATATAAAGATCTAATATGTACATTGCTATTTTTTAGACATTTATAACACATTCAAGCTTAATAGAGTTTCAAATAATGACATTTGATTGAGAACTTTCCCTTCCACATTGATGGATCAAGCTAAATTATGGCACAATTTATTGCCTCTAGGATCCATCATTATATAGAATAGTTTGGTTAAGAAATTTTTGAACAAAATACTTTCCTCCATCATATATGTTCAAGCCCAAGAATAATGTTGTCTCCTTTCAATCGTTAGAAGGTGAGTTTTTATATGACATTTATGAGAGATGGAAGAAGTTACTAAAAAAGTGTGTGCACCACAGTCTTGACTTAGGTATATAGATGCAAACATTATATATGAAATTGAGTTACCTAACCCCGTAGCTGAATGACGCATTGTTAGGGGGGATAACAATTTATAATAACTTTTAGAAATTACGATAGCTTAATAAGAACATAGTAATGAGCAAATATTAATGGAGAATCTGAGGTCAAATCATAAAATAGGTGACATCCATAATATTAGAGACAAAGTTGTAAGCTCTTCATAAGAAAATTGGCCAAATGAGTGTGGTAGCACAATCAATGTAGGTCATGAGTTGTGATATTTATAGTAGGGGATACCTTAATCATAAGTGATAAGCAACTTACAATTTGAAGCATAAATTGAAGTAAACTGATGTTATTATAAACTAATCTTATAATAAGTCCTATAGCAACACCTACAATTCAACAAAAAGAAAATATCCAAACTTATTATGGAGTAGCCAAAGATAGTAGACAAAAATGCCTCCTCCCTAATTTCAACAATAAAAGTAGTAGCAAAAGAAAAGAAATCTTAATAACCTTATGGCTAATTTATTACTTAATTGGATGTTAGCTTCTAAAATCAATATAAGTTTATCCACAACATAGAAATGCATAATGGACAACTTGCCAAGCTTGTCTCTGAAAGGAAGTTGGGTACTTTTTATAGTAATAGTGAGCCAAATCCAAATGAGTAGGTGAATGTAATAATATTAAGGAGTGGAAAGGAGCTAATAATAGAAAAAACAGAGACCATATGAAGGATGTAATTGTTTTGGAAGGATGAGGATAAGGAGAATGAGAAGGAAAATAAGTTAAAGGAGAAAGATATTAAGGAATATAGACTGTCACTTTTAGGTTTTGGATGTAGAGGAAGATATAAAGGTTGGTCTAATCTTAGGGTGACCTTTACTTTCTACTGCTAAGCAATTATAGATATATATATTGGAAAATTAATCCTTAGGGTAGAGGATGATGAAGTCATTTTAAAGATATTTAAGGCTATAAAGCATACCCTTGTTGAATATAATAATTATTTCTAGTTGGATGTGATTGATATTGAAATATCCTATAACAATGTGGGAAATTATCTTACAAAATTCACTATGAACTTATATCATAAGATTTAAATTTATTGGTTTACTTATCATTTAATAAAAGCTATGAAGATGTTTGAATGTTAAACATTTTTCTTATATATGTTCACTATATGTTTTGAGTTGAATTATACGAGTTAAGTTAGATTTTATAGTAAACTAAATTGAAATAAGGCTTGATGCACTTAACTAAATATCTAACAATTTGTTGAACTTTGCAATTGAATAAATAGTGGAGAATCTTGAAGGATATATTTGATATGATAAACACTTTCCTTTAATTGCCTCATATTTAAGTTGTGAGTAATGAAATTGATTTTCTTAAAGGCAAACCAATTCTTAATTGTAGGGGAATTTGATAAGCTTTAAGTTTACTATATTTTTAACACAATTTTAGGGAGAATATGTTCGTGTTTTGATGTTTTTTTATTAGATTTGGTACTTAAAATGAATTATATTTTATTTTAGGTCTTGTTTCAGTCCTTTAATGAAGGAATAAAGTTGGGAAGATTTGAGTCAAGTTAGAGCAAGGTTGGTAGATTTTAGGGAAAGCACTCAAAAAATAGTTCCAACATAGTACCGTGTCACTCCCCATAGTCAATAGTATCACATTATGTTTCTAGGTAAGCCTTGACTAATATAGTACTAAGATAGACCCATGTTCAAATCGTGTTCAACAAGAGAGCATTTTGTTTCTCCAACTATTTGCAACATCCTATCATTTTTTGCCTATGTTCATCAACATAGAGGAAACATGTCCCTATATCTAGTCCTATATTAACCATATTTTGTTACGTAAAAGAAGCTGAGATGGGCCTGAAATAAAATGGGAGTTCAACATGGTCCTATATTTAGGTAGTGTTGGGCTGAATTTTAAGGTTTTAATTTTAAGAGAAAGATGAATATAAGCAAGCTTTTAAAGGTCAGTTTTACAGCTGAAAATTAATTAAGACTTGACTATAGTAGATAGGATTAAGGAGAGAGCAGTTTTGGAGACGAAAATAAAAAGATTCATTGAGATTCATTAAAGATATTTAAGATTTAGTCTCTGAGAATTCAAACTTCTTTTATGTGTTTTTCTTGTTCTTATGAGTTTTTTTAATTATGAACTAATTTGGATATAAATCTATGCGGGATAGAGCCTAGGACTTAATATTTTTAATTTACTATTTAGTTCAATGAAATATCTTGGTTTTCTTAAGAATTAGTCATGATTATATTATGTTGAATTAAAATTTGCTATTCTTATAACTCAATTTTGGATTTGGAATACACTGGAATCGAGAGACTATATGTATGAATAGATCATATTATGAGCAATAGGGGTTCATCGGAATCATAAAGATAGGCATACATAAAATTTTGAGTTATGGCTAAAAATATCATATGAATTTGGTTGGGTCAGTCATGCTAAGCCCAAGCCCAGGCTCAAACATAGACGGCTCATTCATAAATGGTGGCTGCCCACTTGAAAGGGAAGACTTAAACCTAGTAGGTATTTTTCAGATATAAATTCATCACCTCATCATGAGAAAGGTACGACTTTGGAAAACCCTATTTTTCTTTATTCACTAGCCACCAAAACTCCCTCAAGAAACTGACTTGAGCGTCGGAGGGGCCTACCGGGAATCAACCCTCGACGTGCCTCTATTGTTTTGCAGGTATCTCTCAACCAGAATCAGTCAATCTCATGGATCCAAGCAGCAGTGCCCAGCCCCACCAAAATCCGACAAAACCAATTGGCACCTATCGTGGGGCCGGGCATCAACAAACCACGTCCAGAAATACTCAAATCAGTCAGGCGTTAACAAACCCTGATGTAGCCGCTGTTGTGGCACTTGCACTACAACGAATGGGCTTGCGACTACCCGCCGCCCTGCCACCGCCGCATCCTGACCACCAGACGAACCCTCCGCCCATCATCCAAAACCCTATCATAAACGAGCTACCTCCTCAACACTCGCACCAACATGATCAACCACAACAATCCCAAAATCAAGACCAAGAGGCGCAAAGCATGGCCCTAGAGGATGACGCTAGAAGCAGTTCACATTCTGCACCGCAACAAACCTTGCTCACACGAAGACAAATAGAATAAGCGGCAGATCTGTTGATTCGCCAAATCTTACAGTCTCAACCGGAACAACGGCAAACCCCCGCTCGGCAGATTGGTGTGATGGCCGATCGGCACTCTGCTGAAGCCCTGGAAAAAATCGTAGACCACCAAATCAATATAGCCATGAATTCCCGTCCTAGTCAGCCATCGACACAATACAGCTCTCCTTTCATCCCGGAGATACTAGATAGCCTCCCGGCGGTCGGTACTAAGATACCAACGCCAGAA
>JANZLD010000009.1:10130246-10143552 GCA_026413575.1 Erythroxylum carthagenense | reverse complement strand
ATGTATTATTATCTTATGTACTTTATCATATACATTAAAATATGTATAAGATAAATAATACTTATTTATCTTATACATATTTTAATGTATATGATAAAGTCCATAAGATAATAATACATTGAAAATGAAATTATTAAGAGATTATAATTGTGATATTCATATTGCATTTATGTATTATCCATAAATTGTTCATGATCATTGTTCTATTAAGACTGAACATTAATAAAATATAAAAAGACTAGTATATTTTATGTTTTTTCCTTATGAAGAAAATAGTCGATCTTATAGATTAAAGTATGAAGATACTCAAATAAACGTGTGATTGCTTGTTAGAGAACAAGTTCTCTAAACTGACCCAATATGAGAAATCTATTTGAAACATTACTTATATGTCTATGAAAATTCTCATTGTAATGATTGTATAAGTGATTCTTTAACTTAAATATATTTGAAATTATCTTATATGATTAGTATATTTTGATACTACTTATGACTTATTATAGTCAAGGATAGCTTGGTCAATAGCTATTAGATATAATATGAACTATATGGAGGCATTTGAGTGATTAATATATAATTCATCACTCTAAAGTAATTAGTAAGAATGTTCTGTTGTTCTCGGTTAGTATTGATTTGAGAAAATTATTGGCCAAGATATAATGACACTTTGAAAATAGTTTTCAAATGTCTTTAATTGAATCAAATACTAACGGTGAAGAAATAAGATAATTGGACTCAAATATAGTAGATTCTGATTTCATACTCTATGTCTAATCAAAATATTATATAATGAAATGATTGAATTATATTGAAAAATTGTGCACGAAAAGGTTAGTCAAAATTATTTTGACATTCCTAAATATTTGGGTAGTCATTATGTGTTATTAGACGCCAATCTTGATCTATGGATATAAATTGTTTAATTAGAAAATTAAAGATAAATTTAAAAAAGTTTAATTTATCTAACCCTAAATATGATTAGGGTCATAATTTATATCAATTGCTAGTATATTTAGAAACCTAACAAAAATGGGTTGAAGAAAGAAAATAACTTCAATCAAATTAGATTTGATTGTAAAGTTTGATAACCTATATGATTAAATATGAGATATTTATTAAATAAGAATCAATATGAAAGATTGGATCTTATTTGAGCATAATTGGCATTTAATTAGAATTATATTGAATTTTATTTGAACATAATTAGTATTAATTAGAATTATTTATAATTCTAATTAAAGTTTAATTGAAATTAGAATTAGAATACTACAATGCCCAAAACTTATTATAAATAGACCTAAGTTCTAATGGAATTAACACTTATTGCATAACCCTCTCTATAAGAATTAAAAAGTTATTTCAACTTGATATACGAATATTGTTTGAAGATAGATACTTATGTAATTATGGTGTTTGAGATAGATAAATTTAGGAAACAGTTCGTAGGATATGACAAAAAAGAATCAACCTTCATAAAGCATAAATTAAAAATTATGCTTATGCTTTATTATTATTTATCTATTAATTGTTTTACATAATTAAATTAATTTTAGTTTTCAAAACAATCAAAATACCAAAATCAAAATCGAATTTTATCACAATTTTCAAACTCTTATCTTTTTTTTTTTTGTTGGATAAATATACCACTTATCTTTGTGACACTTCAGTTGTCACTTTCATCAGTGTTGTTTGAAGCTGACTTTTCTTCGTCGTAAGAAGTTCCATCTTTGTTAGCACTAGTGTTTGTTGTGGGTTTCGTAGGTTTCCTGGGAATGTGATTGACAGCCAAATGATCTGTGGCTAAGACTGGATGACGACTTTTAATGAGATTCTAGCAGTAGCAGGCCTAGAACCTACCAATGATTGAGCGCACAGCGTTCTCATAATTTCAATTTTCAAAAGTTCAGCTCTTAAAATAAGCACGACACACATCAACCTTAAAATGTTTGGCTGTTGAATATGACTGGTGCAGATGCACCAATTTGTCCAGACGATCACATTGAGTGTCAAGATGTCTACATTTTGTTGCAGCTCTGCAGGACTTTGACCTCCTTTCTTCTTCTCTTCTGTCTCCTTCCCCAGCCTATTGTTGTCTTTTATGAAGATCACCATTTCACATCGTGAGAGCACTCAACTCGAAACCTGCAAGTAGCTAATGGTTATAGAGATCTACGCAACTAGCAACAACACTTGAGACAGGTGCAATGTGCTCTGAACGCGTCCCGATAGTTCCCGTCCATCATCGTTTCAAATGTCGCCCATCTTTAGTAATATTTGCAGCACAACACCGTTGGAGCCCAAAAACAGAACCTTCAACTGTACAAGACAAACGGAGAGGCCTTTATTCGGCTGGGGGGAAGAATTTTATAGGTAGAACTTTTGTAAGGGCGGGCCTGAACTTCTAGTATATGGGCTAAGAGCTTCCCAATACGGAGATAAAATGATGAAGTCGTAGATCCTTACAGTCAACTGTAAAACTGCATGCGACTTTCAAGGTTTTAATTTAAAGATTAGCACTACAAGATGAATTGTTAGAACTAGATTCAGATTGACTAAACAAGAAGAGAATGCCTAATAAACGTAGCAATAGGCGTAGACCTAAGTGAGAAAGCTAAGGTTTGTTTGATCTTACGGAAACAGATCGAAGAAATGAACCTCAAACAATAAAAGAGTGCAGGGATTTATATAAGCATCCTAAACTGCAGGTCCAGATTCATAGACCTTCTTGCTTCCCTAGAACATGAATTAACAATGATATGTAAACTGAACGTGTATTAATTAATACAAGTGAAGCAATATTCGAGAATTAAGCCGTGCCCTTGAGGATCATGCCATCCACGTTCCGCTACAGGGTTGTGCCCCAGCTCGTTACACTTGGGCGAGCGACTTGATCTATACCGGGTGCATTTCAGCCGGTTCACTAAAAAGTTACCGTCGTAAATCTTGAATTATCCGAATGCACCTTAGAACCAAGCCTGCAAAATAGCTAATTGGCGTTATACAATATTTCCACGATTGCCTAGGGTGATTAGCAGAAGGGAGTATCTGGGCTACAGGAGAGGATTTCACAGCACCAAATTCAGGTCCTAATCCTAGTGTTCCATCATCATTTTTTAATACATAGCTGAAACGATTGCGTGCTCAAACTGCAACATATATTTATATAGCTGACATGCATTGTTATCAGACACCATAATGACAGGATTGAATTAAACCATCTTCTTCTCTTGTTTTACGCAGTGCAAACAATCCTATTTGTGTTAAAGGATTCCACTTAAAACGCCACAAGAGTAGTTAGAGAAATGTCGCACGGGTTTACTTTGTTATACGGAGATGTAATAAAAACACAGCCCGTACAGTTCCCGAATGAAACGAAGAACAACAGTGCAGGCATTTAAGTGAGGACATTCCTGAAAACTCAAACGAAGTCAGCCACCTGGGAAGCGAATAATCTATTGTACATGCCGGACCTTTTTTTTATTGGAAAAAGGAGTGACAAAAGATATGTTTATATCCGAATTCCATAAATTTCTGCTATCACATAATTACTGAGTAACTCGGTTTTAAAAAAGAAAAACCATATCATTACTCTTGAGAATCATTCATTTAACATGCTTTTGATCTAAGAGGACAAGTAATAGTTTGAACTGCACAATTAGTCCATGCCCCAATTCAAGTTCAAAAATGAGAATCTACCAACATGCTACGGCCTTTTTTTTCTATTTCTCCATTACAAAAGGTTTCTTCGGTTAACCCTGTTACAGAATTAAATGAAAAAGCAAATTAGTTTATCCAAACAATATAAAGTTTATGTTGTACTTGTATAAATGAAAAGCAGAACCTTAAAACACTAGCTCCAATCTAACAACTGACCAACGACATTAGATTTGTGATCATAGCTGACGCTACACTTTTAACAGTTGCCAAAGATATTTTTCACTTGCCGCTTAAACAGCTTATCCAACAGCATGTTTTCAACAAAATTTTACTTGATTATGGCCAGGTTACACCAGTTAATTTAGTCCTCTGACTCGCTCCACTATTATCATTCCAAACACAAAAAGCACTCAAATTCTTTTTCCTCAGGCAAAGTTCATCATACCACTCGTAGCAAATTTAAAGAGAAAACCAACTTTTAAACAGGGAAAGGAAAGATGGTAAAGGAGACTTACATAAATAATAATCAGACATGAGCATCACCTCAACTAGCTGCGGGAAGGAATACCCTAATAAGTTCCTTAACAGCAACTCTTTTCCTACATGTAGGGCATTTAGCCTGTGCTGCAATTGCAGCCTTAATGCAAGTCTTACAGAATATGTGTCCACACTTTGTTGATGTCTCCTCAACTAGTGGACCCATACAAATTGGACAACTGAATGTTGGCTCCTTGGGAGGAGGAGGAGCAGGGATTGGTATCAGCGGTGACTGTCCATTTTCCCTCTGCCAATATAGGTATAGCAGTTACTCACAAAACCTTCAAATTTTTATTTAAAAAATACCACAGTATTGCAAAAAATAACTACCTATGCCTCTATATCTCACGCAACCAAACACTATTCTACAAATTCGCGATGCAACTATTGTGATTAACAGGTCTGTCTACTATGAGAAAGCAATGTTAAATAAAGGTGTTAGAACTCACTTTGTGATAATTTTTTTAATTAAAACATAATGTATTCAACTACCTTTTCATTGAAATACTACAGATCCAGGGTTTTGCAGACTGCAATCACATTTGCAGCTGCACCACTGTAATCATAATAACCACCCGCAACTGGGGTGTAGCCCACAATCCACAATTTAAAACCTTATTACAGATCCATGTTGCTTATAAGAACACCACAAAATCATGTTCAATGAAATCTTTATAGCAGGTGTGCAGGTGCTAAGTTCACATGATGACACCTAGATTGCAACAGCTCCAATGCAATAACTTCAACGCACACACAGAAGCACACATTGTTGTACGTAGTGATATACAAATACGAACAGCACTAACCAAATAAGGCAACTCAAGTCAGTTATCAAACTGAAGGACCAAACACAAAATCCATCTTATAGGCCAACCAATATCCAAGAAACGAAAAAAAAAAAAAGTGAGGATAAGAACAAGGGATCAGGCCATTGAGCACTGTCACATGTGGGTTTTACCAAGGAGCTGCCACTGCTTTCCAAATTTATGTATCGATCATGGTTTATAACGGATTCGTTTGATTGATTTCTTCTCCGCTTGTTGGCATTACTATCATAAGCGAGCCTACTTGTTAGCCCTGATATTAACAAGGATGAACCCAAGAGTGAACAACAAATACAGTTTAAGAAAGCAATAATGCAAAACTAGAAAAACTAATAAATAGCAAAGCACAAGATAGAAGTGGTAACTACGAGTTTGTATACCTGTGTCCACATCAACTACAAGATTCCTCCCACGGGTCCTCAGGGCATTGTACTTAGCCTAAATGAAATTGCACATAACCATTGATATTCCAAAAACATCCTTACAAGAAGAGAAAAAGCTTAATTGCACATAACAAGCAAAAGTTAGCGTGGGCATACTTCAGCAAAAGCTCTTGGGGATGACTCGATGACATCATCGTCAAAAGCCTCAACATCAATTGTAGCAGCTGCTACAGACTGTTGGCTTACTCCCACTCCCTGAGGCAAAGTCTGAACTGAACTCCCTTCCTGATCCCTGATTTCACAAGGAGGCATGTTTAAGTCCAGCAATGCTTTTCTCCGTCGATATCCCCTTAGAGGAGGGCTCCTTATACCTTGAGTTTGAGTACTCATGCTCCAAGTTTATCCTTGTCAAAACCTCTCAGCCTTCAGAACCTAAATGCATAAATTGAAATAAGATCAAGAGAGCAAACCACGTATGCCAATCTTACGATACAAAAAATTGAAACTAATCAAAAGGGGTCGTCACTCTTCAAGTAGAACCTAGACTTCACTTGCCCATACCAAAATTTGACCACGTCAATCTTCGAATCCTTTTTTTTTTGTTTAGGTTGAGTTCGACGCCAAAGAACCAAATTCATAAAAGAAATATAAGAAGGTATCATCTCAAAACTAAAACGGTAACCAAATTTTAGCATTAAATATGAAAATTCAAAATTTTAAAATAAGAATTGGACATCCAAAACCCGAACATTTGGAATAAAATTTCATAACATCATTTCAAAATTCGACACTCTTGGCCACAAGATTCGATCTTTTCAAGGAAAAAAAAGGTTAAGTTTCCGGATCGAAACCACAACAATTCTTCATCTCATAAAAATCGAAACAGTTCCAGATTATGTACAAGACTTCTCCTCTGAAATCAAACTAAGACAATAGACCAACAGGTATACACACCAATCAAAAGAAAGCTTAACTCAAAATAAAACACAAAAATAGAAAGAAGGATAATCGGAAACGAAAATACGCTGATCATCGGAAAAAGAAAAACCGACTTGAAGAAGTCAGAGAGAGATTTTGTCTATAATATATGGCCTGAAACAACTTCGCCGTAAATATCAAAGTAGGCACGATCGAGAGCAATCAGAATGGGTTCAATTTCTAGGGTTTTGCTATGCGATGGAAGAGACTTCAATCAGGTACAAGGCGGTTTATGATTTATACGGGAGGAGAGGGAAGGAGGGGACAGGGCAGGGGAGAGGAGAGACTTGAAAAACCAATCACTAATTTGGGAGCTTGGTAATGTTAGTCTCACAGGAAGGTAGGTGACGGCCTGAGTCACGTCCACGTGGACTTCTTTTTTTACGTGGTACGAATATTCAAGGAAATTGGACATTAAGCGCGTGATTTTCTACGTCTTATGAGAACTTCGAAACGGAGTAGAGGTGTTTATGGTAGGATACCCTGATACGTTTATAAATAATCTGAATTTAAACTTGAATGTCAGGTTCGATAATTTTACGAATCTGAATTTGAACTTGAACCTAAATAATCTATAAAATCGGTTAACCTATTTTCAGATTCGGTTCTCAGGATAACCAGAACCTATTCATATAAATATATATGACAAAAAATTATAAAAATATAATAAGCTCTATTGAAAGTTTATTAAGAAATGAGACATTACCATAAAAACCTTACGTAAGGTTTTGTGTTCAATTTTTGTTAATAAAATGAATAGCAATCATTTTTATATTTAAATTGAGAATAACAATATAGTTTATTCTTATATGAATCATTGATATAATAATATAGTTTGTTCTTATATGAATAATTGATAAAATTGCTAAAATCACTTGTAAATTTAATTCTTTTAAAAAATGATAATTCAATCCAACAGTCTTAATACAAACTTTATAAATTTATGGCTGAGATCACTTGAATCACAATTGATCTTTTATCATATCGCAATATGGTTTTTTATTACTATGAATCAATGTGGGAACGAATCGCTCTACCAGACCTCATTGATTAAAAAAATAAAACTATTATTTTAACATCATTAAATCTTATTTTATCATATCAAAATAAAAAATAATATTAAACTAATAAACACAAAAAGTATCTTTTTTTTATATTGTAACTTAGTGTAGAAAATGCAATTGATATCGTAATTAAAACTTCAAATATTATATTATATAAAGCGCAGTCATATAAATAAATACAATTCTATAGTCTATTACTAAATCAACTCATTTTTCATTCCTTTCTAATAAATAAAACTCTGTTTGTATTTGTACAAGACAATATTATTATATGCTTACTATTTATTAGCAACTATATTATATATTTTTAAGAATCAGTATTAGTTGCTTGTTTAATGTTTATAATATCTAAGCTAATATATGTACTTTAAAAAATTAAAATTGTAGAATTTCTTAATAAATGTTCTTTACACTTATTAATTTCTTTAATTAATCTCTAAATGATTATATTATTTTAGTCAATGAGTTTTTCTACTAATAGTTTAATACTTCGATTAATAATTTTGACACATATTAATTACTATTTAAAGTACAAGTATTAAATATTATGAATTAGTTGTTACTTATAATAGCAATGTTCAAGATTAACGTCCAATAACATAGAATTAAAGTAGTTTTTTTTCTTTTTCTTCTTTTTTTACTCAAGAATTAATATAGTAAATACTAGTGAATTTATTATTATTATTATCCTCTTAAATTATATTTAAATATATGATATTTTTTTTGGATGTTTTAAGTTCAGGTTTAAATCTAAACCTATAAATCAGGTTCGGTTCGGTTAACCTAGAACTGCAAGTTAGAAACCTGAACCTGAGCCATGAACTTGATTTTTCAAGTTCGGTTAACCTTATTTACAGGTTCGATTCATGCGGTTCAGGTCCGGGTCATAGGTTCGTAGGTTTTCTTGAGCACCCCTAATTTTGATGCGGTGTCCGTAGAGGTCCGATAGTATAAATCTTATCTTTATCTAGTAGAAAAGTTACCTTCAATAGATCCACATAAAATATGACATGAAGATATTTTAAAAATTATACATGTATATGCATACATTATCATCATCAACACCCAGTTAAAGTCTTACTGAGGCATGGAGTGTGGGGATGGATGTGCATGCAACTCTAACAAATAAATAAATGAAGCAAATAAACATAAAAAGGTAATAAAAATAAGTAAACAACAATCTTGATACTAAACAAAATAGGTGTGGCAACACAAAATAATTTACATGTAGGACATGTCAATGATTAGCATGGTGACATAAAAAGGCATACTAGAAAAGACCCATACACTAGTAACTCCAACCAGGCCAAAAAATAAATATATCGACCAAAAAAGACCTGTATAGGAGTAAGTCCGACCAGGCTTGTCAATAAATTAATTACCCTAAGTAGGAAAACTATCTAAGCTAAACACCTTAAGAGGTACATACTACGGAATAAATGCAAAGTACACTGTTTATTATAACCTACAAGAACACGAATGTCTTCTTAAAGAGAGATCTTTTATCATTATTCTAGTACGCCAAAGTTTTCCATTGTGGGCTAAGTTTTCGGTAAGATCCAATCGAATTATATCATTCTTGATCACTTCTCCTTAGTTCTTTTTAGCTCATCCTTTTTTCCTTTTACAGTCTCTAAATATTATCTTCTCTCATCTTCTCATTAGAGTATCAGGGTGTCTCCTTTCAACATGTCTGAACCACCTATACTTTGTCTCTCCTAATTTGTCAATAATACTAATCACCTTTAATGTATATCTTGCCATTATATTTTTAACCTTATTGCTTCTGGTAAGGTTACATATCTACTAGAGTATCCTCATCTTCGCCACCAAAAGCTTATTGTTATGTATTTGTTTAACAGACCTAACATGGTTGGCCTAATCAGGAAGCTATAGAATTTACCTTTGAGCTTAAATAGTAAATTTTTATCACATAAAACTCATAAAGCACTTCTCCATTTGAGCCACCCTAATCGGATACGATTGACTATATCTTCATTGATCTCTCCATTACTTTGGATGATATACCCTAAGTACTTAAAATGTTCCTTCTATGGTATAATTTCTAATCCAATCTTTTCCTCCATATCAGTAATCCCCTGATGGCACGAAAAATTGTATTCTAAGTACTCAATCTTAGTCTTGCTCACTTTAAAACTTTTCGACTCTAATGTTTCTCTTTGTCTCATATACTAAGATAATATTGCCAGCAAACAAAATACATCAAGGCACCTCTCCTTGAATATTATTAGTAAACTCATCCATCGCTACTGCAAACAGAAAAGGGTTTAATATAGAGCCTTGATGTAGCCCAATACCAATAGAAAAATTTTCAGTATCTCTTCCTATCATCGTTACTTTAGTTATTGCCCCTTAATACATATCTCTAATCACCTTTATATAGGTCATAAGAGCTCTCTTAACCTCCAAACACCTTCATAAGATTTCCCTAAGCATATCCGTTCTCTAAATCAATAAAAACCATATGCAAATTTCTCTATCTTTCCCTGTAATATTCTATTAATCTTCTAAAGAGATGTAAAACTTCTGTCGTAGACCTTCTCGACATAAAGTCAAATTGGTTTTTCGTTATAGAACTTGCCTTTCTTACTCCCTTCTCTCACATCTTCATGGTGTGACTAAGTAGTTTGATGCCTCTATAGTTGTTACAATTTCGGATGTCACCTTTGTACTTGTATAGATGAATTACCATATTCAGTCTCCATTCATCCGACATTTTGATTGACTCAATCCTTAAAAACTTTTTTAATTTTTGCCTTATAATCTGCTTACATCAAGACAAGTTACGAAATTCCTCAGACTTGTTGAGGTCTCTAAAGAGATGTTTTCCTTTACACCTTCATTAAAAAGGCCATAAAAATATCTCTGTCATCTACTCTTAATGTCATTTTCCTCCATAAGTACCTACTCTGCTTAATCTCTTATACATCGAACTTGATATAAGTCTCTCAATTTTTGTTCCCTGAATTTTGTCAATTTAAGAATGTCCTTTTCTCCTTGTTTAGTACCCATTCTCCTTTGCAAATTCTCGTAAGCTTCTCCTTTAGCCATTAAGACTGCCTTCTTTGCTTCCTTCTTTTCTAGTTTATACCTTTCTCTATTAGCTTCTCTCTTTGTCTCTCTGATACTTTCTAATAGAGCTTTATATGCTCCCTTTTGTTAATCACAACGGTAATTTAGGTACTTAATTAATATAAGCCAAAAGTGTCTTTAAGAAATACCATTGCGTTCTAATATGCCTTTTAAGAGTAAATAAATTTGATATTTAATTATTCCTTCTTATTGGACAAAACGAGAATATGGCTAAATCTTGAAATTATTCTAAATTTTTGCATTATATATATATAGTTATATATACCACTTTTATTCCTTTTCAATTATAAGTAATAATACATTCGTGATTAAAATTAAAATTTTAATAAACAAAGAAGATGGACTATAACATGCTATGGAATTGGTTACTAAATTTCTTGAATAAAAATTAAACAATAATGGAGCAATTTATTTTAACAAAAAACTCTTGAGCAAAAATTAAACTATAATAGAACAATTTATTTTTACAAGGCTAAATCTTTTTATAGTTGACCCCTAACATGAATCTTGTAACACATAACTACCATAGAGCATATGCTCGATCATCCAGAGGACATTCGAGAACATACCTTATGAGAATGACATGTTAAAACAATCATAATCACTTATTATGACATCACAGAAACACTAGTACTTCAAAGGATCAACTATTCCCATTTCATTAACAAAGCATAACTTACATCGTATTATTACATTTCATAATTCATATATTTACATTACAAAAACATCTGTGAGTACAATGTTCTATACAAAAGGTTCAATGAAATGAGAAAAGTAAACAAACACAATCTAGCTAGACTCCTCAGATATTAGCTGACCATACCTTTGAGCCATTCTTGTTTCCAAACTTGACATAACTAAACTTCTGTTAGTTTGCCTTGAAAGCTAAGTCTCCTAATTGCCTAAACATCAACGTTGCAATTTTGATGAGTTTGCGAACTTAATGAGTAAACCATGATTAATGTGCTCACTCAATTCAGAACAAAAATATCACAAGTATATAACCAAATTCACAAGTATATCATATTCTCCAATTTTGTATACCGCATAATTCAGAATCAAATCCCATATATCAGATCATTCAGTATTGCATACCTGTTCACATTATACATCATATTTCAACAAGTACATCATGAACTATAAACATTTCATGTAATCATTTTTGAATAATCTGATCATTTATTTCAATCATTCATATCATCAACATGTACAAAAACATTGCATGTCATTATATCAACTCAATTTAGTCATTCTTTGCAATCATTCACATGATATATGTAAAGATGTATATGCAAATACATATGAGACTCCATTTTCATTTTTATTTTGTTGTAACCAAGCGTCTATTTAACTATCTCTTATCCCTTGTAGATATTGGGCTCATTTCATAAACTGTCCTCTAATCATTGTGAATACCGGGCTCATTGATAATTGAGCTTGTGGCTCTTTGTGCACATTTCTAAGCTTTAAGCTCTTTTTTCATTTAGGTCACTCTAGTCACAATTCCTTTATCTGATCATGCATAACAATGTAATGAAATGCATCAAATCATATATTATGCTATCAATAACTTTCATTTAGTGTGCACAGTCATTTATCACATTCATTGGATCTAAATGCAACATTCAACATTCAGTTGAGAACACATTTTCTATATTCACATACATTTAAAAAGCACTTCTAATATAATCCTGAATATCAAACTCCTCAAACCATCAATGCCTAAAATTATCACAATCATATCAACAACCGTTCAATATCTGAAGGTCAATTAAAAACAATTCAATTATATTGAGAAAACATCTAGATGAAGTCACAGTACGCTCCAGATAAGCTGTTGCCTTAACGATCTAACAATGTCTAGATATGGACACTCAATTTGTGCATCTATATCATACAATACACATATATTTACACATTACTAACTTGTTTAATCAAATGAGTACTCAATCATACACATGTATGTTGGACCCCGTTTCTAGAGCCCAAACATTCGGAGACAAAACAGAACCCTTCATCTCATAATGGTGGCGTGCCCACAATAGTTGAACATCGAACAATTAAAATTTAGAGAGTCACAAGCCAAAATCTAATCATATTTCATAAATGAATTCTAAAAGAGTTTATACAAGCTCATTTCAGAATACAACGAAATACACACGATACAAATTGATGCTTATGTTTAAAATGATTCTAAATTACAAGATTTCCTGAACTAACTTAATTATAAAAGTCTCTATTCTTGGTATTCCAAGGATCGCTAATCTTCTCCTTCTGCACCTGAGGGAAGAGTGGGGTGAGCTACACAGCTCAGTGGCTAAAATACTTATAGCCATTGGCAACGAGCCACACAATCAAACATACATATACCTCATATATTCATATACATTTAAATCTCATTGGGCTAGCAAATCAATCATTCACAACTCACATTCGCAATTCATAGTTCAACATATCATCATATAAAACAAGTCAAGTGTAATTAATCATCAAAACATAACACTCAATCTTGCATCATAACTTGACATATCAAAATGCAAGTGCACACATAAATGGCTCGAGAGTTCCGTGGAGAAAAATGGAAAAATCGAAGTTTAAGCCGTGAACAAAACGAGTCCGATTTTTAGGATCTCGTGGCCTCAAGCGGGCAGTTTGGAGAAGGCTATATGTCGACGTGCACGTGACTAACGAAACGTTACTCTCTTGCCCAACCACAAACAAATTTATGCTCAATTTAGTCAATCACAAA
>JANZLD010000009.1:10119740-10130146 GCA_026413575.1 Erythroxylum carthagenense | reverse complement strand
CCCTTCATTTAATTGGTTCTCCCAATTTTGCCCCTTTTTATCCATCAACTACTAACATCTTAACTCCTTATTTTGATCTGGTAAATGAAGAAATTTGATAATACTTCCTTCTAGAGAAATATTCCTCTATGTCTTATGTTTCCATTGACACCAAAATCTTGGTTTAGTAATTTGAAAGTTATAGTCCAAACATTTTCAGGTTATTCACAGTCAAAACCAGTATACTACGTACAACTTCCATCAAGAAATCAATATCTTACAGACTGAATCCCAATTCGACCTTTTCATATGATTTGTATCCCTACGTCTCTAGTTTACCCCAAATCAACAATCATCTCATTTGGATCTCTATAGGTCAATATAACATCAAAATATTGAAGCATATTCAGTAAACATCCAACTTATATTCTTCCAACCGAACCCCTCACTTTGATTCAACCAAACTTTTTCGAATCAATACCAAAAGTTATAAATTTTTATTGGAAAGATAGAGGAATGTGTTATGAATCCAATGCTTCAAAAATCAGATTATGTGGAGATCTAGAGAAGAAGTTATAACAAAAAGAGCAAAGCATGTTCAGAAAATAACGTTCTTTGAACAGAAAGGGAAGTCACGATCGTGCGCGTGCACAACTGCAACATTCGAGGGGTCCAACAGAGTCGCGATCGTGCACGTGCATGACCGCGACATTCTGGTGGTCCTTCGGAGTCGCGATTATGCGCGTGCACGACCGTGACATCCGAGTGGACTTGCGACTCTTTCTTCTTTACCGACATCTCAAATTCAAACTTCCATAACTTTTGATCCCAAACTCCAAAATTTACAAACTTTATATCCATGGAAAGATAAAAGAAAGATCTAAAACTTTTATGAAGAACTTAAAAATAATTTCTGCCTCTATAAGGGTCAAAATTTCAATTAAAGTGGCTGTCTCAAAAGTTTCAGCCTAAACAACATCACAACTTCTAATGATCACAAAAGTTTTAGATCGAAAATCCAACTCTCCACTACTATTCATTCCCAAAATTTTCAGACTTCCAATTTTCAAAAACTAACATTTCAAACTTTTTATTTCTAGTTTTTTCTACTCCATTTCAATCAACTCATTCACCATAAATTCATGCTACTCCAAAATATACAAGTTTAGTCAAAGAAATCATCAAAACCCAACATTTATAATCAACCTATTCGTGCTTTGTTACTTTTCTGCATTTTCAACTTTCATGCTCAAATATTATTCTTCCTCTCGACTTCCATTTACACAATCTTTCTTACTTCAGACCATCATCTTACAATTGTTTTTCAACTCAAAAACCATTCTATTGGTTATCTCCAAACACTCACATATTCAAGTACACTCATATAAATATACATATATTCATAGTGAAGAGAAACAGAGTATATCATAGTATCATCCTTTCTTACATTCTCTATTTTTCTTCTCAACTTTCATTCAAACTCAATATCATCCATAAACAAATTATAGTCCATGATTGATCATGAACATTAATAACAAAACATACACACATATACCCACTCATCATCAACTTACTACATTCACTACCTAAATCTTGTATATCATTTCAAATTTAAGAATTCTCCTTTTTTCTTTACTCATAACTAATCACTAACAATTTCTTATTTAATAGTTCTAACTTCCAAGAAAAGTACGGGGTCTAACATGTATATGTGTTATGTTCAATGCATGCATAATTGATTATCTCGGTTATGTATCCTTATTCATAATTCTTGACCATTCAAAAATCATAGCTTGTATATTACCACTTTGCAATCAGGTTTGTACCTTTAAGTTAGCTCGATTCACTCCAAATTCATCAACCATACTTTCCACTTATGCTTAAACATTTTCATAATAAAAAAAGCCTCTTATAATCCACACACAATTGTTACCTTATATTTGGAATTTCAGTAAGCTAAATCTATACATTCACCAAACTTTTTCCAGCGATATATATTCATACATTTACCCAATTCTCATTCATAATTACCTCATGTTCTTCAATGTTCATTCATCCATACCTTATACACATTTAAGATCATAGTTGCATTAAAAGAACTCATTTATTCCTTTAACAAATCAAAATTTTCAGATTTGAACTTAACCACGTCAAAATAGTCCATTCTTTAGGTAATGACATCAATTAACTACATAAACTTATCAAGCTCTTAACCAATTAATCAAGCAAAATCTAGACTCATTCCTAGCCTTAATCAAGTCCAAATATACCTATTTAGAGTGAAATTTCTCAGCTGGTTCAACATGTACACAAGGCTGAAATTAAAATTCCAGAATTTGTAATCAACATCACTAATGTGTGTAACTTTACTATCTTTAATACTTCACGAATTTTACAAGCTTAGAGACATCACTAACACCTGAAATTTTACAGATTTCATATTCTTTAAGGTTACTTCATTTGAGGTTAATTTAACTTCCTTATTGGTTACACTAAGGGTTACAAAATTCTACTCGCTTATGACATTAACAATCACTTTTTATAAACATACCTACAAGTCTAATTTTCCAAATTCAAGAACACTTCAATCTTTACCATGAATCCACCTTCATTTATATTTCGAATCTCATTCTAATTCATCCATAAAAAAACATAGAACCTTCGGTTTTTATACATCAAGAACAAAGCATAATAGTATCCAATTCATGATCATTTTCCAGCACACTTCATCACCAACATCATATAAAATCCATCACAATTCAATCATCATAATCCTTCTATTATAACATGCCATAAAGATCAATCTTTTACTTACTTGCCTAGCTCAAATTTTCAACTTAAAGAACAAGCTAATTCAGATCTCCACGTGTGCAAAATCATCATAAATTCAAGGTGGGAATTGGATGGTGTTTGGCTAGGATTAAAGAGTATAACAAGAACAACTATGTTCTGATTCTTTACCTAACTTTGTGAGGGTAAAAGCATGGATTTGGTGTAGCAATTTAGCAAGACTTAAACCAAAATACAAAGATGTGAGATGGGAGCAAGTTTTAGTGGAGAGAGTGAAGAAAGAAGAGGAATGAACTTAGCAGAAACTTTTCTAGCATTTACTTAATTCAACTAGGTGCAAGGTATCATTTTCTTATATTAACATTTATCGTTAAGCATGCATCCCATTTGTCCACTTCATAGGCTGCCAAATGTCACAATAATACTAGTACATTTATCACTCAATGATCAATGCCATTTGTCAATAAATCTCTAAGCCATTTGTCACTCTATTCTACTCTCATGTATCACTTATTTGATAGGCTTAGTCATCCTAAATTTCCATGTGTCAACTTCTCTTGCCACTTGACATTTTTCCTAAGCTAAATGTACATATTAATTCATCAATTTTTCAATTGTAACAATTAATTCCAAATTTACTACTTGTAATCAATCAAACTAAAATTCACGACATAAACATTTCATAATTTACATCATGATCATTTTGAACCTTTCATACCCTGGAATATGTCAATTGAGTGCATATACTATCTTTACAATTGATTACTAAATCACAATTCATGTGTGTATGTTAATGATATGCATGTGACTGAAATGCATTTCATGAATTCTCAATGATATGGTCATGTGCAACAATCTAATGCTCTCACCCTCAATACGGAATACGGACTATTACAAATCTAGTATCATCTATATACCAAAAGCATCCGTCTACTACCTACCTTTGGAATTAGAAGTAAGTATTTAATGAAACCTTAATATTAAATAACTCAAAGAAGAAACCAAACTCTTACTAGGAATACTTTCAAATTTGATTTACAAAAGGAATAGCAAAATTTTTTGCTAATTGAATCTTGAAGCTACTCCTGCTAGGATCCACTCTTCCGTATTTACTTGTTTAAAAGCACAAGTCACAAATAAATCCATCAAACCCATATAGCCTTATAAATCACTACACCCATTTTTTGGTGCTTCCTAAGAGATGAGATAAATTATACATCAAACACTCTAACAGTTTTCCATGGTAAGTACCCACGTGGAAGTATTCCCTTTTCAATTTCTTGAAAAGTTGAACTCCCATTAGAAACCCTCCTTGACTTCTTGGATCCACTGTCTCCACCCTCGCACTCATTATCCTTGTTTTCCTCCTTATCACTCTCATCACTGTCACCTTCATCAATATTCAACCTACTCATACTATTGATACAACCTTCACCTATAAGATTAATAAAATTTAATGAAATCAAGGATCAAGACAAAATTCATCCAATAAGTGAAAAATAAAAATATAAGAAACGATATGAATTACTGTACTTACAAACAAGATAGGATTGAAAGTGATAAAACTCTAGGATTTAATCGTCACTACTAAGTTAAAAAAGATCACAAAATTTTAAAGAATCTAAATTAAGAGTCCTTTAAAAGATTGAAGAAAAAAATCCTCCAACAATTTTGATTGTTTAATAATAATGATAAATTGTTCAATAATAATGATAAAATTGTCAGTTAAAATAGTAGTAAAATCTTTTATAGGCATAAAACATATGAATTAGAGTCCTAAAAAGGAATAAAATTCTAAGATAACTAAATTGTAAATAACTAAATTATGAGCCTTGCACTATCTAAGAAGCACACTAGTACTGGTTATATTCTGAAACAATATAGGTGTGTAACAAAGATGAGACTAGAGCCTCTTGTAGCCTACAAACCTAAAAGATCGATGCCTAACATCAATATTAATCTAGTACCTAACATTAGTATGACTTTGGTGCTAATTAGGTTTTATTTTTCAACCTCTAAAAGTTAGTGTAAGACCAGTGCTGGTTACATTCTGTAACCTTTTTGTGACGCTTCTCCTTCACTCGAATCATAGTTATATCCTTTAATTCATTCTTTTAAAGAAATAAAGCATCACTCCTTATATGAGAGATCCGAGATTAGATTATCGAGAATTTTAAAAACTTTCTTTGCTCCACTCCTTGTTAATGGTCCTCTAACATTCTTCAGTGAATCTCTAACAACATTCGACATTTAATTAGTGGACAATTGATTCTTATTATTTTCCCTCTTGGGAGCGAGTTGTAATACTAAACAAAATAAACTAGGTCTACTACTATAGCAGCGGTGAGTCTAGGTCAATTGATAAGTATAGATTTACATATATTTTATGTGTGACTATTGCATGGAAAGTACATGTGAACTAGGTTTTTCATTTTAATGTTACATGATTGTGTATATCTTATGCTTTTTTTTAGGTATTTTTACATTTCATGCGGCCATGTTAGTGTTTAATTATGTTCTAGTATGTTGTACATACATTTTGTGTAAGTTGGTGTGTTAACCTTACCATTACATTCAATGTGTGCTTGCATAAGTCTCATTGTGTGTGTTGTTATTTTGTGTGTTAATTGGCATGTTTTAGGGCATGGTTAAGTGCTTATTTTCATGGTTTATTGGTAGGTTAAATGGTGCAATTGAGTGAAGGAAGCATGGAATAAAAGCTGGGACATTATAATAGGATCGTGACCTTGGTGGTCACGACTGTGACCTTACTAGTCATAGTCGTGAGTTCAAAATTTGGCCATGTTTTAAGAACAATTAATTGCATAAAATTAGGAGGGCAGACCAGGACAAGAGAAGAAGCACATGAGTGGGCTGGCATAAGGAGAAAAAGTGACAAAACGTGAGAAAGGGGAGCAAAAATGACAGTTGTTGAGGTTTGATGTACCAACCATGTGATGAGTGATTTATGGCTGAATAAAAACAAGGAAGGAGGCCAAAAAGAGAGGATTTTCATGGGAGAACATAGCTGAAAAAAGGAGGGGAAAAAAGGTGGCATTTGAAGCTGCACATTGGAGGATAACACTAAGGATTCCAAGGCTACACCAAAGCTGTCCAGATTTCTAGCTTGCTTCCTCATACAATAAGCTTATTTTCCTATCCTTTTCTCATATTTTTCTTTGATTTTTTTTGTTTATTGTATGGCTAGAAGTTTAGAACCTATATTCATGATGATTTGGTTGTGTTTGATGGATTTCTAGGCTATTTTAGGATTATTCTTACCCAACCCATGTAAGGCTTCACTTTTGTGCAATGTTATGATCATTTATGTTTGTTTATAGTAATTGGATGCTCATAATTAGTCTACATAGAGATATGGGGCTGAGAAATATGTTGTGAGTGTACCATGAGAGTGGGCATTCATGTAGGACATTCCATTTATCAAGTTACTTCACCATTTACATAGAGTTATGGGATGTGATGGTTGTCCAAAGTGGTAATCAAATCTAATCAACGTTTAGTTTAGGAATGGAGGTTGAGAGATCACATACTAGATTTTAATCATTATTTTGGGATTATTTAGTCCAAGTATTAAGAGAGAAAGAGCTGAATCATTAGAAAATACTTAGGACTAAACATGATCATATTCTTGGAAGATTGCATGGGGTAGTAAGGGTAATCCTAACTTTAGTAATTCAAATTTTCTAATTTCAACATCGATTCCTTTTGTTTTTGGTAACCTTAATTATGTGATTTTTTCTTCCAATTGCTACTTCAATTAATTTAATTTTTCATTAATTAATTTCTTAAACAAATTTTAATTTAAACTACTAAGGTGACTACACAATTCTAGTGGGATTCGATACTGGGCATATTACAAGACAACCCATATACTTGAGATACTTGGGAAAATAAGTAAGATAGTTAAATGCTTATTAATTTTTTGGCGCTGTTGCTAAGGAATTTGACATTAGCATCAATGGTAGTTTAAGTGGCTTTGATTTGAGATTTTCCTTAATTTTTTTAGTTTAGTTCATTTAGTAGTTTAACTTAGCTAGTTTTGTTCACTTAGTTAGTTTAGTTTAGTTAGAACTTTTTCCTCGTGTGTGGTTGAGTGTATGAAAATTAGAAACTTGAAGGAATTTTTTAAAGGAGAAAGTGTAGATATCACCAAACTTGAGTGTGAATTAAGGAAAACTCATAGGCAAGATCAAATTGAAAGGATAATGATTGATCAAAGGTTAGAGGACATTAATGGATTTCATACGGTCGGGATTCAATCCCAAACATCAAGGAATTTCGAGGCTGCCCGTTAATGTTAATAATTTTGAAATTAAGCCAGCCTTGCTAAACGTCCTTCAGCAGAATGTGTAATTCTATGTTTACTTCATAAAGACCCCAATGCACACCTGGCGAATTCTTAAAAATTTGTAGTACATTCAATTACAATAGATTATCCAAGGATGCAATCAGGAAGAGATTGTTTCCTTTCACTTTAAAAGATAAAGCGAAGGTATGACTTAATTCTTTAACCCCCAAATTTATGAGAACATGGGATCACTTGGTCTAGACTTTCCTTTCTAAATATTTCCCATTGACTAAGACCACAATAATCATCAAGGAGATCATAACCTTCCAGCAATATAATGGGGAGTCTCTCTATGAAGCTTGTGAGAGATTTAAGGAGTTACAGAGGAGTTTCCCCTATCATAACTTGTCGAAACAGTTTTTATTGTAAACTTTTTAAAATGGAGTTACAGTGGCAACAAGGAGCACAATAGATGCAGCAGTGGGAGGTTCACTTATGCAGAAAACTATTGATGTCGTGTATGATCTTCTTGAAGATATGAAAACTAATAGCTTTTTGTGGTCAATTAAAAGAAGTAGGCCATATCAAGTGAAGGCAAAAAAAGGGGTTGCATGAACTGAGTCACCATTAGCCATACAAGCACAAATTGCAGTACTGAGAAGGAAATTACACAACATGAATGCTTCATTGAGTTCTGTAAGTGCGATACAACAGGTTTGCGAACTCTATAACCAATATGACCATATGAAAACATATTGTTATGTATTAAATAATGAAGGCATGGAGCAGGCAAATTACATGGGTATGTAGTTGGAAGTTTAATATATGTTATGCTTTGCACTAGGCCAGATATTTGTTACATAGTAGGACTGGTAAGTAGATTCCAGTCCAATCCAAGAATGGAGCATTGGATTATGGTTAAGTGCATACTGAAGTATCATTGTAGGATGAAGAAATTAATGCTTGTTTACTCTAGAAGAAACCTTATTCTAATAGGATATACAGATTCCGATATCCAATCAAAAGTTGATTGAAGGAAATTAACTTCTAGTTCTATATTTATTTTATGAGATGGAGCAATAGTCTAGAGGAGTGTCAAGCAATCTTGTGTTGTTGATTTAGCTATAGAGGCTAAGCATGTTGCTGCTTGTGAAGCAGCAAAAGAAACAGTCTGGCTCTACAAGTTCCTAAATGATTTAGAGGTAGTTCCTGAGGCAAAAAAGGCCATTACACTTTATTGTGATAATAGTGGGGCAGTGGCTAATTCTAAAGAACCACAGAACTATAAAGATGCTAAACACATGAGAAAAATTATCATATCATAAAGGAGATAATACAACATGGTGAGGTGAATGTGGTAAAGATTTCCACAAAGCAAAACCTTGCTGATCTATTTACGAAGACGATGTCTCGAAATAGTTTTGAGGGTCACCTAAAAGGAATAGGAATGATAGATATGTCAAACTTGCTTTAGGGCAAGTGGGAGATTGTTGAGGTTATATAAATATAGTGTCACGGAAAGCAAGTATATTTACATATAACTTAATCTTCTTCCAATTATTTTTTATAATGAAAATATTTATTATTAATAAAATGAAAGAGTTTGGTTTTATTTATATGAGCATAATATAACTAGCCATAAGGTACTAAGATTCTTTTATAAGTAATATACATATACATGGAGATGTATGGGAAACATGTATATTTTTATAATCTAAATTAGTTGATTCACAGTTGAATAATCAAGTTAGTCGCTTGAAGGTTTAGACTGTAGTATTGTGATTTATCTCTATGTAAGTAAAGAAGTTTACTCCAAGGGAATGATGAGTTTCATATCATGATAGTAGTTGACTATCGATAATGGCACTATTAAATGAATTTGGAATCATGTATTTTTTTAAAGAATAAAGTAGGTCATTTCTTTAATCTACAAACATATACTTTAGTATTCTTTTATTACGAACCACAATCTTGATGAGTGGTGAACTCATGTGTGTTTCATTATAATTCTTGATATGATTGGAATGGATTTTTATAGAGTATCAATCTAGTGTTTGCATATTAGAATTATTAATTAAAACATGTATCAGGAAACATTCACTCAAATAAAGAGTTTATAGTGACATCATCATTTTTAGATGTTTTACGGAGATTGGTGATTAAACTAGCGCTGGTATTTTAATGGACTAGCTATCCATTAAGTCTTAACGCCAAAATGAGATCTTATGTGTTAATCACCATATAGACTAAGGCGGGAGATCTAGAAGGAAAAACCAAAATAAAGGCAAAACGGTAATTTTACCCTTTATTGTGTAGATGGCTATAATATGGTTCATAATAGAGTTTGCAACTGGACATCTAATTTGAAATATGTGTTCTCATAATATTTAGTAATTCAAGAGTTAAGCTAATTGTCTTTAGTGGAATGACATTTGGTTAATAAGTTGGAATTAATTATAATGAAATTAAATTAATTCCGAGTTTATTGGAGCTTGAATTATATAAGTCTAATTAGATTCCCTACTTGACTTTTAGGAGAGGTTATCAAGGAAAGTAAGAAAAATAAATAAAGGTTAGCATAAAGAAAATAGAAAAAAGAAAGGACCAAATTAGATTCAGAATAATGATACCGAAATAATTTAATTAAAAGTTAATTAAATTAGGTTTTAAGCCTACGATTAAATGTTGGGCTTACACTAATTAATTGTTAATTAGAAGCCCAAAATGAACATTTAATATTAGGCTAGATTTTGGTTTGATTTGATGAATTAGATTAATTAAATTGAAACAATATATGTAAAGACAAAGGGGAGGGAAAAACTAAAATCTACATATGGGTTTTTGTCATACTTCATCATCATTAAATGTTTTAATGGTGTCCTCATTAGATGGTTTAATGGTCTTATCATTAAATGTTTTAATGGTTGTCATATAATTTTGGCATATAGAAAAACATATAAACCTTTTAGAATTCATTTAATTAAAGAAGGAAGTAGTGCATTTGTTGCGCTCTCTCCCTTCTTTCATCATTTAACCGAAAATGAGAGTGTCTTATTTTTTTGTCTTTTCATCTAGCCATATTAAACAAATGAGAACATCTCATTTATTGGCCTGTCTTTCATTTCGATCAAAAGAATGAAGTGGTGCTGTAGCGCCCCCTTACCGTAGGGTACATATCGGGACGCCCGAAGGTCGCTCCGGCACGTATCCCACGATAAAGGTTCACTACCAGAAAATTTCGCTAAAAATCTATATGGCATCGCAGTAATTAAATCACAATATATATCAGAAATTAGTAAATTAACATCCAAAATAATAATCATCTGGT
>JANZLD010000009.1:10074881-10086470 GCA_026413575.1 Erythroxylum carthagenense | reverse complement strand
TAACCTTAATGCTTAAATGACCTTCCAATTTTGCCCCTCATGCATTCTTAACACCTTAACACTATAATTCAATCAACATATGCCATAAAATCTTACTCTCTCACACTAACATGTTAATTAACTCCATAAACTAATATAATATAGCAAAGCCTCCAAATTCATTTAAGTCATACTTAACTTAAGACATTTTTCTAATCATCAAATTAAAGGAATTTGCTAACACTTCCTTCTAGAGAAATGTTCCTCATCGTCTTAATTTTCCAAAGACACTAAAATCATTCAATTTGGTTCAATATTCCAAAAGTTATACCCTACACATTTCCGGACTGTTTTTATACCAAAACATTATCCTGCACTTGAATTCCATCCAAAAATTGACATTCTTAGAGACTTAATTGAAACTCAATTTCATCAGAACATTTGTAGCCCTATATCTCTAGTTTACTCCAAACTAAAAATCATTCCATTTGGATAACTAAAGCAAAAGTTATGGTCAAAAACACTTTCAGCTCCTACTAATCCAAGACTGAACACTATACCCAACTTCAATTTAGAAATTGAAAATCTTAGGGACTGAATTGAAATTAGATTCCTTCAGATAACTTGTATCTACATGTCGCTATTTTAATTTGAAATAAGAATCAACTCAATTGGAGCTCTACAAATCGAGATATCGCCAAAATACTAAAGCATGCTTAGAAAAATATCCCACTCACTCTTTTAACTAATCCTCTCTTTGATTCAATCCATCTTTTTCAATTTAATATAAAAACCTACAAATTTCTATGGATAGGTATAGGAATGTCTTAGGAATCCAACTCTTTAAAAATTAGGTCAATCGGATGTCGAACGAAAAAATTACGGCCAAAAGAATGGAGAGGGGTCAGGTCGCCCTTGCGAGCTCGGGATCGCAACGCCTCGCGATAGCGAGGTGCGTACAAGCGCGTCGCATCTCAAGGGTGACGTGATCGCACTCGCGAGCACGCTGCAATCCAGCTTCTGATTTTTTTTTCTTCTTCCAAAATTCTAACTTCCAAAATTCATATCTTTTGATCAAGAACTCCAAAATTTACAAACTTGGTATCAATAGAAAGATGAAAGAAGGCTCTACAACTTCCATGAAGAACCTAAAAACTAATTCAGCCTCTAAAGGAATCAAAATCCACCTCAAAGTGACTGTCCAATAAATGTCATCCCAAACAGTAACACAACTTCTAAAAATGATAACTTCCTATTCCATTGTCCAAAAATTTCATGCTTTATATCAATGGAAAGATAAAAACACAATATACAACTTTCATGCAGAACTTAAAAGCAATTTCTACCTCTAACTAGGTCAAATTTCCACATTAATGTGGTTGCCCTGTTAAAATCACCTAAACAATATCCAAATTTCAATTAATCATAACTTTAAAATGTCATACTTTATAGAGATAGAAAGCTATCAAGAAAAGCTACAACTTTTATGAAGACCATTTTATCAACATCTGCCTAGATCAACCCAGAAAAATTCACAAAAGTTTCAGATCAAAAGTTCAACTCTATGCTACTATTCATCCCAAAAATTTCAGAATTTTGATTCTCCAAAATCTAACACTTTCACTATTTATTTCTTGCTTTTTAATTCCATTCAAATCAACTCATTCACTATAAATTTCATAGTACCCTTACACACACAAGTTTACTCAAAAATCTCAAAGTCATCAAAAACCAAAATCAATTTTTTTCACTCTTCATCAACTTCCATTAAAGCTCAATAATACCCACAACACATACATATACAAAACACCCATTTCATACATTAACCTCAAAATATCATTGCAATTACTCCAATTAAAATTACCCAAATAAAACATTAAACACAACTTACTACATTCACTACCCAATCTTGTATATCTTTCAAATTCAAGAATTTTCCTTTTTCTTTGCACATGAATAAATCGTCACTAATTCTTCATTTAATTTCATTTAAAAATTTCTAAAATCCAAGAAAAGTTCGGGGTCCAATAATATCACCATTGAACTGGTATCGAGAAGCTAGCCCTCCATGGGTCTCTAAAGGAATGGAGCTTTTACCCTTCTCTTTTTCAAAACTGAGAGCTCACACCCTTCAGATGGCTCCCCAAATTGAAAATATACCTATTTTTGATTTTATACTAAAAACTAAGGTTTGGTGAGCTGGCCACTTCTCACGGCCATGAGTGTGAGTCTTATATGGTATGGCATAGGCTATCATGCCTATGTAACTAGTTTCATGCCTATGATAGGTATGTCATGGGTGTGAAACACCTCTCAAAGCCATGACAAATTTTTCATGGCCATTGGACACATCTCATACCATGATAAAGTTATTCTTCATTCTTTTAATGCTTTTCATTATAATCCTTCTTTTTCTTGTTTTATGAACAAATGAGTGTGAATCTTTGGAGAAAGACTCAAATATAGTGCTTTCGATTCATTTTAGCTTTTTTGCTTCTGAATTGTACCCAAGACCTAATATGAACTAAAGTTAATGTCTTAAGCATTTCATATCATTAAACACTAAGTTTTATGGAATAAATTCATAACCAATTAAGCACATATCACTCGTAAACATGGAAGTCACTCATAAGAGATTGGAAGGGAATTTCAAACAAGTAATCAAAAACCATGCCTCTTCCATCCACAACTTAAAAGTCTAAATGAGATAACTAGCAAATGCATTGTCTACAAGAAGTGTGGGGAGCCTCCTGAGCAATACGAAAGCAAACCCAAAGGAGCAACTAAAGGCAATCACACTTCGAAGTGGGAAGGAACTTGAGCAACTAACAGAAACATAAAATAAATCCCACCCAGTAGAGAAAGACTAAGGAAAGAAGAAGGATGTTAACATTGGTAAATACCCACCTTACATTGCCCCTCTGTTATATCCACGCAAAATTCCATACCCTCAATGATTACAAAATAGAAAATTGGATGCATAATTTGCAAACTTTGTGGAGAAATTTAAGACTTATCAAATTAATCTTTCTTTTGTGGAGGCATTGGAACATATGCCCAAGTATACTAAATTACTGAAAGATAATAATAAGCGCACTTGGGAAGAGAACCAAAAAACAACATTAACTAGGAATAGTCATTTTATAATCACTAGTTATATGTCATCCAAGCTAAAGGATCCGGGGAGTTTCACAATACCCTGTGTCATTGGTGAATTTGAATTCGCAAAGTACTTATGTGATTTGGGAGCCAGTATCAATCTTATACCTTTGTCAATATTTAGGAAATTGGGCCTCAGTGAGGTCAAATTAACTTCAATGCTAATTCAATTAGTTGATCAATCAATTGAAAGATGGTTTGGGGTGGTGGAAGATGTGTTAATGTAAGTTCATAAGTTTGTTATCCCTGTGCACTTCGTCATTTTTTGTTTCGAAGAGAATAAGAACTGTCCACCAATTCTTAGACAGCCTTTCATGAACACAGGAAGAGCATTGATCAATGTTCATGAAGGTAAATTAACACTTCAGATTGGTGAAGATCAATTGGAGCTCAACATGAACAAAGACTTGAAAAATTCAAAAGAAAGCAGCACTTATATGAAGATTGATATCTTGGATGAAAATATTTAAGAGCAAGAAAAGAGTTATTTTAAAGAAATTAGTTCTGTGGAAATTGAAATAGACAATGAAGCTGAGAGGGTGAATGAAGCAGAGTTTGAGGTAGACACGAAGATGGAGGAGTGATGTGTTTCGAGACATCAAGAATTATTAGTAAAAATTGAAG
This sequence comes from Erythroxylum carthagenense, assembly GCA_026413575.1. NCBI lineage: Eukaryota > Viridiplantae > Streptophyta > Magnoliopsida > Malpighiales > Erythroxylaceae > Erythroxylum > Erythroxylum carthagenense. The sequence continues at coordinate 10,082,708 of JANZLD010000009.1, read as the reverse complement.
CACCCATCCACCCTCCACTGAGAAACCACCAACTTTATAACTTAAACCTTTACCCACACACCTCAAATATATCTTTCTAAGGGAAGGTCAAGCTTCACCCATCATCATTTCCAATCAATTGGATAGGGAACAAGAGAGTAGGTCAGTGTAATTGTTAAGAAATGGATGAAGCCCGTGAGATGGAAGATATTCGACATTCGAGGTATAAGCTCAAACTTTGTTATGTATCAAATAAACCTTGAAGAAGGAAGCCAAGCGATGAGGAATGTCAACGCAAGTTGAACCCTCGCATCAAGGAAGTAATGACCCTATTAGATGAGGGTATCATATACCCAATATCTAATAGCGAATGGGTCAGCCCAGTACAACGCGTAACAAAGTAAGGCGGAATGACCATTATGGAGAGTGAAAGTAGAGAGCTAATGTTGACAAGAACAGTCACAGGATCGAGAGTTTGCATACTATTGAAAGCTTAACGAGTTGACTAAAAAAGATCACTTCCCTCTCCTATTCATTGATTAAATGATCGAGATAGTGACTGGTCATTTATTCTATTACTTCTTTAATGCTTACTCGGGATACAATTAGATATTCATTTATCCCAACGGTCAAGAAAAGACCACTTTTACATGTCCTTATGGTACATTTGTGTATATACGGATGCCCTTTGAGTTATGTAATGCTCCAGCTACCATTTAAGGGTACATGAAATATTGCACCAAGGAATTGAAGTGGACAGAGCAAAGATGGAGGTCATAAAGAAGCTCCCACCACCCATCAATGTCAAAGGCCTGCTAGCATTCCTAGGTTATGCAAGATTCCACCGCCGCTTTATTAAGGACTTCTCACAAATAGTAAAACCTCTAACAAACCTGTTAGTTAAGGAAATGCATTTTTGTTTTGATGATAATTGTTTATTGACATTTGATCAATTAAATAAGGCATTGACATCAACTTTGATCTTAACATCATCGGATTGGAAACTTCATTCGAAGTCATATATGACATTAATGATCAAGTTATGGGTTACATGTTGGGCTAAAGGAAGGATAAGAAGTTGCATGTGATATACTACATAAGCAAGACATTAACTAGGTCACAACTAAAGTACACCACCACTGAGAAGGAGTTACTAGCGGTGGTGTTACATGTGATAAGTTTCAATCGTACCTTTTGGGCTTTAAAGTGATCATTTTTACCAATCATGTTGCACTTAAATATCTTTTTGCCAAGAAGGACGAAAAATTGAGACTGATTAGATGGATACTACTACTATAAGAAGTTGACATTGAAATATGAGAAAAGAAGGGAGCCTAGAATGCGGTAGCAAACCATTTATCACATCTAGGAGGGGAAATTGATCAGAGTGATGATATTAATGAGTGATTTCCCTATGAAACATTAATGTCACTCAATAGCATGGCCACAACATGATTCACTTATATAGCAAATTTTGTCAACTGCAATAAGCTCCCTTTTAAGTTATCATATCGAAAAAGAAGTCATTCTTATATGAGTGCACTCATTACTTATGGGATGATTCAATCTTATATCAAACATATCCTGATGGAATAATAAGAAGGTGTGTTCTAGATGAGGAGATGTTAGACATATTGATGTAATGTCACGAAGCTCTGTATACTGGACATTATGGTGTAAACAAGACAGTGACTCGAGTACTTGAATGTGGATTCTATTAGCCATATCTATTTAAAGATGCTCAGGCATTTGTGGAATAATGCGATAGGTGTCAAAGAATGGGTAACATCTCAAAAAGAGACGAGATGACCTTATCTAACATCTTAGAAGTCCAAGTCTTCGAAGTGTGGGGACTTGACTTCATGATTCCTTTCCCATCCTCCATAGGGAATACATACATTTTGGTAGGAGTGGAATATGTATCAAGATGGGTTAAAGTTGTGGCAATTCCAACAAATGATAGAAAGGTTGTTCAAAATTTTGTTAGATGGTTATTTAATAGATTCGGACTATCAAGGACAATTATAAGCCATGGAGGACACTTCTGTAATAAATCTTTGATTCCCTCTTCAAATGAAACGAAGTTCACCTTCATGTGGCCACACCATACCACCCACAAACAAGTGGCCAAGTGGAGGTCTTAAATCATGAACTCAAATGGATATTGGAGAAGATAGTGAATGGTTTAAGAAAAGATTGGGTGTTAAAGTTGGATAATGCCTTATAGGCTTATTAGGCCACCTTTAAAACTCGAATCGAGATGAATCCATTTAGAATTATTCTTGGTAAAGCTTGTCATTTGCCTGTGAAACTTAAGTACAAAGCATACTAGGCAATGAAATCTTTAAACTTTGATTGGAAGCAAGCAGGTGAGAGAAGACTCTTACAACTAAATGAACTTGAGGAGTTTCGCTTCAACGTGTATGAGAATGCTAAACTCTACGAGGAGAAGGTTAAGAGATGGTATGATTCGCATCTAAAAAAGAAGGAGTTCAACGTGGGAGATACAGTGTCGTTGTTCAATTTAAGGTTGAAGCTATTTTTGGGAAATCTCAAATTAGAATAGAGTGGACCTTTTATGGTCACCTAAGCATTCACACATAGAACTCTTGAATTAGAATATTTGAACAAGGAAACCTTCAATATAAATAGGCATCAATGCAAACCGTATCTTAGAGGAGTGTTCTCCAAAGAAAGGGAGTAATTTTTTCCTTTCAAATAATTAAAACAATCCAATGATGAAGGTCAAGCTACTGACCATAACTTAGCACATTCGGTAGTTAGATTGAAATTATTGTGTAGTTAGATTTGTTTTAAATTCTAAAATAAGTTTTAATGATTTGGAATGGTTTGGATAGTTAATTCTCTTATTCTTTTTGAAGTAATTATAATATAGGGATGCATGCTCGGGGGTTAAGCAAATTTGGTTTCAAACAACAAAATGTTGAAGAAGATGGCACAAAAACGACGACGATAGTGCCACGACATTAAGAGGATCTATAGATACTTCACTGCTTATGGCATTCAGATCTAATCTCCAACACCATCGCCACCTCAATCACAGTAACGGGTTTCATGTTCTAACCTTTTTCTTTTTCTTTTTATTTTTTTGTCATTTTTAGTTTCCTTTATATATTGTTGGTTCTCCTCACATTGAGGACAATGTGTTGTCCAAGTGTAAGGAGGTTTGCATTGTTATTGTCATCATAAGTGTGGATTTTGCATGTCATATTGTTAGTTTTTTTGTTTAGTTTGACATAGTGTGAGCATACGTGTGAATTATATGAATATGTTAATGGCTCTAACTTGATGGAAGTAGTTTAACTTTAAACATAGTCATTGAAGTTGTAAAGGCATATTAGCTTGTGAAATTTGTGTTATACGTATCTTTAGTTAAATATGTATATTAATTAGGATATGACGTCAGTTTGTTCACTTTAGGAAATTTGTTACATTCATTTATAATTATAATTCAATAAGTAGCATCATTAATAACCTTTTATGAGGACAATTGGCTAAGTGAAATGAGGTAAGCTATGTGAAATGTGAAAAAAATGTGTGTCTCGTTAGTTAATAACTATTTTGCTGGCCTTCGGGTTATGAATAGAGCTAGTAGTTAGTTGAGAATGTTATATAGATGAGTAACTGGGGACATTCACAACAAAATGTTTGTTTTCTTGTCAAAAGGCTAAAATGACATTCCAACCAAGCCAATTAATAAAACTTGACCTAATTGAGTAATCGGGAGACATTCATGACAAAATATTTTTCTTCGCATCAAAATATTAGGTCAACGTTAAAGAAAAAATGGTGTTTCAATAAATAAATCCTACCAATCTTGAAAATAGCAACAATTTTCATGAAAAGTTAGTTAGTAATAGTTGCAATTTTGATTGATTACTAATTATCAATGCCTGTGTACAAGTGTTTTACGTCAAGTCATTAATTACATAGGTTAACATATTGGAACAAATTGAATGATTGTTGTTCGAGGTTAATTTGGTTTTATGAAGTTAGATGTCATTGTATCATTAGTACATATGCATGAATGTATGTGTTATTGTTTGGTGTGTTTGAGTTGTTTTTGTTTTTGTTTTTGTTTATGCTTGAGGATAAGAAAAAGTTTAAATGAGGGGATGTTGATAATCGTAGTTTATAATATGTTTTGGTAGGTATTTCAATGTGTTTATAGGTGTTAATTAGATGATTATTACATGTTTAAGCTTAGAATTATGTAAATGTGATTGTTTATTTATGCTTTTAAGTGTTATGTGGTTTAAGGCATGATGTTGGACCTTAATCTTGTGTTCTTGAGGTGTTTTGATGTGTTTGTTAATAAATGAAACCAGATAAATGAAGATTGAAGGAAGTTGGAGCATGCTTAGGCTAAAAGGCAGGGTCATGATTGATATGTGCTTAATTGATTATGAATTTAATCCATAACACTTAGTGATCAATACAATGAAAATGCTTAAGATACTCACTTTGACTTATATGTGATTTTAGGAACAATTCGGAAGAAAAGAAGTTAAAGTAAATCGAAAGTACGATATTTGGGTCATTTTTTGAAGGTTAATATTCACTTGTCTTCATGGAGTAAGAAGAAGAAAATTAGAGCAAGAAGAAAACAAATTTAGTCGAAAAGAAGACAACCAAGAAGCTGCCAAATAAAACAACACAGTAGCTGGAATGAAGCAAAAATGGTAACAATCCATGAAGAAAACGCCAGCATTTGGACAACCAAGGAAAATGTTGAAACTACAATGCAATAGGTGGAAGTAAGGAGACCAAAACGATGTGCAAGGGGCTGCTGGAAGCATCATGAAATGACACCAGCAGCTGGGAAGGAGCAGCAGAAATGGCATAGCATAAAGAGGAGACAATTAGAGTAAAACGCAACAACAGATGGGAGTAAAATGAAGCAACCACAAGTTAAATTGGGAAGGAGAAAACTACAGTGCACGTTAGGCTTAGAAAAGTAAAACACAAATGTTGAACAAAGGACTAAAAATGTAGACATATAAAGGTAGAAGGGAAATAGGGTTATATGTGTTAATTTTAAAACAAAAATGGGGACAGTAGCGAGGGTTCTTTAGAGGGACGTTCGGTGGGGCATAAAGCATTATTTTTGGGAGCTCTTGCTATTAATGAAGAGAAGGGGCAAAACTCTCAACCTTGAAAGACCCATAGAGGGGTAGCTTTTTGACACCGATTTGGAGACGATATCAACGTCGATGACCCAATTAAGCATTCCTTCACTGTTGTGTTGTTTCTTTCTATCTTTAGAAATTGCTTATGTTATCTAATATGTATGGATTTTGGTATTGGTAAAAGATGGTTTTAAAGCTTTCATTGGATTGTTTTTTTACAAACCCATTGCTAAAATATTCAATGTAATCTGTAATTGTTATGTTGAAATTTATTTGTAGCGACTAATGGTTTGTAGTCATTAGGGATAACATAACCTAGGTTAAATGATGTGTTGTATGTGGTTGTTTCCTTGATTAATCAGTTTTTCTAATTCATAATGCGACTACCTAATTAAATCTAGACATCGTATCCTAGGTTATTCGGTGGTTAGGTTTAATTAACGATTGTATCTTGATTAAACACTACCTAAGGGAAACTCGAGTTAATTGTTAACCCACGATTAATAGTTTCTAGGAGAAGATTGAGAAAAACAAATCATTGAAATATGTTTAATTAGGGTGTAGGTCGAGATTGAATAAAAGAACCAGGTCCTTACTGAATTCCCCACTTTTATCATTTTTTACATGTTTCCTTTAAATTGCTTTTGTTAGTTAGTTTAGCTTTATTTTATTTTCTTATTTTTAAAACCAAAACCTCCCTCAAAACCTAAACACTGAATAATTTCATTTCAATAACTTTACACACATGCTCTGTAGGATCGATCTAGACTTACTGCTGCTACAATAATAGGTTTAGTTTATTTTGACTAGCATTATGACGCACCACCAACGGTCGTGACAGAAGGTTCCCCCAGTGAGGTTTTTATCTTAGTTCATGATCGTGATAGATACTTGCCAAACATGAGATTCTCCATTTGTTTTGATGTTTAGAGGGTATTTTGAGGAGAAAATGACTTGAGTAAGCCCCAAAATGAACCCTAAGATATAAAAGAACATTAAGAGACCAAAAATAGCCAACCTCCATCTTACCAAATTGAGAAAGAAGAAAGGAAAGCAAGAAAGGGGAAAAAGGAGTAGTAGCCGTCTAACTAACTCCAGACCAATCCAATCAAGTTTTTTTCTCTCTTTCATTTGTTTATTTCCTTTATCTTGATGGATGAACTGGGATTGAGAATGTTGTACATGTTGAAGATGTTCTAATTTCATATTAGGATTGTTCTTGACTCATTTTGTAACTTGACTATTTTTATTTCAATTAAATGTTTTGGGTATTGTGATATTTGTGCTTGTTTATACTTCGACAATAAATCGAAAGAGTAAGTTAATAGTAATCTGATTAGGTTGGGTAATGAGACTTAACAACTTATTAAGCCACACAAATATCAAATTGACAATCATACAAAGAGAGATCTTGTGTGAGAACCCAATTAGCTGATAGATTGCTTAAGAACTAGTTAAAAATGTTAAGTTATTTTTGTTAATCGAGAGATTGCAAATCTAAAATTTTGGAATCAATTAGGGATTATTAATTGGGATTAAATGATTAGGTCTTTAGGGAGAGTAATCAACCATTCGAAAATCTAGGATCGATATTGATCGAATAAAAAGTGGTTAAGGTAACAAAATGACGATAGAATGAATCCCATATTTCATAATTGATCATTCTTGTTTTATTGTGGCAACTCAATTGTTAAGTGTTTAAGTGCTCAATTTGATTTATTTTGCGTTAATTTTTTATTTTTATTTCCACTCAATTCATAGTTGATTACTTAATTTTCTGATTATTTTTTTCATTTAAATCACATTTTTTAACCTTATGCAATGTTAAGTTCATTTAGTTTTAGCTAATTCCTTGTGGGATCGATACCTCAATTACTACAAATTTACGATCCGTATACTTGTAGATATTGAGGGTTTTACATTAGGTAAAACTTGCTCAACACCATTCCACATTCACAGCTATGTGAACCGCATCTTCTAACTCTAGTAATGGTGTAATTGGACAATATTGACAATTTTTGGGTTTAACCTACAAATGAAATGAGTCATTATTACTTTTTGATCTTCCTCCAAATTCATCTTAACCATTTAAAACCTCCATCTCTTTGTGTTACTCCTTTATACTCTTAGAAAATGAGTTAACATTCATAGACCTTGATAAAGATAAAGAACCCGATTGTAGGAACTTAACATAAAGTGCTTCCTAATCATGATTTTCATTTCATCTCACATCCTGATAGGTAGTTTTCGATTCCTTCTCTTGGTGAAGATTTGTTGATCCCACTAATCCACAGCATAACCACTAAACTCTACAATTTTCAATTTAACTTTTTTCTTCCAAAAAGTTATAATAACCAAACACTAATTTTACACATTATTTTTACTCTAAGTAGACATTAGGGTTTATCCTACATATAAAAGGTAATATTGTCATATTAATGCTACCCATATTGTTATCCTCCCTTTTCTTATACTCTTTTTCATAGCCTAAATCAAATGTGCCTCCTAATTGTCCCCCATTTTACATCTTCTTCTATCTCTTTCTCCTTTACCTCCCCTTCGATTTAACTTTCCCAAGTAGTTGAAAGCATTATCAACCTCTTTATATGTAGCGCCCCCTTACCGTAGGGTACACATCGGGACTCCCAACACGTATCCCACAATAAAGGTGCACTACCAGAACAGTTCTACTAATATC
>JANZLD010000009.1:9979812-9990797 GCA_026413575.1 Erythroxylum carthagenense | reverse complement strand
ATTATTATTATTATTATTATTATTATTATTATTATTATTATTTGTTAACTTTTTTACTAATACAAATCATTCGTTTTGAAATAATCAATGAATTATATATTTCCAATCATATTATACTGCAGGGGTGCTTTAATCATTGACACAATTTTTTATATTCTGTCGACTGCAAATAAACACATTTCTGTCTTCAAGATGAATACAACTTTATTTGCTTTGTTTATCATAACTAAACACCTCATTGTCTTCAATTTTTGTTCTGTTTTGTCTCGAAATTTTTATTTCGTTCCATCTCAACATATGAATCCCAGTAACAGCATTACAGCACAAGGGCTCAATTGAGGTGCAGAAGGAAGGATGCTTATAATTATGCTAACTGTTTCTTGGAAAAAGTTGGTGCATAAAGGTGTACATTCTTCTGCCAGATTAGCAGGCAGGCCAGAACATGGGAAAATCATTTGGGTGCACATGCATACAGTCACTATTTACTTCCAGCCTAGAATTTCGATAACTGATAGGAGAATGTTCAGGTGTTTCTGGAGGAGTCGGTGGAAGCCTTTCATGATAGTCTCAATATGCTGGCTCTTGCTTTCAAGCAGTGTACTCAAGATTAATAGCCTGCTCTAGTTTTCATAGAAATATGTAGGAAATAACAGCACTGGTATCTCCATTTGACATCATACACCAAGGAGAGGAAAAGTAGATGTCTGTGGGTTTGTTTGATCATAATCATCCATTTTACACGTTTCTGTAATTTTTTAGTGCTACTTCTTACCATACCATGAAAAGCAGCTGTTAATATGTTGACAGACTAGGATTCCTCCAGAAGTTTAACCTGTCAAACAAAAATTCCTCTACTACATCTTGAATTTCAGTCAATAAAAATGTTGCCTGATCTATCTTTGGATAATTTCATTTCATCATCCAAACCGTCCAAAACCTGTACTATATCCAGATATCGACGGTGGTATTTATATTCCATTAGAAAAACTTCAGGCTTCCCATCCACTTCCACCGCACTATAACCAGGTACTTTCCTTAATCCAGTAACCTTCATTTTCTTTCTTACAATGGCAACTTCCTCCCACTTCTTGGCCAAGGAAAAGAAGTTTGAAACCAAAGCATATATTCCCAGATCATCTGAATTTATGTCGAGAATCTTTTTTGCTGCCATCATTCCAAGTGATAATTTCCTGCATTTATGGCAACCTGACAGGAGAGCTACCCAAATAGCAAGCCCTGGTTTGCTGTTCATTGATTGTATTAGCTGAAATGCTTTTTCCACCTCTCCGGCTCGAGAGAAAAGGTCAACCATGCAAACATAATGCTTCTCACTTGGTTGGATTTTAGATTCCTTTATCATTACATTAAACCAGTATCTACCTTCTTCCACCATTCCTGAGTGACTTAAAGCTGAGAGAAGAGAATTAAAGGTTGCATGATCAGGTTTTAAGTTTCTTTCCCTCATCTTGAGAAAGAGCGACAGAGCTTCCACTCCATGCCCATGTATACCATAACTTGCAATCATCGCATTCCACAGTATCAAGTCTTTGGAATCTATTTGATCAAATAAGAAACGAGCATAAGCAAGGGCACCACATTTTGCATACATATCAACCAAAGCAGTATACGAAACTTTGTCGAAATCAAGCCTTCTAACAATATATGCGTGTACAGACATCCCAAATTTTAAATGGCCAATCTGCGAACATGCAGAAAGTGCACTCACCAGAGACGCAGAATCTGGTTTGAATCCCAGTTTCTGCATTTGAGCCAACAATTCAAATGCATTTATAGCAAAACCATTCTGAGCAAAGCCCGAAATCAATGCACCCCAAGAAACAACATTCTTACGGGGCATCCCCTCAAAGACACGAGATGCAAGCTGCAAATATCCATTCTTAGCATACATATCAACAAGGCTAGTTTGACAAACAACATCATACGCATGCATCTCTCTCTTAATAATATACCCATGAATTGAAAGACCTAGCTTTAAGTCCCCAAGGTTGCCAGAAGCCTGAATCAACCCCACCATCACCGCCCCATCTGCTTCTATCCCTTCCTCCTGCATCCTCCTATACTCATCAACCGCATCTGAAGCCTGCCCACTCTGCACATATCCAACGATCATAGTACCCCAACAAACCACATCCTTTTTCAACATCTTATCAAACACCACCTTAGCTTTATTAATTTCCCCACATTTGACATACAAATTCAAAACAGAAGATCCAACAAACACGTCATCCTCGTACCCAAAGTCCGCTGCTTGACTCCATATATGCTCTCCCTCTCTCAAGTTCATCAAGCTAGCGCATGCCTTAAGCGCCACCGTGAAAGTGGAGCTATCAGGCGTTACTCCTTCAGCTATCATATTACGGTAAAGTTTTAAAACCTCACTTGGATTATTCTTGCGAGAATAAGCAAGAACCATTGAATTACACATGTCCACGCGTCTATGAGGCAATCTGTCGAACACGTCATGGGCAGAGAGAATATCACCAATACGCACATATGAAGAAATTAGAGAGGCTACAGAATTTGGATGGGTGTAAAGAGCAGTAGTGATAAGAAGAGCATGGATTTGGGGTAGGGATGCTTTGTCCTTGCAAAGTTGCAGGAGTCGTTTGAGACGATATGGCCATGGAAGCAACTGCATATAAATAATGTGCGCAATTTGCCACTGGAGTCTGGAGAGCTGCGGCGCTGAAAAGAGCGCCACCAAAGAAAAACAAAAATCACCGCTGTCAACGGGAATCGAAACTACAACCACATGGTTAAAAGACATACGCTCCACTAACTAAGCTAAGACAGTGCTGCTATTGGCGATTCTCTTTTTCCTTGGGAACTGTAACCACAACCAGAAAGAAACTTTCTACCGAATAGACGAGAGTGTGAGTTGGCGAAGCAACAACAATGGCGGAAATCTCATCAGATCCTTCAAATCCAGGGCAAAACGTTTCTGATGTTCTCAACACACCACATACTGATTTTGATTTCGACCCCAAAACCATGCGTATCACAAGGCCGGGTTTAAAGCGCCTCAAGCTCACTCTCTGTGTCCTTTTCTCTTTCCTTCTAAGTTTCCCGATGTTGTGGAAATCAGTAGAAATCTACCGCTCTCCACTTCCCTTCCGCGAGATCCAAACCCTCTCCGACCACATCCAATCCAACCCAGTACTATTCCCTTTCCATTTCCAGGCAATCTTCATTCTTTCCAATCCCAATAATCACTTCAATCCTGATCTTCTTCGGTCCAAACTTTTCTCCCAAATTACCGAACTTACTTCCCCAACCCCTAAATGCGGCTCATGCACCGCCAATTTCACTCTCACTGTGGCCGTCGAGGCCGGACGCGGTGCCTGTCGTCTTCACTCATTTGGGGAACCTCTGCCTTGCTTGTACAAGTGTGGCGGGGGCATAGGTCAAATCAACTTTGATTCTGATGATGAGGCTGTGGATGAAGATTTGGAGTCTGTGTTGGGAAATGCGTGTTCCAGTTTTGGCGGTAAAGTGTATAGCGTGGTGGTGGTTGTGAATGAGGAGAAGGGAGTGAAGGCGGTGGTGGGAAAGCACCGCCACGCGTGGGTAGTGGGAAGGGATGCTTTGGAGACGGCGGAGGAAGTGGCGGCGGAGGTATTGGTCAAGTTGTTTGCCAACGGTGGCAGAGAGGAAGGTTTGATTCCTTCGGAGTTTATGCCTGTGGGTGCTGATGGCAAGATTGTTCTCTCTTTCAGTTTGCTTAATTCCAATCCCGGTGATTGGATTTATGACTGGTAATGAGCTTGTTGTGTTTGTAATGGTTTTAGATTGATAATGAAGTAGAGATTGTTGTGTTTGCAATGGTTTTAGATTGATAATGAAGTGGAGAAACCATGTGTTTTAGTACAGGGCTTTTAACTAAAGTTGGAATATACCTGACGATTGTCCTCATTGATAATGTGTTTGATTCTGGTATAACTACGATTGAATTGATTTCAAGAATCTTCATTACCTTACTTTGCAGGGATTTTGAGTTGGTAGACAAAAATCTATTGGCCCCCGTGCTTGAAGCATTAGCACCTATAGCTAATATTAGTGTTGAAAGCCAGGTAAAGACGTCATTCTGGGTCTTATGAAACTTGTTATCGTTGAATTTTTTATGACTTGTTTTCCATTAATGCTTGCATATTGATTAGGTTTTGTACCACACCCCGAAGGCGGCATTTTCTTCCTGGGATGAAAATTTACACAGCCATATCTTTGATGCTGGATATCTTCCTTTCTTTGTATGTTCCTTTCAATTTTTTAATACATTTTGATGACTAAAGAAGCAGAAAATATGGATATTCCATCTTTTCTAATCCTGAAGGCTTTGGTGTCAACAGGTGAACTCAAATGAATGGCATTTAGACACCTCTGTTGCGGCAGGTGGACGGTCAAAGATATTGCAATTTGTGGTGTATATTCTTTTTCACTTGTTCTCATCTCTTATACTTTTTATTTAACTTATTAGTTGTATATGCGATGATGGGGTTTAGTTATTATCTGTAAAGTAGCATGTGAAATGGCAAGATCATCTCAAAACATATTCTCTTTGGTTAATTGCATGAAACCTGTGGCAGAAACCTTGGTTTGGATCTCATAGATTGACCTTTTTCTTTAAGTTTGTTATATTCCTTGCTGGGACCTTTTAATTTGTATCGCTTATGTGCTATATTTTTGCTAATAAATACAGAAACATCTTTATCTGAAACTCACCGCTCAAATTTTAATTTTTCTTTTCAGATATGTACCTTCTAGAAATGAATGTCCTCTGCTTCTCCGGCTCCCAGATGGAGATGTGTCAACCACAAATGGCTTTATATCTCCAGTTATTCACATCTTCATGTGCTTCAAACTTAGCTATTTGCTCATTTTCTAATGTTGTTACTGTTTCAAATTATTTATTGCAGATGTGGGGAGGGGTCATGGTATGGAACCCAAAAAGCTGTTTAAAAGATTCAGAATATAACCTTCCTGGCAGGCATATGCTATCAACTAAGGTGATTTTTCTCTAATAAACCCAGAGTTGCTTTTTAACTCACTATGGAAGTGTAATGCATGTGGTCACTTTTCTTTCTATTGGCTGCAAAGTATGACAGTATGCTGGTTTAAACAAATGTCCTTAGGTTGACTGAAAGATAATTGAAATTCTAGTTGGAACAATGATATTTTGAAAGTTGAGTGAAAAGGTGTTACTATTATGTGTACAAATGGTAGGTGTGGATCTCATGGTTCCGTCATTAGTGGATTTGTCAACTCAACAAGCCTAGACTAATCTCATGACCCTTAGATTTGTCATGAAAGCGTTAATATTTAGCTACGCTTATTCATTTAGGCTATAACAGTGGTGACTTGTACTAATTGCTATTTGTTTCACATTAAAAAAATCATCTTTTGTGATGATATGTAGTGAAAGCTTATAAGTGTGTTTAAGCCATGTAGAATGGAATTACTTTGTTTGGACTCGAGCTTGCAATTTAGTTGTGTATGGGGGCATCTAATATGCATGATTATGCGCGAGATTTCCTTTTCCTTGATTACATCTTTCTAAACAATCAATCAAGAAGGTTTTATTGGCTAGAACAAGTAATGTAAAACTTTTCATGGTTTGGGACTTGACATTCTCAACATAAGATGGTAATCTTCCCAGATTTCCATTTTAATAATTTTCATTTCTCATTATACTTCCTTGAACTAGCGATGGATATGTTATGTTTCATTTGTATCAAACATTTTAATTTTCCAATGCATATTATTGTGAGATGCAAGATGTGTTCTTATGCAAGAAATATAAAAGGAGAGAAGTTAGGAGCTAATGGTAGTTGCTAATTAGGAAATTATCTTATGTTTCTATAGTAGTTATCTTGTGTTTTTGTAGTAATTATCTTATTTAGGGAATAGTTATCTTATTTAGGAAGTCTGTTATTTTCGAAAGTCTATTTTTAGCAGGAGAATAAGTTAGCAGATTCCTATTCTATTTTAGTCCCTAAATACTTGATATATTCAGCACATTTAAAGGGTATTATGATGAATAAGAAGGCAATCAAAATTTTCCCTAAAACATAGGGGAAGAACTTTAGCAAATAAAAGAAGGATTTCTCTGTGAGTCATCTCAGGACTAGATCCTACTCAAAAACACATATCAATTTAGTATCAAAGCTAGATGTCACGGACGACTCTATAGACTTGTCAAGCTGAATGGATGTGTTCATGTGAAATATCAAGCAGAGATTTTCTATGGTGGAAGTCTAGTGAAAAATATTTGAACTTGCAAATAGAGGAGATTTTGCAAGAGTTGAAGGGGCACGACAACAACAATTAGGTGGGGAGCAACAACTACACCTATAAGTACCAAAAGGGAGGAAAGAAGTATTGAGCAAGGCAGAGAGACTATTGATCCTAGGTAATCTATATTAGAATTTTCTTCATATGATAGTACTAATGATCCGTTGATTTGGATCTATAAGTGTGAGTTGTTCTTTGGAAATAAGCGAACGCCCTAAGGAGAAAAGGTGAGGTTGACAACATTGCATCTTAATAAGGAAGCACAACTGTGGTTTTACATGGGATTTTGTTGATTTAACTATGAGCTTTGACCTTTGAGGGGACCGAGCTAAGTGGTAGGGACAATGGTTGGATAGGTAGGTAGGAGCTCATCATATACAAGGGTCTATTCCACCCTAGGTTGAGTTAGAGAAGTTATTGGTTGAATTCTCAGACTTATTTGGTTAACCAACAAAGCTACCTCCAACTTGTGACCACCAGAATGCACTCCTCCCAAGCTCAACGCTTGTAGTAGTTCAACCTTATAGATACCCTCATTGGCTGAAAGATGAGATTGAGCGACAATGTGAGGATATGTTGGCATGTGGCATCATTAGTCAAGTTAGTGACCATTCTCCTCTCCTATGTTGCTTGCTCCTAAGCATGATGGGTCATGGAGATTTTGTGTTAGCAATTGGGTGTTAAATGCTAGAAGATAAGTTCCTTATTTTAATGGTGGAGGAATTGTCGGTTGAATTATATGGAGCGAGGAAATTTTTTCAAGCTAGATGGATTAGATTCAGATGGAGGAGGTAACTATAGACATTTGGACCCGTCATGGCTATTTTGAGTTTTTTGTCATGGCTCTCAGCCTCATTAATACTCCGTCAACCTTTCAAGTCTTAATGAACAAGATCTCTCAATCTAACTTGCATTAGTTTGTGTTGGCTTTTTTATTTATTTATATAACATATTGATGTATAGCATGACATCAGTTGAACATTTACAACACTTATGCACTGTTTTGAATTTATTGTGTGCTCACTTGTTTGTTAGATATCCAAGAGCACCTTTTGGTAGTCCCATGTGACATACTTAGGTCACATTGTTTGACGTCTCATTGGGTCCTTCAAAGGTCCAAGCAATAATCCAGGGACAAGCAAAAATGAAGCAAGCACATGACTTTCACCATCAGAAGATCACCTTTTGTTGGGGGCATGGATGTGGCTGAAATTATAACCCCATAGGCAATTATTAGCCTTAAGTGTTTCGGCCCATTTCAGGTGGTCCGGCAAGTTAGCAAGTTCACATGTTGTTTGGCCTTATTGGTGGGGAAGTAAAATTCATGATGTGGTGCATGTGTCACACTAAATGAGTTCAAGGAAGCTCCACCTTCAACTGTGGTCCCACTCAAACCATTGTTGGCAGGCAATGCAAGTCTAGTCCTTGAGGCAATTTTATGATCTACACTCAACAGGGAAGGTGGGAATTATTGGTGCAATGGCAGGGACTACCATTGTAGGAGATTTCGTGGGAGTTCTGTGAATATTTTAAGAAGACTAATCCTGAATTTGAGCTTGAGCACAAGCTCTTTGTCTAGGAGGGGAATAATGATATGCAAGATACTAATAAGCCTCTATTTAAGCTTTTCCACTCAAGAGGAAAGAAAAGGGGTTGATTAGAGGAAAAGCCCAACATTTTTAAAGTTGATATTGAAGGGTTGCTATCTAATATTTTTTCTTTAGCAGTTTTTTGTTTTGTTGCTGGCAAGATTTTAGAAGGTTGTGGTGGATGGTTGTTAGGGTAGGGTGTCAGATAAGGGAATATTTAGTCGGTAGAGGGCAGTGGAGAGCATGTAGGCATATATGTTCTAGGATATAATATGTGTAAGGAGAGAATCGCTCCTCTCGAATGTTGTCTAGAATTTCCTCCATACTGATTTTCATTTGAATAAAAGACCTAAAAATTAGCCATTCTCTACTATTCTACTGGTAACTTAACAAATTTGGTATCAAAGTTTGTTTTAGAACCTAGGGAATGCCAACAACAAGGATGGAAACAAGAGGAAAAAATATGGAAGAGAAGTTTTCGGTGATTGAAAGTCATCTGTTTCACCTTGACTCCTTGTTTTCTTCTTTTAACCAAAAACTAGATGAGGTCTTGAACGCCCTTCACAAGAGCACCAGTTATGTGAGGAAAAGCATAGCATAGTCAAGTGGGGATAGGACCCACAACTGAACTTCAAGTTTAGAGATGGCGGCAACTCGTGGAATAGAGGGATCTAGCAGTAATGTTCTAGTCTGCCACAACAAGTATGATCATAAACTACAGATGCGCACATATGATAGGGAGGATGACTTGACCTCATCAGTTTTTTTAGTGGAGAGGTACTTCTTTGTGAACAAATTGAGAGAGGCAACAAGGTTGGAAACAGTACGGGTGTGTCTTGGGGACGCTACCTTGGCGTGGTCACAATAGGAGGAGAATTGACGGCCCATACTGATATGGGATGAGTTAAAGACCCAACTTTTGAGAAGATGCTTACCAAAATGCAAAGGGACTCATCAATGTCGCCTCCTATCATTGTGGCAGACATCCACGGTGGTGCAATATCGAAACGAGTTTGAGGCATTAACCATTCCACTAAAACAACCAGATGATGACACTTTAGTGGCAGTATTTCTTAATGGCTTGATGAAGGTGTAAAAGGGGAACTAATGACGATGAATTGCTCAGGGTTACTAGAATTAATGGAGTTAGTCAAGAAGATAGAAAAAGGTAACTTGGTTCTGAGCCCAGTCTAGGACAATGATGCAGTCAACTTTAAAAAAGACCCAAACTAATTGGAGCTCCATTGTCGTCTATAGCCCAAATTGATATACCATTTGGACCCAACCTAATGTTAGTCCAACCACCCACCAAACTACCAACACAACAAACCCACCCTTAAAATTCATGATTGCTACGCCTAATAACCTTAATTCAACCTTTAAACGAATGTGTGCAACTGAAATTCAAACCAAGAGGCAGAAGGGGTTATGCTTCAAGTGCGATAAAAAATATCATGTTGGGAAAAGATGTAAAATTGGGAATTGAAAATCTTAGATGTTCTTTATGATGAAGCACAAGGCAATTTAGGGACAAATGACGGGCAATCAAAAGCTAAAGTGTTGTTGCTGGTGGGGAAATCTGTTTGACACTAAATTCAATCATTGGATTAAGCTCTCCACACTCGATGAAACTGTGAGGAATAATAAGGGGCATTGTGGGGCTTCCCATAACTTCATCAGTGAAGAGTTGGTGGCAAAATTGGGCATCCTAGTCACAAAGATGGCGAGTTATGGGGTATCAATAGGAATTGACATGTATGTACCTGGTAAAAGGATCTGCAAGGGGGTTGTACTTCGAATACAAGAGGTTACGATGGTAGAAGATTTTTTGCTTTTCAAAAGACTTAGGGCTCAAATGGCTTTTTGTAACGCGACACATGGACTTCAATTAGCACTCTTTAACAATGAAGACATCAATTGGGGGAAAGACGGTAGTGCTATGTGGGGGCCCTAGTTTAAGTAGAACAGTCATATCCCTAAAAGTTATGGTCAAGATTATTGTCAAAGAATGCCAAGGAATGATGATTGAGATGTGTAGGCTAACACTTTTAGAGGAAGAACAATGGGACCAACTTTATGAGGTGTGAGGATTGATGAAGAATTCCAAGAAGTTTTCCATTGATCAAGTGAGCTTCCCCTATGGTGACAAAAAGGCCAAGAAATCAACATAAAACCTAGGACAACTCCCATCAATTTTTGACCTTATTAGTTCCCCT
This sequence comes from Erythroxylum carthagenense, assembly GCA_026413575.1. Lineage (NCBI taxonomy): Eukaryota > Viridiplantae > Streptophyta > Magnoliopsida > Malpighiales > Erythroxylaceae > Erythroxylum > Erythroxylum carthagenense. Next base: position 9,980,683 of record JANZLD010000009.1, on the reverse strand, counting down.
ATACTCAGAAGGATGAGATAGAAAGGTTGGTAAAGGATATGTTAACTGTAGGGATCATCCAATGTAGCTTAAGTCCTTTTTTGAATCCTAATACTCCTAGTCGAAAAGAGGATGATAGTTGTAGATTTTATGTAGATTGCTAAGCTTTAAATAAGGCGACAATTCCTGACCAATTTCCCATCCTTACGGTGAACGAGTTATTTGATGAGTTGAGAGGGTCTCGAATGTTTACTAAGCCAGATTTAAAGTCAACATACCATCAAATTTGGGCAAAGATCAAGGATATCCCAAAAATTATGTGTTGACAACGAGTTTTTGGCCATGCCTTTCAACATAACCAATGCACCAACAACATTTCAGACTATCATGAACACCATTTTCGCCCCATTGTTGCAGAAGGGGCTTAGGTTTTTTTTTTTTTTTTGAGATACTAACTTACAATAGCTCCATGGAAGCCCATTTGCAACATTTGAGGGAAGTACTAACCATCCTTAAAATTCATTACGCATTCACTAGTTTTTAAAAAAATGCTTTATTTTTTTTGCAAAAATAGATTAAATATCTAGGCCATGTTGTAATTAAGGAAGGTGTGACTATTGATCTTAAAAAGGTGAAGGTAATGGAGCAGTGGCTGATACTAAAAGTTTTGAAAGAATTACAAGGCTTCCTTGGAATAACATGCTACTACTGGCAATTTGTCAAAGACTATGGAAAGATAGTTGCCCCATCTGTTAAAGAAAGGTGCATTCAACTGGAGCGAAGAAGCAGCCGTAGCTATACATCATTTTAAGAAGGTGTAGAGAATCTCATAATAATAGCTAGAATCCCATAATAATAGATAGTCCCTTAATTAAGGGATTATCCTTATAGA
>JANZLD010000009.1:9942109-9969918 GCA_026413575.1 Erythroxylum carthagenense | reverse complement strand
TAAGGGTGGAAGAGGGACAGGTCTTGCCTTGGAATTTTCAATCAACAATGTAGCTTCATTGTCAATTTTTTTAAGTTCTGTTTTGAGGATGAAATGTCACCACAAACTCGAATTCTCTTGCCTGGTAATTTCAACAGATGCGCCTTTACCCTAGTGTAAGAACCTCTGAATGAGCTATGGCAAAAACTACACTCAAACTCAAAGTTTCCACCACCCTCTGTTTTATTTTTCTTGACCACATATTTCCATAGTGGTTTTTCTAGATTTTCTTGTTCAATACCACTACTAGAAGCCATGGAAAAAGGAAAATAGTGGATTGAAATACCTAATTAAGATACCAAATTATATTAACAAACAAGTAAAGAATATCAAGAAACAACAGAGTATTTTTGTATCAATGAAGAAAACAAGAGCTTGTATCTTAATTAGACAAATGCAAAATTTCAAACACTGAGCAAATTTTTTTTCAGAAAAATCAGCTTATTCAATCAAGAAATTAAACATGGAGCAGCATTACATCTTAATAATCCCATTGACGTCAATAGGTAACCAGTTTTCTAGTTTTATACATCTTAATAATCCAATGACACCAACGAGAAGTGTCATTCCAAAAGCCACACATGGTAATTAAAATAAAGACAAAACCGATTGATCTTGGCCCAAAAGCTACACATAGTCATTAAAATAATAACAAAACAGTACATAAATGGTTGATTGATCTTGGAAGAGAAAGCTACACTTGGTCATTAAAATAGTAAGAAAACAGTACATGGTCGATTGATCTTGGAAAAGAAAGCTACACATGGACATTAAAATAATAAGAGAACAGTACATGTACAGATGGATGATTGATCTTGGAAGAGAAAGCTACAACTTGGTCATTAAAATAATAAGAAAACAATCCATGATCGATTATCTTGGAAGAGAAAGCTACAAATGGTCATTAAAATAATAACAAAACAGTACATGTAGTCATGTACAGATGGTCGATTATCTTGGAAGAGAAAGCTATCCATGGATATTAAAATAATAAGAGAACAATACATGTACAGATGGTTGATTGATCTTGGAAGAGAAAGCTACAACTTGGTCATTAAAATAATAAGAAAACAGTTGATGGTCGATTATCTTGGAAAGAAAGCTACACATGGTCATTAAAATAATAACAAAACAGTACATGTACAGATGGTCGATTGATCTTGGAAGAGAAAGCCACACACAGTCATTAAAATAATAAGAAAACAGGACATGTACAGATGGTCGAAGGTCGATTGATTTTGGAAGAAAAAGCTACACAAATGATTCAAATACCGAGTGGCGATGCTTCCTGACGGTGGCAACTTGAGATCGACGTTAACTGGAAAACAACGACGAGCGACAGGCGCTTGAGAGAGTGTGGACAACTTCGACTGAAATCGGCGGGACAGAAGAAGAAGGGATTTGAGGAGTTCTTTCTTAATAAGGAAGATGTCGACTATTCGCATATCCAAGCCGTAGTGAGTCGTATCTGAGCTGTATCTGCGCCGTATAGAAGCCGAAAAAACTATTTAATTATTCGGACACGTACGGACACGTGTCCACCGCGTGTCAGTGTTAGACACGTGTCGGACACACGGACACGGCAACATTTTGCCGTGTCCGTGCTTCATAGCTCAGCTTACACTAACTTCTCTATCAGGGTGTTTGGTTCATGTGCTGTAATAGATAAAGAATGAAATGATGATTCTTTAAGAATATAATATATGAGGATTATACAAAATATGTATTATTTAGTTTGGTTTGTTACTATAAATTTCTAATGATAATGTAATGTCAATATTTAACTTAAAAATATAAATTTAATATAAATTTAAAATGAAAAAGAAATAACTAATAAAATAATCAAAATATCCGTAAGTGTAGTTCTACATTAGCAACGTTATGAGTGCCTGCTTGATCCTAAATTTGCCACTTCTTCCTTGTTTGCCCAGTTCTCGCTCTACCAATTACCGCAATCTCTCGAATCTGAATCTCCCACAAAACTCATCAAACCGATTCCTTGTTGTGTCTCATCAGTCCACGACTCTCCAAGCTATGCAAGCAACGCAGTCAGGTGGGAGCTCCAATGAATCTATGAAGCTCTTGTTTGTTGAGATGGGTGTTGGCTATGATCAACATGGGTCTGTATAATCTGCCTTTCTTCAGATCTCTTGTTTGTCTCAGAGTCTAGTCCATGCTATTGTGATAAATGCCCATTCAATATTTCCTTGTGTTGGGTCTTCAAATCTCTGGAAGAAAGTTGATTGTCTGATGGGTGTGAACTTGTATGTGGTAGGCAAGATATTACTGCTGCTTCCATGCGTGCTTGTAGGGATGCTATATCTTCTAATTCTATTCCTGCATTTCGTAGAGGTATGTACTTATATGTTATGGAGTTTCAGATTTGCCCCTCAATTAAAATGTTGTATATACATGCAGTTGCTTGTTATTTTAATGCCTGGTGCAGGCCATCGCAAAGACTTCTTTAGTATTGCAAATGACTATGCCTTTTATTTACTTACAATGATAAATAAAATTCTTTTAATTGGTTTGCAGTTGTGAAATTCTGAAATTAGACACCAAATGACCATGCTTGGGTGTTCTTTGAGGATCTTCTATTAATGGACATAAGAAGGGTTTTATGCTTTTCCACTAAGTTGATGTCCTGGGGCTGTTAGGGATTAGAAATAATGATGGAGGTTTTATTCTCAACTTAAAGTTTGTTATGAACTTGGTCATGTATAGTTATCTCTAACTATAGCTATTTCATTAAAAACTTTGATTTTGATACTTCCTTGAAATTCTTTGGAAATGTTGCCATTGTCTCCAGCACCGTCAAGAATCAAATCATTTTATACAATTTGAATATTTCATTTATATTTTAGGAATCGTTTGATACAAGTTCTTCTGAATTCATGCACTTAAAAAAAAGTGCATATATGTACTGATGTGTGATTACCTTAAGCTTTTGTTATCAAGCTCCATATATGAATAAACTTTTTATGCACTTAGATTATGATCTTGGCTACGAGTTTTCGCTACAATGTAAAACCTTGTGAAGATCAATTTATTGAATGGATGTTCATGCAAAGTGGATTTTAACATTCAAACATAGAAGGTTGGCTTTGTTTTTAATGGTACTCTTCCTGAGCTACTGAACATTGTGGTTGAATTTGTTGCCTTGAAAATTCTTATTTATTCAGAAGCTATTATGTTTGCAGTTCACTCGTATACTGTAGCTTGTTGTTTGTTTTTTCTTGCTATATTAAGATAAGTTGATGTAGGATCCATCCCTGGGGTGACATTTGAACAAATGAAGTTACATATCAAGCTTGGAGTCCCACATTCTCTCCAGCAATCCTTGGACATTGAGAGAGTGAAATCTGTCTTTCCTTAGTAAGTATTAATATCAAATATATTTGGATTCTATCACTTATTGGACATCTTGCATTCTTCAATCTTTGAGAGTGGTTCGTTCTTTTTCTAGTTAATGCAGATATTTTTAGAAAATTATCAGATGGCTGTCCAACATTTTGGCTGCAATTTAATCCATCATTCTTCTAGCTAGTTGCGGTGTTTTGCTCCTAAACAATGTAATCGCTTAATCTAAAAAATTAAGTTCATGCTATAGCATATAGTTATTATCACAAAATTCAAGAAGCATGAAGATGTTAGTTGTACTATTTCACAATTACAGAAGGTTACTCTGCTGTATAACGCGTGCTTTAATGTCTATTGCCTGGAATTGCAATGTTACGGTATGAATGATATACAATGGATGAGAAGAGTTCTACAATACAGCTCAGTATTGATCATAGTGATTACCATAGTTTCTTGCCTGTAAAAAGCAGGCAAGAAAACACACCTACCTGCACTCAGGTGCATAGACATTAAAAATGGTTGTTCTGGTCAACAATGTAACAGCAAAATAGCCTACAGAACATTGACAAACACCTTCTAACCTCTTTCTATTCTGTCTACTGCAGTGGCAAGATTATGAACGTTGAAGTTGTTGATGGCGGATTGATATGCTCAAGTGGTGTACATGTTGAAGAGATGGGGGATAAGAATGACGACTGTTACATAGTTAATGCTGCTGTATATATTGGCTATTAGGTTTTGTTATTTATGTTCCTACTTAATATTTGAATGTCAGTTTATGTTAGTATCCATCGTGATGTAAATCTCCGTTATTACCTATCAGGATGCAAATTATACGGTGGTTAATTTTTCTTTCATATATTTTGTAAATTTAGTCTGACTTATATCAGCATTCATTATATATGGTCTCAATTAGAGTATAAAATAACATTAGAACGATTATATACGAAATAATATTAGTCACAATTAACAATACTTGTAAAATTAGTAAAATCATAGCTAATGTCTTCACATTCATCTTATGTCAACTTAGCATTCTTGTGTAACGCTATAAGAAAGCTGTCGATTAGCGACGAAAATTTTCGACAGAAAATGGTGATTTTTTGTTGGTGATATAAATTAACGACAAAATTAATCGACAGGCAAATCTGTCGTTAAAATGGCTATAGGTAAATTTAACGATAGACATATTATGCAACAGTCGGTAAATATACCGACGGAAGGACTTGTAAGCCATTGGTAAATTTTTCGACGGAATATTTACCTTCTATAAGCCGTTGGTAAATTTTTCGACAGAATAAAATATTCCTTCGCAATAGTTTCCGACGGTTATAATTGTCCGTCGGTGAATTGTAGTTCAGAAAAACCTGACAATTTATAATATTTTTGACAAAACGAAGAGTAACCGTCAGTAAATACCTAATATTTTACAGATAGCTTATTTTTTTCATCAGTAAATATATTGTATTTTACCGATATATTTTTATTTTCCTTCGGTAAAGAAAATTAGAAATTTTTTTAAAAAAATTTCAACATTTAATTTTATTTCATGATCTTATGATTAATGCATAATTTCAATCGTTATGAATTATCTGTACATAATATTTTGATTTGTTTATATATTTAATTTGTTTAAACAAAAAGTTAATTGATGATATAAAGTTAAAATTTGCTTCATTGATAATAAAAACATTATAGTGTACATAATAAGTCTTTGTAATTCAAAGCAAAACACTACAATAATCTTCATGTCCTGGTGACCGCGGATGCTCTGAGGTGCTACCCCTAGCCTTCAACTCATCCACCTCATGTCTCAGCTGAGCTATGTAGTCCATCAATGTGTCCATTCCCGTCCGAAGCTGATTGACTTCATTGGTTTGCAACCGTCTACTAGATGTTGCTGTATTGGATGTGAAGGATTTCGAATAACATGTGTTCACAAATGAACTTAGCCCAAAAATCTTTCCATGACGGTCCCTACTACACATTGCATCAAGATACGTTTGACTCTAATCAACAATTTCTTTGTCCTGAGACTATCGCTAAATGCTTTCTTGTATTTGGTACTATTAGGAGATAATGTTTATATTAGTAAGTGATAATTATTAAGAAATAATATTAAAGCATAAATTTCATATATATTTAATTCTCTACATTGGGTATTGACGAATGTCACACCGTCATGTTTCTTCATGTGAGTGTGTAAAAACACCTAAGTAGGTGTAGGCTTCATACCCACAGACTTTTCTTGCATATTTAACCTAATTAGATTTTATAAAAAATTCGCAAAATTTTCTCTATTTTTATGATATATATCCCCTGTTAAACAAATAAAATAACTCAACATAATCGTATATAGTACCAGACATTTATATCATTATCATTATCCATAATACACATATTGTCATTTCAACATTCACATATCAATTTAAATTGAAATATAGCAGAGTAAAACAATTAGAATATAAGTGTAAAGTTTAGATACTTATAAGTTTCTCTGCATGCTCATGGTGGGTAATTGATTCTCCCATATGTACGGGAAGATTCTCTTCCCCCGGTCGTCCATGTTTGTTGGTCGAGTTACGCTCTGACCTAGAGGTGATGTCCAATACTCCTACTAACGATTTCATATTTGCTCAGATATATAAGGCAGTCGTACATCAGCCTTGTGTATTACACCAATAAAGTCACGATAACATGTACGAGCTCGCCTCTCCCATACTTTATGTATGACCATGTCGAAATCAAAATCCCAGAAAAATGCTTTCTGAAATAAATATGAAAAAAATTGGTAACTTATAATGTAATAATATTTATGTTATTAATGTATACAAATCAATTAAAAAAGAATAAAAATTTGTTATTGTACCTCAAACTCCTGCAAGTAAAATGTCTTTGTGGCCTGAGAGAGATTTTTTTTCATACATAACTTTCAAAATCAATCATCTTCTTAAATTTAGATGTCATATTTCTAGAATACGATCCAAACTAAATCAGCTTAATATAAGAACAAATAATTTTATACCATTTGCAAAAATTTGAACATATAACTTAATTATAAACATATAGTGTTTAATGTGATTTAACTTACAGATTATTGACAATTTTTATGTACGTTCTTCCATTAGCTTCCTCAGTTTCAGGCTGATAGTCGTCTCCTCCATTCGATATGGGGGTAGTGGACGATGTAGGAGTGCTAATTGGTGTAGCATGAGGAGCAGCAAGTGATGTGTTATCTGCAATTGTAGGCCCTGGAGGGGGAGGAGGTAATTCAGTTGCAGATGTAGACTGTGATGGTTGACCTTCACAATAAGAGCCTTCGAACATGCCTCTAAACCTGGGTTGCATTACATCAAGTTGTCTCTTTACTGGCATATTTGTACCTGAAATTCATTGTTTATAGAATTTTCTAGAAATATAAGAATTTGAATTAAATATTTTACACAATATTAAATTTAAAGGGAAATAAGGCGATTTTTTAAATATCATATTCAAGTACAAACTTTGAATTGGAAGGTTAACAATTGTTAAAGTTTTAGAATAAGAAACACAAACTCAATAGAACGCAACTTTAGCCCTAACTAGTAGGGAGGTTGTTTGATAAATTCTTACAGATACAACAATAAATCAACTTTAAAGCTGAGTCTAGTGTATTGCATCGATAAATGAAAATGATATAATTATTTTATTGGATTCCAAGTGACATGAGAGTCGGTAAAGGTAAATGAATCCCCGATGTCTGGATTCCTGAGAAGGGTCCTGACATGTTCGAACGCACCAATTGAAACAATGAAAGTTCTTCCCTCAAGTGTAGGATTTTTATCACCTTCTTGCAACAATGTTTCCGTTATAGCTAAACTTATAGAGGATACAGTGAATGAGTCACTAGATTTAGTATGGAAGACAAACTCTCCAGATGAACTACTAATATGAAATGGTTTTCCTAAAACACCAATCAATATAGAACTTAAATATTGTCAAATTATAAAACTGTTAAACGAACCAAATTTAGAGTGACATGCATACATGAATGTCCAGATGAGGTATGTAGAATTGACAAATTTCCCAAAACAACTGATTTCCTTAATCCTTTATAGACCATGCTAACATCGCTCCCGCTTTCATAAGCATACATGTCATCTTCGAGATTCAAGGAAGCTTAAAATAACATGTTGTATATACCATCAAATGTGAATATATATAATAGCTTCATAAAAGGAAATGAGATTTTTATGATGAAGAAAGTGACGTTGTTCATACTATACTAAACACCTTGAAGCAGAAGATCGGTCATGGAAGGCAATCATTAGTGTATGAAGTAGACATTTTTCCTGTATTGATTAATCGTTCAGTAGGGACAATTTTGCCATATTCCTCCCAACAGAATGAATTACTACAATTCGGAACCAGTCGCCATGTCAACATTCTTTGATTAAGAATTTGAATTAAATATTTTACACAATATACTGAAAAGGAAATAATTCATTTTCTTGAATAAAATATGCAATTGCAAACACAAATTAATCACTATCATAACTTAATTGTAAATTACAACCATCATTTTTTTTTCTGAAGAATATGAATCAAACTCCAGCTTCTCTTCAGATCTCTGGCCCTCGTCATCCTCTTCAAATGAAATTTTAACATATTCGTTAGATGGATCGTTCAAAGGTTCATTATTGTCATATGTGACTTATGCATTTATTTCATAAACATCTTATTGGAACGCTTCACTTTCAGTTCTCCGTTCTCCTTTTCTATGTGATTCAAAAACACCTATAGGTTTAACTTTGCAAACGGTCAACCAATCTGACTTATCTCATCATAAACTCGAAAAAGGAACATAACACACCTGTTTTGCTTGCATTGCCAATATGAACGGTTCAAATTATCTCAATCTTCTTTGGTTGTTGATTTCAACTAGATTGTATCGATTATGCACTTTTGTTTCAATATTTGGAGTCGTGTCAAACCAGTCACACTTAAATATTACACTTCACTTTATTGGCAATGCAAGGTACTCAATTTCAAAGATCTCAATAATTTTACCATAGCAATCCATTAATTCTCTCTATATGCAAACTCCACTTTTATTGTTGCCATGCTATGACCATGATATTCTATATGATATTTGTTTTCATTAACGAAATACATAAGAGATTTAGCAGTTTGCAGAGATCCCTTTGCAAGATTATATATGAACTTGTTCTCTATTGGCTTTTCTAAGGCCTGCATAAAAGATATTATCATATCAAAGAGTATAATATCATTTGATAACTTAAATCTTATAATTCAATCATTTGTATATTGTAAGTGAAAACTTACATATCTCTCGAGCTATCAAGGAAAGTGTCTTCCAACTTCTTTATTTATATCATCAGGTGTTTTGTCTGACATTAGCTCGCATAACAATTCCTCGTATAATCTAAAAATATTATTATGTATTTCAGTTATACACAACACAAAATTTGAAAACCGATATAATCATTTTCAACTTACTGCACGAAAGGTTGAACCTCTTAACAATTCAACAAAATGTAACTATGGGTAGCTTCAATTTCTTCCTTTGTTAATATTGTTCTTGTTGAATGTTCATATGTTTGTCTAGGATATGTGAAAATAAATAAGTTACCATCAGCATCACTCATTTCTCCCCCATCGTCATTACGAGAGAGAAGTCTGATTATTGAGAGAAACAATTACAGTTGATTTGTTACCCTCTTCCATCCAACCTATAGCTATATCAACAATGAACACAACTGTTACTATTCATCCAATCACATCTGTACACTTGGCACTATCCTATACATTCTTTTAGCTACTAACAACTACTCTCTGTACTACATCGTCTCCTTTTTTGTTTCTGCTATGTCCTTTCTATCATCTTTTGCATGGATCATCATGCATTATTTCCACCTCTATCACATTGGTGTGTATTAGGAGGTGAACGGAGGGTAAAGATTGCTTGAGCAAAAGCTAAGAAGCACGGAAACGGCATAATGGAGCCATGGCGGACACGGACACCCACCGGACACGCGGTGGACAAGTGTCGGACACGTGTCTATACGTGTCGGCATTAAAAAAAATTTCAGCCTGGACATGGCTCGGATACCTCTTGAGACGGCCTGGACACAGCTGGACACCCGTCTTGAGACGACTCGGACACACCATTGGATTTTTCATTTTTGTCTAAAATAATACCATTGCGCCAAGACTTTTCACCTTCCATTTGCTCTTCATATGACGCTTTTGAGGTGTAGCCTCTATCTGCTCCTTCATGTTTGCGCTAGTTCTTCAACTTCCATCTTTGTTTCTCCTTTGTGGTGCTGCCTTTCTTGGATAACGTCATTCAAGTTTGTAAAGTTACTTCTGGAAATTAGGGAATAAAATGGTCAAAGACAGATGTAGTTATGTTCCTTCTAGGCGTGCCATCCATTTTCTAATGCATAGAACTCAAATTAAAATTACAGTTTTAGCTTGTCAATGGACAACAAGTGTCTTCTATTTCTTGCAAGATAGTAACTCTGTATGATTATAGATGATCATATATAAAACGTATATTATATGAGGTGCTATCAGACTCACAGAAAAGGATTAATGTAGCATGAAATATTAGCAGTTTATTGAGGATTATGGTAGAGAAGGCTTAGTGTTTTTGTCATTGTTGGAATTTTATTATATATATATATATGTTGTGTCCGTGTCTACCAAATTTTAGAAGTTAGTGTGTCCCCGTATTCGTGTTCGTGTCGTGTCACGTGTCCATATCCGTGCTACATAGAGCAAAAGGGTTTGTTAAAAGGCGTTAGCTTTTTTTATTGAAACACATTTTTTTTATATAGTTAAGTAATTACGACATGTTTTCAGTTCTATTCTCAAAATTGCATGAAATAGATTAAAGATAAGGGATTATGAGTTTATTTATTCCTCAAATGCAAAGAATAGATGAAGAGTTTGAATCAAATATTATATATGTTTTCTTCAACCAAGTAAGAGAATAATTTGTTACTAAAAATATATCAAGAATGAGATTTCAACCACCAAATAGCATGCATATCTTTTTGTTACAAATTATAGGTTGGCATGGACGGATCCACAATAGGGGCATTTGCCTCCACTCTCTCTAAAAAATTTCATATAAAAAATTATTATTTTAAGTTTTGATCTCATCAAAATTTTACCCCTATTAAAAATAAAATTTTACATCCATTAAAATTTTACCCCTCAACAAAATTTAGATTCATCCCTGCAGGTTGGCCGAGTGATGCCTAAGAAAGATGACTCAGAATACTTGAGAATTTCTGTTTTCGTAGTAAATAATATATTTATATTTTTTTCTTAGGGTAAATCTCACAGAAAAAAGTAAAGCATATAATTTTGATACAAATAAGCCCCATATTGTTATGATAGGGTTCCTAGAAACAATAAATAAATATTAATAACTGCTAAGCCATTGTTACCTGTACAAAAAACTAATGACATCAACTTATCCGTTACTTTGGAATTATATTAAAACGTTTTCTGAAGATTAAAGTTGTTAAATTTATGGATCGGTGAAAATGTTAATATTAAAGGTGACCATTTGCCCATGAAAGGCACAACGATTAAATATTCCCGATAAATGACGCATCTTCTCATTGACATTTGAATACATAGCCAGACTAATGAAGGGTAGTACATTCATGAATGGTCTCTAGCTGGTAGTACTTTTAAAAAGTTCTGCGAACGAAAATTGTATGAGATTATGGGGAAAAAGAAAAGTGTATTTGTGCAATCATCCTCCCCTACTCCCTTTCCCTCTCCAGTTAATACAAATTATAAGCCAAACCGGAACCACTTTCAGAGAAAAAGGGGGGTCGGAAAATGTTACTTGCAGGCCCACATCAACCAAAGCACATCCCCGCGTGAAAACCACACCAATCATCCATTTGATATACATGCCAATACAGTGCCAATTCAGCCCCTAGATTCCAATGCTAAAAGTATCTTCTTTCGTGGGCCCTAAAACAATAAAGTTAACCAGAGAGCTAATTAGATGTAGAAGAGGGGAAGAGAGTAGCAAGACCAGGAATGTCATGAATGAAAGGCATTCAGGTAGTTACTAAGTGGACCGTTCAGGGGAAAAAAAACGAAGAAAATAAGAAGCCAAGAAAGTCAGGACAGACTCAATTGCCACATTGCACCAAATTGAACAAGAATAAATGAAAGCGAGAATTTTTAAGAAGTGAAAATGGTGTAACAATGGAAGATCAATGCAATTGAACTAAATCATCTGTTCATAGAACAAGAGCCACTCACAGTTGAAAAGAATAAGATCAAAACAATTAACATTTTTGTCAGCCCTTGTATAGGATAGCTGAAATAAGGAAATTTAGGTGTTAACCATGTCTTTAAGTTTCAAAACAATGCAACAGAAAGACAATAGTACTAATCACATAATTTACCTATTTCACATAACACAGGATAATATAATGACAAGAAAAACCTAAAGAACTTCAATAACGAGTATACACATGGCTGCATGTTTACCTGTGGACATTGACCCAAACATGTTATGCACAATCTAACAAGCTAAATGCCTTGGAGATTATTAACAGTATACAATAATCCCGCACTAAATGACAGACAGGACCATGTAAAAGTTTTTGAACCATCTAATAACAGGTTAGCCTAATTGACATCAGCCAATAGAAAGGATAATCCCAATTGACATTAAGGACGAGGATTTTTGAAGTTGTAAAACACCAAAGCAAATTCAAACTTACAGTCACAAGACGTAATGGCAAGATGATAAGAATCCAATACATACAATGGTTACCAAATTTTACTATAAGCATTTGGGAGAAAAAGATATTCATGCCGTGAAGAATAAGTGACATAGAGTTTACCATAGGTATTCCCATAGCCTTGAGGTCCTCATCAGTCATGTGTATAAGAGCTGTCATATCAACCTGCAAAAAATGGAGCACGCCCAATAAGATTTCCTAACCTAATTACATAGTTAAAAACAAATAGTACTTGCCTCTTCTGCCTGAAACGTAATGAGATACTTTTCAAGATCCAATGACTGCAGAAAACTATCCACTGACGAATCTACCTGCAACAAGAAGGCATTAAAAAGTTGCACCAATGAGCCATACTACATGTATGGCTATAAACAACAGATTAATCGTCAAATTTAAGGCATCACAATCATACTAATTCATTCCAAATAATTTTTGGGGCCTTAAACTCTCTTTCAAGTTTGAATAAAGTTGGGATCCCAAGAATGTGATAAATTTCCATCCATGAAGCTCTTTTAAGGATATCTTAGTGCTTATCAATCTTATAAAGGATGAATCATCCCAGTAGTCAAATGTTTGTAAGTCCATTAAAGAATTTTTCTTTATCTACTGCTATATAATAATGGATAACTTAATCTTAAACCAAAAACATCAATTATCAAAAAACATTCCTATCTACTCTCTAAATGATGGTATCTTAGTTGCATGTGTTACTAAAGGCACAGCCAAAGTTCATATTCAAAATAGTACATCCCCAGAGAATACTTCATATGACCCAGGCCATGCTCGAACAGTTTAAAAATTATGGCAGGATATAATCATAAGAAACTAGGGACGACATAAAGAACCATAATGCCATCGCATATGGAAAAATAATAAGTACTTCAGGGTATGACATTCAACATCATGCGTGAATGTATATACCTTTTGCTGTAATCTTTTCCTAGAAGTCACACCAACAGAAGTTTTAATCTGTGTTTCAGGAGTTTCAACAGCAACATTTTTCCTGGTTGTTTTAGCAGCCTCCAGCTTTGATTTAGATGGATCAATATTAACCGGTTCAGAGTTTATAGCTCCGGATAACTTTTCACGCAGATCCCGCAAACCAGAAACTGGCCCCTTCACACCTTGAGATGATTGCTGAAGACTTTTCCTTTGGAGCTTTTGTCTAAGATCTAGTGGGCCAACTTTGCGTTCTTCACAAGCCATTTACAAAAAGTCAAAACCCTATATAGTTGATCCATTTTCATCCAACACTAGCAGCAATTCTAGTTGTGTGAGGTTAGAATAAATGCATACTTTCAAGATGTGGTTCGTCACTCTCAAAAAGATCATGTTCCCATTTATCATCCTGTCTCTGCCTGCATAAATTACGCCATTAACTAGAAAACAATGTGGTTCTGAACACACCACAGAATCTGAGAGAGTAATGCAGAAACAAGAGATGCCAGTCACAATACTAGGCAAGAAATTCAACACCCTCCTAATTAGATACATAATAAAATTGGAACTTTAAACAACTTGAGCATCCATTATTTTAATTGCAAGCTTACAATTCTAGCAATACTCTATGTACCACAAGAAGCAAGAAGATAAAAAACGTATGATGTGAAAAAGATTATGCTTCAAGTCCCAATATTGTTCCAACCACGTTAAATTCCAACTAGAAATGACATCAATCGACCAGAAAAACAACCATCCAAGAGGCGGGACTTATAAAATCCCGTATCATCATCAATAATACGCATCCGTCTCCCCTATATCAAAATGCGAGCATTATTTTCAATCATGAACAAGTCTACACCAACAACAGAGTGGGTGAGAAAAAAGAAAACCTCTTTCCAGTTACCCTACGTCGACGCGTCGAATCATCAACGGAGATGCCATTAAGGCGGTCCTTTATCGACCTTTTGGACGCAGCCTCCACTCGATCAGCGTACATCCTTGAAAACCCTAACGTATCTCTGGTACTTCAAGTAATAATGGTTATAGATTTCGAAATTGATCCCGTGATGGAAAAGAGAGAACAGTAACCCTAGCGCCTCGAAATTGGCAGGACTGAAAGTGGGGTTTATAAGTCGATATCGGATCAACTTATTACAGGAGCTTCGGCATTCAGGAGTGTTTGTGTTTAGCGTGTCATTTATACTTCGCAAATGGCGCTGGGAACCCTGACCGGGTCGGGTCAATTCGGATTTGTGTACTGGGAAAAGCTGAAAAGCTCACTTAATTGCAACTAATTGGACCAAGGGTAAGAAGTGGTATGAATTATGAATAGTATGTGTTGTATCAGTCAAAAGATGGTATTCACTGGCTTGAAATCTTCTATTCCACCTATGTTGTGCCCATTGTGTCACAAATGACCCAAGCCATCCATTAGACTCTTTACAATTGTTATTTGATAGATACTGATATTTCAAATATCGGTATTAGTAACAGATATGATACTATTGTAGTGAATACCGGGAACAGATCTTCTGTTCCACCTATGCTGTATCCCCTGTGTCACGAATGATCCCATCTCATATCTCTTACGAATACTGATATTTGAAATATCAGTATCCATCGAATAACAATTGTAAATTTTTTGTAATAGCCATCAACTCCTCCTTGTCGTATCCCCTTAACCTAACTACGTCACTAGGCACCATAGATGGGATATTTGTGGCATAGGGGGCACAGTATAGGTGGAACAGAAGATCTGTTTCCGGTATTCACTACAATAGCATCATATCTGTTACGAATACCGATATTTGAAATATCAGTATCCATCGAATAACAATTGTAAATCTTTTGCAATAGCTATCAACTCCTCCTTGACGTATCCCCATGACCTGACTACGTCACTAGGCACCACTGTACTAGCTCGACAACTTCTCACCGAGACATCACCAGGCACTAGCTCCTCATTGTAATAGTCGCCGACTTGTCCCCACATGGCTGGGACCTTGTAGCTCGCCCCAATATCCATTTGATTCGCTAAACTCACGCAGACCCGCGACTTGCGACCCACAACTCTTGGGTTGTTGATTGCTTTCTCTATTTTTTTGCCTGTTTTTTTGAGTTGTTTTTCTGCATAATATTTGTGACTTGTGAGTTGTTTGAGTTGGTTCATTACTTTTGTAGCATCTATCAAACTATCAATTCTAAGTTAATGTTTCAATAAGAACGGATTGCTACACTTGATGTGATAAAAAGAAGAAGACAGATGTCTAACTTTTCTGTTCCATGTTTGTAATACCTTATAATATAAATAACATGTTTAGAGGGTGGTATGATACATGTGTATCATTCAATTATACTTAGTCTTATTATTACCAGCATAGAGTAGATATTATTGTCTTTTATAATTTAAGATACAAAGATTTTAAAATTGATAAATATAGAGGTAATCTTTTGAGTAGCACTAGTTGTGAAGTAAAACGTTATTTAAATGAAATAGGAATGACTTAATTAACTTATGGGTGTTCAATCATGTCGAATCGTTGGACAAATAAAAAATATGAGTTTATTATCAATTTTTAGTTTATTATGCTAAAGGAACGATGTTTTTAAAGCTCATTGATGCATCTGGCCTTATAAGAAATGATGATACTCTATTTGAGATATTTGATAAAGTTGCGAGTAATCATTTCATCTATAAGCGTAAGAGTTACTCCCATTTGAATTATAAATATTCTTGTATGGTGCACTTTAAGGTTCATTGTGCATGCTTGGTTTATCCCATGTGTAATTTGATGCCTGACATTCATGATTGTAATGGTTACTCCCATAATTGCCGCAACACAGTATGGAATTCAATGTCAACAAACCTTTTTTTTCCAACATGGTGATGTTACCATAGGAGATGGCACATCATAGCTCTTATAAGAGTATTGTCTGCTCTTCTATTGTTAGTTGTAGGTATGACAATGAATTGTGAATCCTAACAATAAATCATAAACTCAAGTAGAGAAGTTCAAAAGATAATTAAATAAATAAGTAAATAAAGTGAAATACTAGAAAATAAAATAAATACAAAAATAATGGTTAGATTAATAAAATCTAGGCTTTCCTAATATTACTGTCCTCGATAATGACTCCAAAAACTTGGTTGATTAGGATTAATGTTAATATTAAAATTTTACTGCAAGTGCACGGTATAGTTATAGTTAGCACAGAAAAATACGGGTCGATCCCACGAAGATAATAAGTATTAGTAATTAACCTTTTTCTATTATCTAACCTATAAATTAGATTTTGGATTTTAATTAAAAATTAAGAAAAAAATAAACTAAAATTGGAAATAATAATGAATGCAGAATAAACGAAATTACTTAGAAAAATTAATATCAAGTAATAGTGTCCAAGTGATGAATCTCCCTAAGAATCCTTAAATTATCAACCTTTTATCATGCAATCATATTATTGATTATTAGACTATGAAAATTCGTATCTTATGTTAATATTTTTCTCAAGACTATTAACAACTAATCCATCAGTTGATTAACGAAACTATTTCTCGTTAAAACCCCTAGGATTGTATTATCGATTCATGAAATTTGCTATTAGATTCGACCCAAATTAAGAAGATTTATGTCGGTTTATCTCTACGTTTACATGCAACTCCTTCCAATTATAATAGATCTATTCGTATAAGAGCATTTCTCAATGTCAATCATATGAAATCAAATTATGCACTAATATTTTGGATATATTAGAACAAGAATAAAATACATAATTGAATCACAATGAACCGATCAATATAAATGCATTAAGTAAAAGATCAAAACATATTGTTATCCTGACTTAAGGTTCATCATACCTAGATACTAAACAACTTAGTTACTAATCATGGAAAACAAAACCAAAGATAAATATGCAAAAAAACTAATAGAAACAAAGACATCATAATTCTAATATCCCTTTTTCTTCAATTGGATCTTCTTGTAAGTTTGGACTTGATGTTGTTATCTATGGGTCTCTTGATATATTCTTTATGATTTCCTCGTCCCTTGATCAAAATTGTCACCTTGGAATATTCCTTATGCCTCAAAACTGCTTAAAAATTTGGCTCTCTTTTGTTTTCCTTTGCTTACATCCTTTTATAATAAAATTTAGGATTTCTAGGATATACCCAGTCCCTTACACAGGCGTATATGAGACTATGTATATTTAAAAATATCTAAATTCATGATATATAAGCACAGAGACATACAAGATAACATATACAATCGTGTACGTCAAGATATACAGGCATGTAACTTCACACGACTAGAACTAAAATTCTTTAATCTTGACATGTTTATAGAGACTTACACAATCACTATACATGATCATGTAGGTCCTAAGTGGCTTCAAATCTTTATTTTATGCCATGATTTCATCTGAATTCTTCTCCTTTTGGTCCATGAAGGCATAAATGCACTTAAAGAGAATTAAGTACCAAAAATAAAACAAAATTATAAGACATGAAGTAAAATATATCAAATATGGGTTTACAATTAAAGTTAAATTAACATCTATCAAGTTTCTTACTAGGATGATCTCTTACCAAAATTACTCTAAAGGGATTCTTCAGCTTTCGTTACAAATGTAGAAAATGGAAAATTTCCATTTTTTCATTAACGAATGAGCTCTTCTATATGGGGTAGATAAACGTTCAGTGCAACTATTGATGGACTCTCTAGAGGATTTTAGAAGATTATGACAACTAGTAGTGATCAAAAGAAAAAGCTAGATCTTCATTTCACTAAATCCCCAACCATTATGGCAAATGGTGATCTAAATTTCATGTCTCCAATCATCCAAAGAATCCTTTAAATACTTAGGACTATGATAGATGCATAATTGATCATAATTTTACCTCATATTTAATGTATTCTCTCTTGATATTTTATACTTTTAGTATATAATTGGTACTTGATTTGTTTCAAGTGTGTTTACAAAATATAATTACCTTCATAAACTTAAAGGAGGAAATTTTAGATGAAAATGCGGCATAAAATAAAGAATAAGCAATTTGGAAGGAGGGCACAGCCATGCGCTTTCATATGATTGTACATTTTTACAATTTTAAAATGCTTGAAATCATGAAACCGTGTACCAAAAATGCCTAAAATCGTGAAACCGTGTATCAAATAATTTAAGCCAAAAAATACCTAACATTGTGAAACCATGTACCAAACCATGTAAGCCCTAGAAACCCTAACTTTTATTATAAAAGACTTTTTCAGCAACTAATGAAAGAAGGATATGTTAGGAGGCAATTTCCAAAAGTGGGACCTATTCTCTAGGTGCAATTTTGGTCAAAAGAAGTGAAAAACACGAAGATTCGATTGAAAAATCTATCGGAATGCAAGATCAAACCTCTACATCACAAGAACATTCGATACAAGATAATCAGAGAGATTTAGAATTATGATTCCATTGTTTTCGATTTGATTTTCTTTCATTATCATGTTCGATAATGTGTAACTAAACATCCAGTTAGTATTTAGGTTAGATGAACCTTATGTTAATACTTTGATATGATTTCATTCTTTTATTAATGTAATTGGTTGTTTGATATATTGTGATCTAATTACGCGTTTTATTTCTATTCAAATAACTCAAAAATATTATATCATAATCTGATTTCATACGTAAAGATTGAGAAATTCTAGTGTGAATAGATCTACCGTAATTATAAGGAATTGATTACAACCATAGAGATAGGATGACATAAATCTTCTAGATTAAGGTTAAACCTAATAGAGGGACTCATCAATCGATAACATAATTCTATAAGATTTAACCTGAGTAATTTGGTTAGAGACCATAGGATTAGTTGTTAGTAGACTCAAGGTTAGCTACTAGCGTACCATAAGAGTCTCCACGATCCAATACATCAATAAAACAATTACATGATAAAAGATCAATTTGTTAAAGGTTTAAGGGAATTCAAACCTAGAAACTAATTTGTGATAACGGTAGTTTTTCACATGAAATTTGTTGTCTTGGCATTCATTATCGTTTCCTATTTCTTTAATTGTTTAATTTAATTTAATTTTTTATTAAAAGTATAAAATCAATTTATAGGGTAGATAATATGGGAAGGGTAATTAATTGCATTCATAGTCTTTGTAAGATCAACTTGTACTTGCTGGTACTAGCTACAACTATGTCGTACACTTTTAGTTTATTACAATATTGACTATCATGAAATAAGTCAATTAAGTTTTTTGTGTCGTTGTTGAGGACTTTGATATTAGGAAAGCGTAAATGTTATTATTGTAGTCATTTTCATTTTATTTTGTTTTATCTTTGTTCTTATTTTCTTTTATTTTAATTTTTCTTTTGTATTTATTTTATTTTATTTTATTTTATTTTATCTTATCTTATTATATTAATGGCTTATTAATTTAATTATCTTTTCAATTTCTCAACTTGATCTCAAATTTGTAGTTTATTATAGGAGTTATGATTCATTACCATAGCCACAACTCACAATGAAAAGATGGAGCATGCAAGATTTTTATAGGAGCCAGAATATGTCTTCATAAACTATGACATCACCACATGGTAGAGTGAGGTGTTCTTATATGTTTTTAGAAGCTCAACTAATATTCAAATCATGTAGCGACATTGGTGGGAGTTATCAGTACAATCATGAATGTCAAGCACCTATTTATATATGGGAGCAATCAAGTATGTACAATCGACCTCAAGGTACACTATAAGAGAATAAATACAATTTAAAGTGGAACAATTCTTATACTTATAAATGGAACGATTACACTCCAGCCAGATATTTAGGGCACCCAGCACATCTAGTTAACGAGCCATCTTTGAAAGATAAATTAATGGAAACCCTTGCTGAAATGAAAGTTGATTGACGTGCATTTGAGATATTCCAAAAAGAGCTTCTAAGAGAAAAAGAAAGTATTGCAAATCGACTAATGAAATGCCTTACCGAGAGAGTAGCTAGTCAGTGTGCGTTTTATTAGAGACTTTCTTCACCTACATATGATGAGTATAATTTGAGCTTCCAACCATCTCAAAGTGAAGAAGAGACAAAGGTCAATTTCATGAATGAAGATACATATTAAGAAGATGAGGAGGTAACTGCAATTTTGAAAAATATGATGACCAAGTTTATTCAAGATTAAAACATGAGGCATTAGGAAATGGAGGCCTGTATACATAATATGGTGAATCAAATTGATCAGTTAATGGATATATTATTTGACGAGATTCAAGGGAGTTTGCCTAGTTTTACTGATATTAATATTATCAACTGAGAGACAATCACCCTTAATAGTGAAGAAGAGCCTCCTGAAGAAGAAGACAAAGAAGCCTTCATCTAAAAAGAGAAAGTAGAGGAGTGGCAAAAGATAACTAAAAAAGATGAGCCAGAAGCCTTTGTCTAGGAAGAAGAAGAAGAAGAAAAGAGCAGATAAGGTGCTTAAGGAAGAACTGGTGGAGGAACCAAGTAAGGAAACTACTGATGAGGTATTGGTAGTGAGCTTAAATACGAAGGGTTCCCACTTTCTCAAAGACAAGTTGTTCGAACCAATCAACGATTTAGGGAGTTTTGTTATTCCCTCTTTCATTAATAGTTTGTCATTAAAAAGGGCATTATTGCTTGAAATTGGATTTATTAATTTCATAAATTATATCTCTTATGATTATCTTGCAATATGTGGCTTATTTATAAGCTACGAAACTATTTTATGGAAAAAAGGGTTAAAGTAAGCCATTGATTATTGATCCAGGATGAAGTTGAGCATAAAGGCTACATTGAGCCACTGATGTTAAAGAAGTGCTGCATGGGAGGCAACTCATGAGCTAGTTTTAATTTTATTTCAATTTCAATATTATTTATTTTTCTTTCATATTATAATAAGATTTTATTTTTTGTTATGTTATAGTTTTTGCTTTCATACAAGGGGAAGGCTGCGTAGATGGATGACCCTCGCAAAGTGGTAAGCCTTATGCACTAGATACGTTGACTTTTTTTGTTTCTTTTATTTCTTTTTATCCTTTTCTTTTATAATTTGCAAGGATGTTAGTTTCACATTGGATGGATTAGAGTCAGAGAAATTGTTATAGTCAGGAAAGTATCACTAAACTCTCTCACTTTTTCATAAATGATTTTTATATTGTATACATTAAGGACAATGTACAACTTTAACTATAAGTGTAAGTATGAGTATGAGTTTATTAAAATTTTTAACTGATTTCTTCAAACTTATTATAATCCTAATAATAAATTTTTTAACTGATGTCTTGAATTGATTGAATCTATCAATTAATACTCTACTTTATTGTTGAATATTGACTTGAATTGGTATGCAAAAAGATGATGGTTAGAATGAAATTAGCTTTCTAAGTCATATTTTTCATAATTGCATATTATTTATACACATATATACCCATTTTTTGTGAGTTTTTGAGCCTAAAGAGTAAATTTCCAAAATGTTTTAGCTCTTTTTATTCTTTCATATGAGTGACATCATACATAGTAGAATAATTTTAGAACTTGCTTTTATTATGCATGTTGAGATCATATTTTTTGAATTAGAAGCATTAATATAATGAAGGCACTTAGATTCACCAACTTGCTTTAGCCTAGTTTTCTGAAATTACCATATCCAAAAATTTACCTTTAGGAATAAACAAGTTGAGTCTTAGTCTTTATCATTGATTAAACCCATATATTAACCTTTATCTTATTTGTCTTTGAAGACCTTTTTATTGTTTTGAACCTTTAAGGTTGTTTTCATTATTTACTTGTTTGAGACTTGAAATTCTTGAAAGGTCTACTATTTCTTTAATTGTGATACATGATGAAACTGCTTGAAATTATTGTAAAAATATAGAGAAAAAACATAAAAATAGAAAAAAAATTTGGATACCAATAGAGTTGCATTGAAATGACTCGTGTATACTTGTAAACAAGTCTTGAAATATATTCCGTAGTAAATTTCCTTCAATTTAACCCTTTATATTATATCAATCATATCTTACCTAAGCCCCGTTACAACTTTATAAAGACCTTTTGATTTTTGTTTCCAGTTTATACATAAGTGGTGGAGATATGATTTTATTGCAAGCCTATATTAAGAATTCTATTATGCATTGTTTCTTTTCACCTTAAACACTTAAGCGCATTGAGTGAGATCTTGATGAGGTTATAAAGAGATATGCTTTTGATTTCAATGCAATTATTGATGTGATTACTATTAATATTGCATATGAAGTTAATTTTAGGACAACTTGAATCTAATTGTATTTTAAGTTCATTCAATAGGATATGATGATGAATAGTATGAATGGACATGTTGAAATTAACAACAATCTGGAACCAGTGCACGATCGTGCACTTTCACACAATCATGCATTTTTGCAATTTTAGGCATTTTTGGACTTATATGGTTTGATACACGATCATGTACCAGATCAAGTAAGTCCCAAAAATGCTAGTTTTTAATATAAAAAGATATTTTCGGTAGCTAATGAAAGGAGGAGACATTAAAAGGCAATTTTTAGGAGTGAGACTCATTTTTAGGTGCAATTTTGGTCAAAAGAAGTAGGAAACATGAAGATATCATTGAAAGATCCATTATAATACAAGATCAAGCCTTTACATTACAAGAATATTTGATAGAAGACAATCAGGGAGATTTATAATTATGATTCCATTGTTTTCGATTCATTTTTCTTTCAATGTATGCTTGATTTCATATTCGATAATATGTAACTAAATGTCCAACTAGTATTTAGTTTAGATGAACCTTATGTTAATACTTTGATATGATTTGATTATTTTATTAATGCAATTGGTTGTTTGATATATTGTGATCTGATTACACATTTTATTTATATTCTAATAACCCGAGAATATTAGATCATAATCTAATTTCATATATATAGAGATTTAGAAATCCTAGTGTGAATAGATCTAATTTCATATGTAGAGATTTAGAAATACTAGTGAGAATAGATATACCATAATTCGAAGGAGTTGAATGTAACACTAGAGATCGGTTGACATAAATCTTTCAGATTAAGATCAAACCTAATAGAGGGACTCATAAATCAGCAATGCATTCTTATAAGATTTAACCTAAGTAATTAGGTTAGAGACCTTAAGATGAGTTGTTAGTAGACTCAAGGTCAACTACTAGCATACTATAGGAGTCTCCATGGTTCAATAAATCAATAAAAAATTGCTTAATAAAAGATCAACCTGTTAAGGGTTTAAAGGGATTCGAGCCTAAATACTAATTAGACACTTCTATGTCTTCTGTTTCAGAGACTTAAGTCTCTTCTGTTTTAGATACCAAGCATAGGTATCTTTTATTTTGGCCCCGTTACCCACTTCTGTTAAAAGGATTAGTAAGCTAACTTGTTTTATATTTTGTTACATGCTCAGTTTTGATATAATCAAACTCTGTTCTGAAATAACTAAGTTTTTTTGATATAATCATATATTGTTTTGATACAGACAAGTTCTATTTTAGTACTTTAAAGTTCGGTTATGATATTATGGTATTCTATTCTGATACTTGTAAGTTTTGCTCTGAAGTAAATATATCTTGTTTTGATATGTTATATTATATTCTAATATACATATTGTTTGGATTGCGCTTTAATATGAACAATTAAAGATTACTTGAAATATGATCTGATTCTGCATATGTGAATGTTAGAAGACTGTTATAAACAGTCGTCAAATTATAACTGGTTTTGTTAATTCCTCATTAAGCCTTATGCTTAACATAGTGGTTTTGTCTTTGTGTAGATTATGATAACAAGGTTTACAGACTGGGACAAAGACAATCATAGAGGCCAAGGAGATTGTGTTTTGTTTTAGAAATGTTCAATTTGTTTTTGAGTTATATTTAATGTAATGAGACATATTGGAATTTATATTTTGTTTGATGGTTTGTAATAACCTTAATATAGGTTGGATTTTGATTTAAGGCTTGTATGTGATAAGTACCATGTGTAATATCCTACCTCTTAAAATTGTTAAGAGATTAAATTGCGAGATTGATTCACATGAGTTATTTCATTTAAGAATTTATGAGGTGTATTTCAATCACATGCATAATATTCATAGACACATATGAATCATGATTTAGAAAACAGTGCAAGATAATATGGGCACTCAATTGACATATTCCGAAGCATGGAACAAAAATGAATATGATATGAATGTGCATTCCCAATGTTTTGTATTTTGATTTACTGATAACATAAATTGATGGATTATAATTAGTGAATTGGAAATTTATCGTTACAATTGAGTAATTGATGAGGTGATATGTGCATCTAGTCTAAGAAAAATGTTAAAGAGCAAGACAAATTGATACATAATAATTTAGGTTGATTAGGCCTATGAAATAGTGACATGTGGCATTGGGAATAAGTGACAAATGACTCAGTTAAATGGATGAAAAGTGGCTTGACTATAATTGCAACAAGTGACCCTTTAAATTTGTGACAAATGGAACTTTATTCTTGTGACATGTGGAGCAATAGAATGGTGACATGTGTAGCTTTACAAATGGTGACATATATAGTCTTACAATTGGTGACATGTGTAGCCATACAATTGGTGACATGTGTAGCCTTACAAGTAATGACATATGGAGGCTTAAATGAGTGACAGGTGGAGCCTAAAGTAAGTGACACATGAACCAATAGAATAGTAACATATGGACTAATAGAAGGATAACATATGTATCCATAGTATGGTGACACATAGACCAATGGAATGGTGATAAATAGATTAGTTTGACCTTCTTGAATTCTCTAGAGAAAATGGATGAAAAGGCAATAGAAGTAAGAGTGAAGGTCTGCCATAAGGTTAGAAGAGGGAGAAAAAGGAATGAGAAGAGAAGGTGAGAAAAAGGGGATGGGAAGAGGAGAAGGAAAGAAGTTATCAAGGTAAGTTGAAATTCTAGTTTCAATTTCATCTTTCTCTTTCTATCTGTCTTTCATATTCTTAGAGCACGAATTTGAAGAAACTCAAAGAATGAAAGTTGTATATATAGGTCTGGTCTTGACCTCTATGAAAGTGCTTGACAAAATAGTGACTAGAGTTTGAGTTATGCTTGTTTCCTTAATACTGCTTGTGATAGACCCCTATACAGAAACCTTATATTGTTTCCTGATTTTTTAGGACCTTAGAGTCTGAATTAGTGGAAGTATAAAACATGAAAAATGATTATTGATGTCTTATTAATGCTTTTGTGAAACGGTTTTGTTAGGAGATGTATTGATAATGATTTATTATGGTTTGAGTTTTGGTTGCCAGTTTGCTTCTTACCAGAAACAAGATATAACTTGGATGGAGATTATATTTTAAAGAGAGATATTATTTGTGTAATTTTTGGATATATTAAGACTAATGGAAGTCTAGTTTAGGGGGGCAAAAGAATCATGGCATTTGGATTTTTGCAGAGAGAGTTATGATTAAAAGAAGATAGCTTGTTCATAAAGGAACATTAGGAAGAAAAGGATGTGAACATTGCACTTAAGTTTAGGTTAGCTTCATGGTTGAGAAGACATTGAGCTGAATTAGTAAGTGAATTATTGACCTATTGACATATGTTAGAATAACATTTATGATGATTGATTAGGGATGAATTTGGTTGTGGTGGTGTATGAATATGAGATACATGTTTGAGTAATATTTTATATATTTGTATATATAAAGGCTCAGGAGTTGTGGATTAAGGAGCTCATACCGAGAATTGTTGAAGTCAAGGGAGTGTACACCTTCTTTTGATATGAGTTGGGAAAACGATATCTCTTAAATGAGATTAGATCATCCTAAGACATATATGATGACTTGTATGTGAATTTTAAACCTAGGTAATGCATAGTGGAATTGAATCTCAAATGGATGCTAGTATACTTGTGCATTTAATAAGCGACATTGTTTCAAATAACTCTTTTTGGAGTACAACTAATATTTTTATTACATATTTTGATAAATGATATTGTTTTTAACTAACCTACACTTGAAATGTAAAGGACAATTTTTTATTTTCTGAAACTACATTTTTTAATAACTTTGTATTTGGACTGTAAAAGATGACTTTTATTGCATGAAATAATGTTTTGGAACTTATATATGCATAACCGATCACGTATGCTGCATGTTTGTGTTCTCTTTTAGCTTAGAGCTATGATAAAGTACCATTTAATCGGTTGAACCAATAAATAAATACATGGTGCCTTACTTGATTTTTGTACTTAATATTTTTATATGATTTTTGTAATTGGTAAGGTAACGATTGGCCAATCGTGTGCTAGGAATAATAGATTAAGCGACTCCCTACCGTTTACATCGATGCAGAAAAGTTAAGTCCCTATATCAACACCTGTTTACAGGACTTACAGGTAATTTCACACATAGGGTCTGGACACTAACAAGGTCATCACCTAGGATAATGACACTCTTATCGACTATAGTCCGGACTCACCAAAGATGAAAGTCGAGCCAACACCAGAAATCGGTGGGTGTGCACACTAGTTTGGTCGACTAGTGGTGACACACATGATTGTTTTGGCTTATTCTGAGATTTATTTTCTGACGAGATTTGATTTAGACATATGATGTTTTTCTGCTTTTATATACTGGAACTGGAACCTATGTTCACTGAATAAGTGATTAATAGGCTAGTCCTATGTGATTCCTAACTAGTATACGTTAAATCATAGGCTCCTATGTATTTCTATGTCATGTATGTTCATTTCATAGGTTGCCTACACCGTCTTGATGTGTATCGAGTTCTATTTGCGATATATGTTTTTCCTACTCACTGAGTACATAGTGTACTTAGCCCCTCCGCTTTTGAACCATGTAGATTAATTTGGTGAGCTCGAGACCCCGGGTGTATCGTTCTGTCTTTTGACATTTTCGAGGCATTACCACACATGGGCAGTCTTTACTTATACTTTTGTTGTATAGTGGCTCATGAACTGTTTTTTTTTATTAAGTTGGTTATGTTGATATGCTTTATGATTTTGTAAATTAACTTTTGACTGTCTTGTGGCTTGTAATTGACCTTATGTATAAACCTTTTATATTGTTGTTAAGATTGCTCTTAAGTGGACTTAAAAGTCTAGAAATTGTGGTAGAATTTTAATGTGAATATAGAAGTGCATTTAAAATTGATTACAAGTATTTTAATTGAGTTTTGAGATTTTTAAAATACATCAATTTGTGTTGTCAAATTGTTTTCAAAGAATATTCAGTTAGCCTTATATAGTCGGGTTAAGGGTACTGTGAGCATCCTTAGCCTGGGTATGTGACGATTGTCATGTGCCCAATGTGGTATCGGGCAATGTTATGAATACCGTACCGGGCTTAGTACCGGATTGGATTCTGGAACGGAATTGTACCGGTACCGGTCAGTATCGGGTACCGTTTCGAGTAATTTTTTAAATTTATAAAATAGTCCCTGAAATTTTTAAAAATTGCAAAATGGTCCATATTAACATATTGTACAGTTGTACTGTATACTTTACTAGTTTACTGTTTACGTCAACCATGCTTTCAAAAATCTTTATAGTAAATAATAATGACAATTAATATGAAATAAGTCAATAACAATAATTTTTAAATATTTTACATATAAATAATAA
>JANZLD010000009.1:9908257-9925680 GCA_026413575.1 Erythroxylum carthagenense | reverse complement strand
TGTCGGAAATTGATTTCGATTCGATTTGATCTGATTTGTGATTCGTTTCGCTTATGATTTTGCTTCCGCCTTGTGTTTCTTCCTTTCGATTTTTCCCTTCGTTTCGCTTTCGTTATTCGTTTTTCGGTTGGGATTCTGGTTTCCGGATCGGGTCCCAACAGGAGGATAATCTCAAGTTTGCTACTCCTACAGCCCTTGAAGCAACTAAAGGGAAGGCAAAGATGAAGCCTGCTAAGTTCAAAGATAGAAAGTTTAAATCTTCTCCACATGCTGATGTTGGTTAAACCAGTGCTGGTAAAGGTCCGTATGACATAAAGAAGCCAATAGTATAAGGTCTAAAAGGAAAGACTGAGACCATTAGGTAACTCATTGACTTATCAATTTATGAATCTCATTTGTGATATTCACATTAAGTATTTGGTGAATATATACTGGAACATTTGATCACGATGCTTCCACGATATAGTGGATCATATCCAGGATAAAGCCAAATTAAAGGGAAGAAGGAACTGATGGTTCACAGCAATAAAGAAGTGGAAGTAATATCTACAAAGGATGTATATATTGAACCTTATTGTAAGGTTCATTTCGATTTTTACATGACACATTTTATATGTGATTTTGGATCAATTTTAGATAAAGAAGGTTAACGATTTGTATTTAATACTTCTATTGAACATTTGTTGATTAATACAAAACATAATGGTACAACTTTCTTGTCATATGATTTGTATAGAATGTGTCTTACCCCGAATTAGATATATGCTTCTTCGTATCTTGCTAAATAATTCATGAAATGAAGGACCCTAATGATTGAAAAGTCATATATGGTGTGATATAAAAGTTTAGGTCACATTTCCAGAGATAGGGTTGAGAGATTGATTAAGGATAGCATTATCTCAATTCTAGATTATGACGATCTAGGAACATATGCTGACTATTGCAGGGGTAAGTTGACTAAAAAGGATATTGAGGTCAACTTATGCTTTTGACTTATTGAGTCTAATACATAAAGATATGGGTATACCTTATACAGTTGCATTGTGCAATTCTAAATGCAATTTGACATTTGTTGACGATTATTCCCATTACAATTATGTGTTCTTGCTTAAAGATTGAAGGTTGAGAACCAATTGGAAAAATTCATCAAGATAGTCAGATTTGACCGTGGAGGAGAATATCATGACAAACATGGTGTTTCAGGACTTTAAAAGGTCCGTTTGCTAGATATTTAAAATCAGTTAAAGTAGTGACTTAATTCATTATGCCTAGTAGTTCAATTCACTATACCAAGTAGTTCTGAGCAAAATGGTATGTTATCGAAGGGCATAACTGCACCCTAAAGCACTTGAAGAAGTCAATGCAGAATAGAGCTATTCTACCTGATTATCTAGAAGTTTAGAAACTCAGCCTTGCACACATTCGTGTATGGGACTACCTTACTGAGGTAGTATAATCCTTATAAAGAAAGCTTGTATGCTAGTTTCGGTCATTGCTATTTAGTAAGATATCTCCACTATTTTAAGCCTACAACTTTTACTGTATAAAAGGTGGGACCAGAATAGTGGAATCATAAACAGCTAAGTTTCTGGAATACAATGTTTATGATGATAGTGGGTTCTTTGACCCTTCGGATGATAGCAGGGCGGATACTACAATTATCATATACCAGCTACTCATACAATTAGATCCGGTAGATCTAGGTCTTTGTACCGTGCATGTATAAAAACAGGAATCCATACTTGTACACATAGTGATTCTTGAGGGTACAAGATCTAATGCAATTAGGTAATTTACTAGAGTGAGACAACCTGCTATACCATCTGATTAAATGGTCTATCAAGTGTACAAGACTATGATATTAGAGAAGTTTTGAATCTAGTAGTTTTACAGAAGCTATTTTTAAACTCAATGCGGATGTATGGTGGGATGTAATGAATGAAAAGATGAAATCCATAAAGCATAGTAAGGCTTGAGAGCCAATTGATTTATAGCAAAATTGCAAACTCATTGATTGTAAATGAAGATTAGACCTAAAGGATTTCAAGATAAAGTTTAGCGATTTATAGGCTCACTCAGATGCCTAATAGTTCACTCAGAGAGAAAGGTTGACTTTATGTTACCTTTTCTTTCGTTTCTTTATAGGATATATTTTGAGTGATTAGGGCAATGGTAGCTCATGATCATATAGAGTTACATTAAATAACTATCAAAACTGCTTCCTTGAGTAAAGACCCTTAAGAAGAGGTCTATATGGTACAACCTGAAGGATTTCAGGATCCAAATAGAATTGACATGGTTTGCGCGTTATGTAGATCAATATATGGTTTACATCAAACCTTTCAAAAGTAATACCTTACAGTTGATGAGATTATGACCTCTTTTAGCTTCAAATTAAAAGATACTTGTACTATAAGGTCAGGGGAGCAAAATTATCTTCATATTACTGCATTTGGATGATATATTGCTCATGTCAAATTACTTGACCGTGTTGTATAAGGTTAAGCGACTTTTGGTCAAGAACTTTGACACGAAGGACCTTGGTGTAACATCTTTTGTCCTATGTATTCAAATTCATCAGGACAGATCTCAACACTCATCAGGCCTCTCATAGAATGCATACACTGAGTATATGTTACAAAGGTTTAATACGGTTAATAGTAAACCTGTTGTTAGCACTATCTCTCATAGTGAGAAATAATCTTTGGCACATTATCCAAAGAATAAAGTAAAGAGAGAGGTTATGAGTAATGTTTCGTATACTAGTATGATTGATAGCCTGATGTATGCTTAACTTAGCTATATACTAGGTAGGACATTGCATTGACTATTTGACTATTTGGTCAATATTTGGTTAATCCAGGTGTATACCATTGGAATGCAGTCTAAGGAGTGTTGAGATACATAAAGTAACTAAGGATTATATGTTGACGTATAGCACAGTCAACAGACTAAACCTCGTAGAGAATTCAAATTCAGATTTTAGCCTTGTGTTCAGATGATTGAAAGTCCACTTTAGGTTACAGTTTTAAGTTTGCAGATGGTATAATGTCATGGAAGTGTGTCAAGTAGACAAAGGTAACTTCCTAGACTGTGCATGCAAAGTGCATACTATGGGGTTGTTTCACAAACATTTTATCTTAGAAACTTGATTTCTGAGTTGTTTGTAGTTGATTAAGTGGCTAGAACCATTTGGTTATACTGTGGTAATCTTCTTGATGTATTGTTTAATAAAAACAAAGAATATCACAGGATCTTAGCATTTAAAAGTTAATTATTTGGTCATAAAGGTGTTGATACAAAAAGGTGACATTAAAGTTTGGAGCATTTAAGGATTGAGAAAATGATAGTCAATCTTTTAACCAAAGGACTTTGCCCACTTGTATTTGTGACACAAGTATATAGTATAGGTTTTTTGAAGTACTTAGACACTGTTGGTTAAAGGATCATTATGTTTGCTCTTTGTACATTTTGATGTATTATGATAGTATGATGGTTCATCGATAAAAATGGTCATCGTTTATCCTTAGTAATAAGTGTTACCATAATACATATAAAAATCTTAAGATTTGTGTCGATCTTAAGCATTTCAAAGTCATTGGGCATATATATATAGATCGACCTTGAGCCTATATTATTTTGACACATACAGTTTTATACGGATATCTATAAAGTTTGACATAACATAGGGGGATATAAGTTTTTAATCCCATAAAGGTTCTCTAATGCAGTTTAGAATTCAATAGGAAAACATAAAGGTTTTCTCTAATGTAGTATAGCTTTTGGTGAGAGAAAACAGGATTTCTCTAATGCAGTTTAGCATATGTGATTTAGCATAAAGTTGGAGAAATCGAGACCTACAAATGAAGATGATAAAATTTAGATCATAAATGTATTATCTTAGTTTGCCACACTCTATTTTCCCGTTCATGTTAGTGAGGTATTAGGTATATGTGATTGTATTGGATCTGTGTTGCCATGACACATGCATTTGATACTTTTCAGTATCGAAAGCCTTGCAGGATGGAATGATGTACTTTTGTTATCTTTGGATCAAATGTTTTGTTTTTAAACGTAGTCAACTAATTCAATAGCATGGCTTAATTGATTTTTTAAGCTATTTTTAAATTTAAGTCAAAACTACAATTAATGTTTGTCTAAGGGAGAGAATATTGAACAATTTTATCATTTCTCATAAAGTTGGACAACTATTAATTGCATTTTTTGATTTTTCAATAACTTATCAGTTAAGTTACATAATTTAATTTAGATAAAGATAACAAGTGGCCCAACAAATGATCTAAATCAATAGGTCAAAGTTCAGGTGAAAAATGGATCCCAATCAATGTGGATCAATAATATCGGTCTTATGATGGGAAAGCCCGATATGGATGCTATATATAAAGGTTAAGGTCTTCTGCAGTTGCTCATATCAATCGTAAGCTTAAGGAATCTCTGACCTGTTAAAAGAGCTTACGTTTTGAGAAAATTGTAGAAAGACTTTACTCGTGTCTCAGAGAGCAATTCTCATAAAGGCGGTGGTGGATTCATGCTCATTTTGGCTTTGGAAAGCTAGTTTGAAGTTACAAAGACCAAATCAGATATTTCCTCGTTTCTTCATTTCTTGCCCTTTCACATTTGATCCAGGATATGTAAATAAGGTACAATTAAATATTACAACTATAACATATATCATGGGAGTTTTAAGCAAAATAAAATGAGTACATACAAAATCTAATAGGACTATTGTGTTGAGAATTCAAGAGGAGTATGAAGTCAATAACCTCCAAATAATAATTAAGAATATACTCGAAAAAATTATGGTGAATGGATGGAGGAAAGTTTCCAACAAAACTTCCTCCTTTATTTCTTCGATTTTTTTTTCATATAGAAGTAGTACGTACAATATTAGCATGCAAATGTTAGATAAATTTGTTAATGTTGATGACTACGAGTAACTTGGTTCGAGATATTTCATTCTGAACCACCTTTGCAAGCATGCTTATAGATTATGTCAAGCTGTAGAGGTTAAAGGTGTTAACCTTTGCATGGACGAATACCTAATTGTGTTGATGGTGAATTAAGCATTTAGCAATTTGAAATTATCAAAAAATATTTAAATTAGTACAAATTGTGTAATTCATAATACCTACCTTCAATTTATTTTGTTTGCAAATTTTTTAATTGAACAAGCTACATGTGAACTATCCTTTCAAGTGGAGCAATATGGTAAGGAATATACTAAGGGATGACATCAAAATTAATAAGGCATCGAATGCAAATAAGGTCACTGAAAAACAAATATAAAAAGTTAAAGGTAATGCTATTTTATTCTTAATTTATGGCGGCATTTACGAATAATATTTGCAAAGAATTAAACGGATTAATTACTTAAATAATAATAGACATAAACGGTTGATTATAATGAGAAACACCCTAAAAAATGCCATAGTGGGTGATTGGTGACAAAGAAAATGAGGAAAGTATTGTGGGAGGTAGAAGAGAAAAAGGCAATAAGTTAATAATTTCATATCCATATTTAATGTATGCATAAATATTTGTTGACATTTAGTTAAATATCAGGAAAGAGAATGAGTTTCGAAGCCTTACGAGATGTTTATGATCAATAATTTAAGTGAATAACCAACACCGAATAGTAAAGATAGGTTAATGATAGACTAGTAAAAATGTCTTACGTCATGGAAAGATATCAATGACTAAGAAGGATCAGAATGAGGTTATCCTTAGACATAAAAAGATAGAAATAAAGGAGAAGACTAAGAAGAAGAGGTTCAATATAATGGTATACCTTGAAGAAGCCTTTGGTAAATTTGGATAATAGTTGTAATGATTTATGATATTTTAATTGAAACGCAAGCACTGAGGACAATTTATGGGAACGGGAAGAATCCAATGGTGGAAGTGAAAAAAAAGAAGCAAAAAGACAATGAAAAGATAAAAAAAAGATATGAATGAGGAGAAAAGATAACATAAATAAAAGCTTAACCAAGAAATTATATGTATGGAAACTGTTGGCCCCCGGATTTTTTCCTCTAATTAAGCATGATTTGAATGAATTATGAGGTCTTTATAAGATTATTTTGTGGAGTTAATTATTATGTTAATGTTAGTAGGATTTATTACACAGGTTAAGTCAATTAAAGTGTTAAGGTAGTAAGAATGTTCAAGGGTATTTTTATCCCGAAATAGCTTGAACATATTTTGGTATTTTAGGCATAACTTTTTTTGTAGTTATCTAAATGAAATGATTTTTAATTTGGAGTAAACTAGAGACATAGGAATTCAAGTTTTATGAAGAAATCAAGTCTCAATTTCTCTAAAAATTTCAAATTTTAGATGGATGTTAAGCATAGAATACTATTTTAGCATAAGAACAATCCAAAAATATTTGGGATATAATTTTTAGAGTACTAAACCAAATTGAATGAGGAAAATTTCTCTAGAAGAAAGTGTTATCAAATTTGGTCATTTATCTGATCAGAATGATTATGAAAAATTGACATGAAGGTCTAAACTTTTGAAAAAGTTTGAGTATTTAGAATTTATCTTAGTGTATGTGTATTATGGGTTCTTAAATTTGAATTCCTATTGAATGGGGATCATTGTCATTGTTAAAGGAAATCAAAAGAGGCCAGAGGAGCAGGAGGAGAGGCATCTTTGAGCAAGGTTTAAGCAAGAAATTCAAAGTGGGTACATGTTTATAATAGAGTAAATAAGCCACTAAATCTTTTTTTTGAATCAAGAAAGTTTAATGATTTCAATTGCATCATAGTTGTTGCATTTATTGCTTTTTGAATGGATTGTGAAATTCATTCGAGAAAGGAAGTCAATTGGGAAATTGAAAATAACGTGAGACAATTTTACCTAATTGAGGAATTAGTTATTTAAGGAATTACGAGAACTAATCATGGACATATGGAACTTTCGAAACATTTGTTCAAGTTAACAAATGCCCAGATAGTACTATGGTATTATAGATTAAAGAGATCCAAGAAAAATTTGATGATATATTAAATATATTCAAAAAGTTGAGAAGAGTAGTTTGAATACTTAAGGAAAAACGTGTAAATCGTATGAGTAATGAAAGTAAAGAGAATTTTGAGGAATTATAACACGATATTAATTATATCTTCTGAATTTGGAGATTTTATAGTATACAATGATGTTGTATAAGAGATTAGGATAAAATCCAATGCAGCATGATAAAGTAATTTCATATATATGGAGACAATTGAAACCTTATGGGTTGATTATTTAATACATGAATTGAAACTTACTGCAATAGTGATTGTTTTGAAAGTTTAGAGACATTATAAGTGCATAAACATTCTGAAATATACATATCATTAAACTTTGAGGTAACTATTGAGTTGAGAGAATTAAATACGAGACTGAGACAATGGATGGAAGTATTGAAGGATTATGATTGTACAAATGAGTACTATATTGGTAATGCTAGTATGTAATAAGATGCATTAAATAGAAAATTCAATAGTAGTGTATCACGAACTTGGATATTGAGGTTATCAAATCTAGTGCAATAAAGAGTGTAGAATGGAGTTGAATATAGGGCAAAATGAAGTATTATTAGCTGCACTGAAAATTAAGATCATTTTCATATGAACATAGTCCAAATTGAGGATTCAGGAATTTTGAATCTTACTAAGAAATTAGAAATAAATATAAATTTTGAGTTTGAATAGGAAGAATGATACTTTGTGATTGAAAGAATGATACTTTGTGATTGAAATAAGAAGTATGTGTAACCGATAAAGATGATTAAGAAAATATATTGTTAGAGAAGCATAAATAACAACCTATGATATACATCCTAGTAAGAATATGCTGAGATAGCATTTGATGGCTAAGGAGGTAGAAGCAAATGACCACACTTGTGAGTTGCCAATAGTCTTGACTATTGTAGATATGCTTAAAGCTTATATTTTGGAGTTCATAGGAATATGAGATCAATGTACAACTTTTATTGACTTTAAGCATAAAAATCATTATCGTAGTGATGTCATTAAAAGGTTGTAAGGGGCATTATACAACAAAAGGACTCGTCTGCGCTTACATTTAAAATCAATAAGGCCTAAAATGGTTGAAGGTCAGAATTGATTGGAGAGGTAGTTGATAAGTGAAATCGATCAGTATTAGAAATTAAATGATTTAAGAAAGATGAATGAATTGGGTGGTGCTAAAGGCATAGAATACAGCGAGATAGATATAAGAGTTAAATGTACTGATACTAAAGAGATATGACCTATGAAGCAAAAGATCAAATGTTTTTGAGAGTATCACCTTCACAAGGTGTGCTTAGATTGAGTACAAGATATGCTTAGGTTAGGATAAAGAATCAATTAAGCTTGAGTTGTATTGGCCCATATGAAGTTACTAAGAACCAGACCATTGACTTATGAGTTCGTATTACCAACAAAGATGTGTTATTGTGAGTATGTTAAGAAATATTGATATGATATGATATTGGTGTTGTTGATATAGGAAGTAGAAAAATTGTGAGTAATCTGAAACATAATGTGGAACTAGTTAAGAAAGTGAATGATCAAATAAGGGATTGAAAGACAAAGTGAGTCTACTGACTATGGTCATTTGAAAGAATTAAGAAATATTTGAGTGATGAAGTTAAATTAGAAATGGAAAAGTATAAGAGTGAACAAAGGAGAACTTTTGTGAAGACCCTTCGGGAAAACTTCACTGCGGCGAACTATTGACTTCGCCGCGGTGAAGTTCCCATATTAGACCCAAGAATCTCTCGGGATAAACATGTATCTTTTCAAAAAGAATCATTTTAAAAGTTTTTTCATAAATCATTAACACAATTCATATATCAAACATATAATAATTTCACAATCCATTTAAGAAGAAATAAACGCAACATCTATGATGCAATTGAAATTATTAAACTTCCTTGATTCAAAGAGAACATTTAGTGGCTTATTTACTCTATTATAAGCATATACCCACCTTGAAATCCTTGCTTATAAACTTACTCAAAGAGACCTCTCTCTTTGCTCCTCCTGCCTTTCTTGATTTCCTTTAACAATAAAAAATTCCCATTGAATAGGAATACAATTTGAGGACCCATATATATAGCATATTCACTAAGGTCAATTCTAAATACTCAAACTTTTCCAAAAGTCCAAACCTTTGGGTCAATTTTACATGATTATTCAGTTCAGGTAAATGATGAAATTTGTTAACACTTCCTTCTCAAAAAATGTTTCTCATTGTCTTAAGTTTCTAATGACACCAAAATCATTCAATTTGGTCTAGTAATTTGAAAGTTATATCTCAAACATTTTTGGACTTTTCTTATACTAAAACAATATTCTATGCTCAACTTCCATCAAAAAATTGAAGTTCTTAGAGATTGAAGTTGAACTCGATTTCTTCATACAAGTTGTAGCCCTGTCTCTTATTTACTACAAATAAAAAATAATTTCATTTAGATAACTACAAAAAATGTTATGCCTAAAATACTAAAATATGTTCAAGCTATTTCCGGGCAAACTTCGCCACAACGAACTTTGATTTTTTTCAATGTTGGCCTCGGCGAACCACAGGGACTTCACCGCAGCCAACTTTCATAAAAACGTGACTCTTCTCCCAAAATTTTCTGGATTCTTATTCTATTCAACCCTATTTTACTTCTAACTATCACTGTTGGCCCCTGAAATTTGTTTTATGATAAATAAGCATGATTAGATTATTTTGGAGATTTACTAGATTAATTTATATTGGAATTAATTAGCATGCTAATGTGAGTAAGATAATATGACATAGGTTAAGGGAATTAAAGTGTTATAGTGGTAAGTTATATGAGGGGTAGTTTAGGAAAATCACTTAAGTGGGAAAGTTTTAAGGCATTGAAGGAGGGGCCAAATGGGAAGAGGAAATTGTTGACTTGCAATTTTAAAAGCCAAAAATGCTTGTGAGGAAAGAAAGAAAAGTGAAAGCACAAAAAAATAAGAAAGAAGGGAGAGAAGTGTCGTGGGTTGAGAGGAAAAAGGGAGTTGACCTAGGTTTCAACTTTTCTTAACGTTTAAGAGGGATTTTGAGAGTGATCAAAAAGGGAAAAAGGAAGAGGAAAGATAAAGCTTCTATTAGAGCCAAGAAAATCATTGTTTGGTAAAGATTCAAGATAAGTTGATATTTAATCTTTTGGAATTTTGGAAGAGTTTTGGTTTAAAGAGCTTAGGAAATGCATGGGTTTAAGTATTCTAGGGTCAATTTTAAGAATATGTTTCTTTGGGTTGTCCAATTTGAATTCCTTTTGATTTGGAGTTTTTGCCAATGTTGAAGAAAATCAAGAGAGGCAAGAGGAGCAAGAGTAGAAGCTTTTTGAGCAAGGTTTTCAAGCAGGGAAATTAATGTGCGTGACATTTTTATAATTGAGTAAATAAGTTATTAAAGTTCCTTCAAATAATGGAAATTAAATGATTTCCAACTACCTTGAAAATGTGCATTTATTGTTCTTTAAAGTGTTTGAGAGTGTGCCATATGTTTTTGTATATGAATTTTGTGAATGAATTTTGAGTGATATGGGAATGATTTCAAATTGCTCCATAATTGTTGTATTTGTGGCTTTTGGATGATTTGAGAAATGGTTATATGATTGGTATGGGATTTTGGTTGATGAAGTGTGAAATGATGATAGAATTGCATATGAATAGTTCATGCTCATGAAAGACAAGTTTTCAAAATGTGCCATTTGGGCAATTGGTTTTTAGTTCATGAATTACATGTTATGTGAGTTTGGTGTAGTCCACTCAAGAATGTCACGTGCGCATTGACCAAGTTAAGGTTTCTCTTGCCTGCCCGCTAATGGCACGGAACTCCTTCATGGACTCCCTCAAGTTTACGCCTACGCAAAACCACTATGTGGGATTGCGATAATGCCTCAAGTTTATGACTACACAGGACCATTATGTGAAATTGTGTGGTTTTTCATGTTTATGGATCTACCCAAACCATTTCTGATGTGCTTATGTGTTTATGATTTGTGACAAGTTTGATGAATTCATGATTTATGCTGTTTATAAATTGCTTGATAAGTTGTAAATTTGAGAAATATGTGTTACATGGATTTTCAATGTGAATTTTACAATTGAAATAAATATTTCAATAGTTTTTACTTGTTTCTCGGTTATAAGCATATTACCCATAAGCTTTAAGCTCATCCCTCCCATTCTATCCCATCTTTAGGTGAGGAGCACAAGATCGAGTGATTGAGCATAAAGGCATTACTCCAGAATTGACTTATTTCGTATTTTTAAGTTAGTTTTTGTAAAACAAAGCTTTAGTCGCATTTTGAGCGATTCTAATTTTTGGTAAAGTTTGCATTTTTGGATTATGATGTAAGTGGCTTGAAATGCCCACTAAAGTGTTGTAGAACTCATGTCTTTTGATGTTAATGAAATACATATGCATTATGTTTTGCTCATGATTCTCCAAGTCTTTATATTGTATTTTAAAGTTTTTCATAGCGGTAGGAATTGTGTTTAGAATTTAAGGGAAAAACTGGATTTATCTAGGTAGAAATAGACAAAGTTGTCTTCTAGAAATTTGTGGATTATCCTCTTAGCTTTTCAACTCTATAAAGTATGTAAATTTTGGGTATGGGAGTTAAGAGATATGAGCATTATAAGCGATGATACTGCATGGGAAGTATGAACATGACAGCTATGGTGAATGATGAGAGTTTATGTTTATGATGAGTCATTTGAGATGAGTTTTGGGGAGTTAAATACACCTAAATTGGTAATTGAATGTTTAAGGAGTGTTATTGCTTTAGAAGAAGTGAAATTGGGAAGTTTATGAGTGAATATGATGTTAGAATGGATGTAGGAAGCATTAGAGGGGCTTTAGGAAACCTCCATGTCCGTTAAACGGACCTTATCGGGTCAAATGACCCCCAACATTGCCTATGTCTGTTTAACGGACTTTAGGTCAATTTAACGGGCCTTCTCGAGTGAAAAAGGGCTTCCAAGCTAATCTATGTCCGTTAGGCGGACATGTATGTCCACGGGATAGCTACAGGAAATTTGCATTTTCGACCCTTTAAATGGCAAAATCTCGATTTGTGGTCTTCATGAAAGTTGTAGATCTAGAAGTTTTCTTTCAAATGATGAAGAATAGCCTCAATACAAGCTTTATAGAGAAAGTTATGTCAATTCTCCCAAGATAGGTACAATATGATTAAGGATATAAACATGTTTGAATCATTTGACCATAACTTCATCGTACGACCTCCAAATGAAGTGATTCTTAAAGAATTAGCTTCCTAACCCATGTATCTACCTCTCCATAAAAATTGGGATCTTTTAGAGTTTATTTGAGAAAGTTTGATGGAGAGAAATTGAGGGATTAGTTGGGAGAGCATGATTTGGGTATGAACATACTTTGGCTTTTTAAGCTTAACTTGTTCTATAGAGTTTCAATTGAGATAGTTCTTGCTTCAAACTAAACTAGAGATTTGGAGCTACAATTTTTTTAAAGAAGTCAATTATGATTTTAGTGATTGACTGGTGTGGGCACACCACTTTTGTGGGATATGGCTAATACGGGTTCATGGAAATAACCTTTCAAGGAATACACACGTTGACGCCTTATGATGACTCCGATTGTTGGGCTCCGAAAACGGGGTACAACAATCACCAAAACATGTTTCATTCATCAATCACCATGAAACCCTAGCTTAGAAATCCATAAAAATAAAAAATGATTCTTTAGTTCTTCCTTTCTTCCAACACAAACCCCAACACAAATCCATTGCTCTAATCCCTTTTCTAGCAAAGCAAGAAGGATAGATGATTATCTTAGCAAATCCTCTTTCTTCTCCTTCTTTTCACGTTTTCTTCCCTCTTCCTTAGTTCTTCACGTACACTTCTCTTCTTTAAAGTAAGACTACTCTTCCTTCTTCCCCTTTATACTCTTAATGAATGTAAAATGTCCACTTTGCCCTTCCATTAAGCCTTATAGCCTTATATGCTTAAGCGATCTTCCAAAAATACCCTTGATGGATTTATGTTGGGGTTTGTGTTGGAGGAAAGGAAGAACTAAATAATCATTTTTTTATTTTTATGGATTTCTAAGCTAGGGTTTCATGGTGATTAAAGAAGCTTTGGATAAACAAGTAAGTATAAGCATCATTGTTCTTGATTTGATGAATGAAGCATGTTTTGGTGATAATTAGAAGTAAAATGGGTTTGAATAGAGTAAGAATATGGAAAATTTTGGAAGAAGAGTCGCGTTTCTGCGAAAGTTCGTCGCGGAGAAGTCCCCATGGTTTCCCGTGACCAACTTTGTAGTTCGTCGTGGCCAACATTGAAAAAAATCATAGTTTGGCCCGACCAATTTTTGGCTCACTGCGGTGAAGTTTGTCCGAAAATAGCTTGAATATGTTTTGGTATTTTAGGCATAACTTTTTTTCTTGTTATTCAAATAGAATGATTTTTAATTTAAAGTAAACTAGAGACATAGGGCTACAAGTTATCTGAGAAATCAAGTCTCAATTCAGTCTTTAAGAATTTAAAATTTTGGATAGAATTTGAGTATAAAAAACTATTTCAGCATAAGAACAGTCCGAAAATATTTGGGTATAAATTTTAGAGTACTAAACCAAATTGAATGATTTGATGTCATTAGAAACTTAAGACAATGAGAAAAAGAAGAAAGTGTTATCAAATTTGGTCATTTACCTGATCAGAATGATCATGTAAAATTGACCTGAAGGTTTGGACTTTTGGAAGAGTTTGAGTATTTAGAATTTATCTTAGAGAATGTGCATTATGGGTTCTCAAATTTGAATTCCTATTAAATGGGGATCGCTGTCATTGTTAAAGGAAATCAAGAGAGGCCAGAGGAGTAGGAGGAGATGCATCTTTGAGCAAGGTTTAAGCAATAAATTCAAAGTGGGTACATGTTTATAATAGAGTAAATGTGTCACTAAATATTTTCTTTGAATCAAGGAAGTTTAATGATTTCAATTGCATCATAGATGTTGCATTTATTGCTTCTTGAATGGATTATGAAATTTTTATATGTTTGATATATGAATTGTGTTGATGATTTATGAGAAGACTTCGAAAATGATTCTTTTTGAAAAGATACATGTTTATAAAATCAGGTTTTTGGAAATGATTTTTGAAATATCTCATGTTCATGGAAAACAAGTTTCAAAAAAATGTGTCATTTTGGGCAACAAGTTTACAAGATATGAAATACATGTTATGTGGGTTTGTGGTGGTCCCTTAAGTTAAATCAAGTGCACTTTGGCAAAAGGCTTCTCCCACCTGCCCGCTAGTAGCATGGAGCTCCTTCACAGGCTCCCATAATTTCACGGCTATGCAAGACCATTAAGTGGGATTGCAATAGTACGTTTTATTCATGGCTACACAGGACTATTATGTGGAAATGTGTAGCTCGTTCTATTTTTAGATCCACCCAAACCATTCTGATGTGCTTCTATGCTTATGATATGTTAACAAGTTTGATGCATATGATATGTTAACAAGTTTGATGCATACATGATTTGTAATTTTTGAATGTTAGTTAAGAATTTGAGAACAATATGTTTTATAAATTCAATTAGACTTTGTATTGACAAATGAATATTTCAAAATTTTTGCTTATTTTTCCGTTATAAACTGTTACGCATGAGC
This sequence comes from Erythroxylum carthagenense, assembly GCA_026413575.1. Taxonomy (NCBI): domain Eukaryota; kingdom Viridiplantae; phylum Streptophyta; class Magnoliopsida; order Malpighiales; family Erythroxylaceae; genus Erythroxylum; species Erythroxylum carthagenense. The sequence goes on along the minus strand of JANZLD010000009.1, from coordinate 9,910,975 downwards.
TTTCAAGCTCACCCCCGTTCCTCCCCATTTTTAGGTGATGAGCAAGAGATCGAGTGATCAAGAGTATAAAGGCATTTGGTAGCTACAAGATAGTTAGCGTTTGTACTAAGTTAGTTTGATTTTTGAGTAGCTTCAGCGACATATCGAACATGGGCATCCATGTGTATTTTGTATTAAGCAAATGATGTCATGTTTATATGTGATTAAAGCTTTGTAGAACTCTTTACTTTTAAGGTTACTGAAATATGAATTGTGTATGGATGAGGTTGAGTTGAAAATAGGCATACTTAAGGACGTTATTGATTTCAAATGATGAATTTTAAACATGAAATATAAGTGAGATGTTATGGAAAAGAAAGATAGGAAATTGTGAAATATGAAAATTAGTTGTAAGCAATGAATTAAATGAGTAGAGATTAGAGAGTATGATGAAATAATATTGGTAGTTGAATGGTTACGAAATGATGTTGCATTAGGAGAAGTGAATTTGGGATATTTAAGAGTGAGGGTAAGGTTAGGAAAGATGTAAGGGTTTTTCGGTGTGATTTTTGACAATTTGTCCCGAGGGGATTTTAACTTTCAGTGGCGACTTCGCTGCGGCAATCTTCACCCAAAGGGTCATCTGACTTAATCCCATTTGTTCGTCACGACGAACCTCTATGGCTTCCGGAGAAATTTGACAGGTACAATATGATTGAGGATATGATCATAAGAATTGGTTGTCGTATATCAATTGATCAAATAGGGAAATTTTCGGGATGTTATGAGAATGAAGATGAATCAATGATGGTTAAGGAGATTTTATTAGAATACACTCACACTTTATGGTTCCGTAGTTGGGCTATGAAAACGGAATCCAACAGAAACAAAGTTGATAACATAAATATTGATCTTTAGGGAGTAAGATAAAACATTTTAAAAATTTATAGGTGAGTGTTAGTGATGCTACACACTTAGGATTAGTAGAAGTTAGAAGACAAAATCTACATCTTGTAATAGACTTCTAACTTTGAAATTCATAGACATTGAATTACTACGAAGAAAATTTGTAATGAAGACCCATTAACATAGTTAATTTTTAGGATAATATTAATGTTAATGCACTTGTTATTGTAAATTTGAGGTGTATATATTATATTACTTAACATTGATTCAAGTTTGGTTAAATTATTCTTGTAGGTTTATTGACTCCAATATTGTTGGGAACTTTAGATTGGGCTGACATTAAGACATTTTCTCATGTTTTAAGCCTAATATCTACATAAGAAACAGAATGCAATAATTATGTAAATTAAGAAATTAATTTCTAAATTCATTGACAAATTTCTCTGACTTTATTTTCCTATTATATATACCTAGCAGTTTGCTAGTGAGTTTTCACATATATTTTCCTTAAAGAGTGTGATTCTTAGACTTTCCTTATGAAATTATATATTGCACTCATGTTTATAATGAATAATCTTTTTTTGAGAAATAAATTTACAATGATTAATCTTACCATAAGCTTCTTTGGTTGTGAAAATAAGGATAATAAATATTATGTTGGCATTGAATTTCATATTGTACTCTTATTAAGTTGATGTAAACCAAGTTTTACAGGAAACCTAGATAAATCTTTACCAATTATTGATTTTTCTTGCACAATTTTTTGAAGTTCATGAGAAATATTAGTAAGGATTTGGATATTAGAATTGACGCAAGTTCACCTACTCAGGTATTGGTATTGTCTTTGATGCATATTTCCTAACAATACTGTATTTTATGAAATTATGGTTAAATAAATGTAAAAGAAATAAATGGTTAGATTAATAAAAATTAAGCTTTCCTAATATGTTTGTCCATATAAATGGAGCCAAAAACTTAATGGAATAATATGCAATGTTTATAACTCAACTCTTTTAATCTATAGATTGCTCAAGGTAAGTGCATCTATCATGTACAAGGTTTAGAAAAAATCTATCGGTCTATTAGGAAGCCTCAGCTAGTACCAAGTATGAAACACCCCACTCCCGTGAGACCCGAACCCGACATCGCTGGTGATATCCGAGTCCGTGCCCTGCGAGAGTGGTGGCTACATCACGCATTCGAAACACAGTATACCCCTTTTTTTGAACAAGCAAACACTTACATTTTATCAAGCGGAAAACCTTTTACAAACATAACTGGTAACACAATGGCCACGCGGGTCCCTTATATAAAGACACAACAATAAGTTACCCAAACACTATCACTCTTCTACAGACGCAACTGATCCCGCCCTCTTCTATCACTCTCGAGCGATCCCAATACGCCCGTTGCATAATGGGGTATTCTTCTGAGTCCTAAAAAATAATTGCAAATTTTGGGTGAGTTTTGCAAACTCAATGAGTGACCACCATTGATGGTCCCCTCAAACTGGGCAACAATATCAATACATAACAGGTTTTCACATTGCTGCCCATTTATTATTGCTGTGTCCGAGTGCCTATACTATCCGATTGAAGGGCTCATTAATATCGGTCCCTTATCCAACAGTGGATACAGGGTTCATTAATACATTGAGCCTGAGGCTCTAATCACTTATGAGCTCAAAGCTCATTTCCATACGTTGAGCTCAAACTCTGGTTGGTGGCAACTCGGATCATCAGCCATTATATTCCACGCAACATCAAACATATCACTACTTATCAAAATTTCACAATTTGAAATAAACCATAACCATATTCAGATCAATAAATG
>JANZLD010000009.1:9754840-9768032 GCA_026413575.1 Erythroxylum carthagenense | reverse complement strand
ATAGGTTCTAAGTAATCAAAACTTTTGAAAACTTTGTTTACTGATTAAGTAATAATGAGAACTTGAATCTAAAGTAGAGATAGAGAGAGAGTAGTTGACACAGTGATTTATCATGGTTCACCCCAAACCGTGGGCTACGTCCAGTCCTCAAAGTTCCTTCTGAGATTTTGACTATCTCTTCAATTTTACACAAGTATTCTTTCACACTTAACCTCTGCAGGCTATCTGTACTACTTTTTTACGAATAAGTGTTTGAACACTTGTTACAGTAAAATAGCTCTCAGCTAAATTGCACAATAAGCTCGTAGATGTAATTTAGCTAATGTTTTCTCTCTTTTTGTAACTTTTGCTTCTGTAATCTTGCAATCTTCGACTTCGACTTATATTTATAGCCTTCGTCTTCAACTGCTTCTTGATTCTTAATTCTTGAATCTTTAAAGAAATGGTTAATCATTTGAGTTCTGTAACTAACTCGAACTGACTCCTTCGTCTTCTTTTCAAATTTCGCAACTGTTTTTCTTCGTCTGTGTCTCTGTTTCTATATTTGCGTCTGCTTTACTATTTGCATCTACGTCTGTGTCTGCTTTATTATTTGCGTCTGCTTTTCTATTTGCGTCTGCTTTTCTTAGCGTCTGCGTCTGTCTGACTTTGTCTGTATGACTTCTTCTGTCTTGCTTTTCTTTTTATTGATCCTCTTTGTTATACATCAAAATCATATCTAAGTAAAGTCATTTGAACTTAACAATTTCTACTCCAATTTCTCTTCAAATTCCAATGACTCAAAGTAATAAATCCTAAAATCATATATCAAATTTCCCAGTGCCATTGGACAATCATTTCTAATACCGGAAATCCCATCAGTCTGCCACTTAGCAATTTTTCCGATCCGGAAAATTTCTCCAAAAAATTCTAGAAAAATTTCTAAAATTTCTAAAAAATGTAAAATACACAAAAATCCACTCCAATTCAATTTTCAAGCACTAAATCATATGTTTTTCACAATAAACACATATGCCGGGAAATGTCATGAATGCATGTACAATCATGTGCATATACAAAAATTACAATTTATGCATATATGGGGGCCATATTATGCATGAACATGCCGAGACTGTTTTACACACTCATAACCTGTTCTAAATTACTATTTTACTTTTCCTATCGGTGATGGGATGTTACAATTTGAGTAATTTTGACTTTAAAAAATTATTAAAATTTTTATTTTTCTGGCTTGGAACTTGATGAGATTGTGTCCTGATTTTTCAGCATATCCTTATGCCAAAATCATTAAATACAATGTAATTAGTCAACTAATGTGTGAATATGATTTTGTAATTTGTTAATATAAATAATATTAGAGATTAGATACTTATATAACTATATTGATCTTCATATAATTTGAAGATTCGAGAGCAATTATAGAAAAAATAAAATTTATAATAAAGTATTCTTTTTATGAATAGATCATATTATAAATTTTTAAGTAATTTTAATTTTCGAAAATTTTCAGCATATCCTTCGCCTGACATCATTAAATATACTGTACATAGTCAATTCCTGTGGATATGTTCTTCTTGAAAGCTGAATGCTCAAGTTACTCTCGTTTTCTTTGTCGGTTCACTTATTTTGTTTACGTTGTCAGCGAGAGATATATATATATGGTTGGATTTCTTCCAAGATTCTTTAATTTTATTGTTGAGCATTTAATCAGATCGACTAACTTATAACTCAATACACAACGTTAATTAATGCCTACACACGAGCAATATCTCCTCTGAAAAGATGGAGTAGAATGACGTTACGATATGACGACGGCCATGGATACAAGGCTCTGGGCACATGTGAAAACGTCGACAAAAGCATGAAATTCCCCACCCCTTACGTATGTTGAACGAAACTGTATCCACCTGTATACCAAATTTAACATTAGTGTTCCAACGGGAAACATTTATAGTAGATTGTCCTAATGCTACCTATTTATTTACGACAGCGAGAGAGCAAGCAAAGTCAAATAACGAGAGAGGGAGAAAACGCTTCTTTCAGGCCGAGGACGGATCTACATACAATAGTGGCAGTCCGAAGGAAACTTCAAGAACAAATACTCGAAAAGTCGATATCTTTGAGTTATACCTCATTAAGTCTCTTTTTAGCTGAGTAGAGTTTTTATGTTATTTTCTAATGATTTTTTTTTTGAGGAAAACTTTTTTAAGAAGTTTTTACGGTTTAGCTATCATTAAAAAAAAAATTAAGAGCTTCATACAGTAAACTATTTGATAATATTTAAATAAAAAATATTTTAATTTTAACTATATTTTAATATATTAAACCATATGAAACGTAAATAAAAATATATCTAACTAAATCTTTTATATAGACCATAATATAAGTAAAATTAATATAAAAAAGATATTAAAACATATAAAAAAGTCAAATAATATTATATAAATTTCAAAATGAATATTCAAGTTGAGTAAATAGTTAAATACATAATGATTTATGTATTTTATTATAATAAAGAAGATGGATTCGCAAGACAAACATGAAGATGAGTTTGTGAATATTGTGGGAATTATGTATAAAACATAAGGATAAAAGGGATAAAAATAGACTCATTAATTATTTTGAAAAATCTACTAAAAAAAGTCATTTGAGAGATTTTTTTAGAAACTCCAAATTTGAACTCCTTAAAAAATCATATTTTGACTGTCAAAAAAGTCATATTTTTTAAAAAAGCTATTTTTTATTTTATAGTCAAATACTTATTTTTCTTAAAAAAGGCTTATGTGGTGAAAAAAAATACTTATTGACTTCCTAAAAGCCTGTTCAAATAGGCACTAAATCTTATTTAACATTAGTTTATAAAATTAATAGTTACATAAATTTGGAATAATAATAATATACTACTACTACTAAACTGAAGCGTTTCCAACATTTATTAGGATACAGGTTGATTTAGTTATATGGATACTGATTAGTCAATTTAAACAACCTTGTTTTAAAGGTAATTTTGTAAAGTTTCCAGTTCTATAATACTTAAACTAATGCTTTCAATTTTGATAGAGAAATTTCGCAACTACATCACATGCACTCCTAGTACTACCATTATTGAATTAATTTTACCAACTATAATTATTAAAATTGAAAGGTTTAACACCAAGTTGTTAAACCTTGTTTTAATCCTATTTCCTGATTAACAAATTACATCCTGCATGAGAAAACAATTTTCTACTAGTTAAAGATCAACTTTTAGATATGAAGTCTCAAGTTGCAATCCACGTCCATTTATTAACATATAAAATCTAGAGGTAGCATTTTTTTTCGTACTTACGCTACGTTTGATTACTGTCTTTAAATTAATAATAATAATAATGATAATAGTAATAATAAGTTCAAAATTTATAATAATAATAACATTAATTAATTATAATAATGATAATGATAAGTTTAATAATATAATTAAAAATAAAAATTGCTTATATTGAAAAAGGGATATTTTTAAAAGTTGCTTATATGTTTTATTTATGTTCGTGGGGAAAGAAATCTTGTACCATAATTTTGGAAGGAATAAAAAATTTCTATCCCTATTTTATAGAATTAAAACAAAAATAAATAGAGACAGAAAGAAATCACTGAGCTTTTTATGTCTCTATCATACATCTCTATCATCGAAGACGGCAGCCAAAAGCTACGTTAAGGAAGCAGGTAGGTCACGATTTCTAAAGGATGAATAGTTACTTTAACGCCCAACTACTCAACCGTGTCATTTGGATCGCAAATAATGTTTGTGATAGTATGTAAAAGCTTTGAGTGCACAACTCAGATTCTCACACTTTTCTTATAAAAAGCATCCAGAGTTGTTCATTTTGTTACCCATAAAATTCTTCCTCTTTCAATTTTTCTATGGAGGTTACTACAACTTTGTGTTTAGTATCTCTCTTTTACATTATATTCTACATATGCAGATCTATTTTTCTGAAAAGAGACCGGTGTTGCTACATGTTGCACTACGAGTGCTACAAAGCTCCCAAGGAGCAAATACTTGATACCATGTCCTGTGCCAAAGTGGTTCTAAGAAACAGCAACCTAGGCCTCCAAGAATATAGGTTTCTCTTACGGACTATGGTTGGTTCAGGTATTGGGGAGCAAACTTACTGCCCTAAACCCATCATTGAAGGCAGAGAAGAATCCTCAACACTGAAGGATTCCTTGTCTGAGATGGATGCCATCATTTTCGATACACTGGACAACCTCTTTGCAAAGACAGGAGTTTCTCCTTCACAAATAGACATTGTTGTCACAAGCGTCTCCTTGTTCTCGCCTGTTCCTTCTTTAACAGCTCGAATAATGAACAGGTACAAGATGAGGGACACCGTCAAAACCTTCAATCTGTCTGGAATGGGTTGCAGTGGGAGTGTAATAGCCATTGACGTGGTCCAACAGCTATTTAAGACGTACAAAAACTCGTATGCCATTGTCGTGAGTACAGAGAGCATGAGTGCTAACTGGTACAGCGGCAAAGAGAAATCCATGATGCTCTCAAACATTCTCTTTCGAACCGGTGGCTGTTCGATGCTTTTCACAAACAACAGAGCTCTCAAACACCGAGCAATCATGAAATTAACTTCCATGGTACGTACCCATATCGGCTCTAGAGATGAAGCGTACGGTAGCTGCATACAAGTCGAAGACGAGCTTGGCTTCAAAGGTTTTCACCTCTCGAGAAGCCTAGGAAAGTCTGGCGCAGAAGCTTTAACCATGAATTTCCGTACACTCCTCCCTAAAATACTTCCACTATGGGAAATCCTACGCTACACTATAGCTTCTTATCACCGAAACAGAGCCAACAAGACCACTACTGATGAAGGAGAAGAATTCGGTATTAATCTAAAGTCAAGTATTGATCACTTCTGTATTCACCCAGGTGGACGAGCAATCATTGATGGGGCTGGAAAAAGTTTAGGGCTCAACCCTTATGATCTTGAGCCAGCGAGAATGGCTCTCCATAGATTTGGGAACACATCATCTGGTGGTTTGTGGTATGTTTTAGGGTACATGGAGGCAAAGAAGAGGCTTAAGAAAGGTGACAAAATACTCATGATAAGCCTTGGAGCTGGTTTTAAGTGCAACAACTGTGTGTGGAAGGTTATGAAGAACATGGAAGACCCCAACGTTTGGAAAGATTGCATCGATCAATACCCTCCTACAATCACCACCAACCCTTTTGCCGATAAATTTGATTGGATTAACGATCAATCTCTTGACTTTACGAAGATGATTGAAAATTTTAAGGATTTAAACCTAGAGGTAGATACTACTGCTCGAGTTTGGTTCTAAAAGTCACTGTTCCGGAAGCCGTGCCTTTCTTCTCCTGATATCATAATGATCGATCGCTTGCGTATTAGTCAATAAGATTAATACATAAAAGAAAGAATGATTACGGTTGTTTTCTGCATTTAACAACAAAGTCAGACATCATCGTGCACAGTAGTCCTTCTGTCGTTATAACTTAGATGTTGTGGTCCCTCTTTTAAAATAATAAACTGATATCATTATCAGTGTTTTATGTTATGTCAAGCCAAAAAAAGTATACATGTTAGTACAAGGTTGGATTAGTTTCGATCCAATCTATCCAAAAAAGAAAAGGTATCGTTTTAATAAAATTAGATTGAGCGAAGCGATTCAATTTAGTTATTAAAGTGAAAGATGCAGGAAAATCTCTTTTTGTTTCAGAATATAGATTAATTAATATCGTGTTAAATTACATATACCATATTAGTTGAACCAATAAAGTACATGAACGAGATTGAGACAGCATATTTACTGCCCGAAATCTGAAGGTTTTAAGTTAATTATCACTAGGGTGGCAAAAGTGTCGGAGACAAATACACAATTGTCCTAAACATCAATCAAATATTAATGACAAAAAATACTTTTCAAGTTACAATAGCAGAAAAATATAAGAAAAAACTAAATGATAAAACAAATACCAATATTTAACCTAAAAGACTCTCTATTGTAGAAGAAACATTTACATGACAAATTGACAAATAAATTCATTAAACATAATAAGAATTTATAGAAAAAGTTGATCTTTTTCCCCCCTCTGACAACAATAACAAGTTATTTCAGAAAGTTTCAAGATTGACACTAAATTTAATATCACAATCAATAAACTCTCAAATCAATCCCAAAAACAATCAAACAAGGATGATAATCTAACTCTCTCTGCCTTTTCACTGTTTTTCTTCACTTTTGGATGTTGTGATCGCATATTCTATCTCATGTTCACCTGGAGCAACATTCAACTATTTATAGGTACATCTGCCTTGATAGCTTCAGATTCTTATCTAAATTCAACGAGCTAGATCACATCTGTATTCTAACCAGATTAAATCACATTATCCAATAAGATGACATCCTCGGACTCTATCTATAAGATTTACCTACATCCCAACTAACAAGATAAGAGATTACATTTATCTATGAATGATACATTCATATGCACAAAGATCTCCATTATTTTCAGATGAACCTCCTATATGATTTTTATCTTTTAGAGGTTATGTCTACTTGTCTGGCACATCATCTAAGATCTCAAAATAAGGCTAGAAACTCAACAATATCCCCCTCTAGCCCAAATAAGGAGAATACATGTTATTGTCCATCACTTACTTGAGATTCATCTTGTCAAGTTTACAATAAAGCTTATGCTTGTTTCTAGGAATCACTTTTCCAGGAACCTTCTTCAACATTAATTGTTGCTCTTTTATTACAGACCTCAACCAATAATATCTAACGTCTATGTGCTTTGTACAGGAATGATACATAATATTTTTCTCAAGTCAATAACACTTTAACTATCACAAAATACTACATAATCTTATTGCCTCACATCCAACTCTTATAGGAACCTTTTAAGCCAGAGCATCTCCTTACAAGCTTCCACGACAACTATATATTCTGCTTCAGTCATTGATATAGCCACCCATTTTTTTAGCTTGGATTGCCATAAGATGGCTCCCCTTGCAAACTTGAATAGAAAACCTAAAGTGAATTTTCTTCCATCAAGATCTCTAGTTCATATCTACATTTTAAAAACCTTTTAGAGTTGGCTCTAAAGCACAAACTCCACTTCAATATGCCTCTCAGGTATCGCATAATCTATTTCACTACTTCCTAGTGAACTTTCTTGGATTTGACAAGAATCTACTTATGTTCCAAAAACTTGAGCAATATCTGACCTTGTGCATACCATTGTGGACATCAAAGACCCTACTATGGATGTGTATGGAATAAAGGGCATACCATATCTCTCATTTTTTGTTGAGGGACATGCACACTTACATAACTTGAAGTAAGATGCCAGTGGTGTGCTAACTGGCTTAAAATGCCTCATATTGAACCTTTCTAACACTCGTCCAATATATCCACAATTTCCTATTCTTCCTATCCCGAGTTATCTTGATGCCCAAAATCTGCTTTGCAAGTCCCAAATCTTTTATGTCAAAAGATTTAGATAAGTCTTCCTTTAACTTTTGGATCATACCAATTTCTTAACCCACAATTAGTATATCATCAACATAAAGAAAAAGAATGATGAAGTTCTTACCTCAGAACTTCTTGAAATACACACATGCATTGACATAAGCTTGCTTGAAAACATGATCTATCATAAATGAGTTGAACTTCCGATACCACTACTTTGGAGCTTGTTTTTAAACCATGCAAACTTTTCTTCAACTTACAGACCATATTTTATTTGCCTTTAGCTTTGAAACCTTCTGAATACTCTCTATATATCTCTTCATTTAAGTCCCCATACAAGAAGGTTGTTTTAACATCCAATTGATCGAGTTTAAGATCTAAATAAGTGGTTAGACACAAAACCTTTTAGATTGGGTTCATTTTGACTACAGGTTAAAAGATTTCATCAAACTCATCTTTGGATTGAATCTTTTCACTACTATCCTCGCCTTATGCTTGAACAACTTGTTACCATCTCTTTTTATCTTGAACACCCACTTATTCTTCAATACCTTTTTGCCTTTCGGAAGCTTTACAAGCTCGTATATATTATTCTTCTTCAAAGAATCCATCTCATCTTTCATAATTATGAGCTATAAATCCTCACAAAATGCAACTTCTTGCACATTCTTAGACTCTCCTTTAGCAGTAAGTAACAAGTGCTCAAAACTTAGATACCTTTTAGAAGGCCTTTTTTCCCTTATTGACCTTCCAATTATGTTTCATTAGTTGTTGTATCTTATTGCTCCCCCTATTTATTATCCTTTATGGATTCAACTTCAGTATTTTTTGGATATGGTTCAAGTAGCTCATCAATATCAAATTGTATCTGATCACCACTAATGTATGCTTGGTCTCACACTTCATCTTCTTCACCTATAAACTACTCGATAGTTGAAGGAATTGACGAAGAGCCAACTATGTCATATGATGAGCTACAGTTTGAAAATTTTTCTTTACTCAGAAGATCAGCACCTCTCTCATGCTCTTGAAATAGGACATCTTAGCTCTTGACTATTGTTTGCTTCAAAGCATAAAGTTTGAAGCCAAACTGATCACCACCATATCTAAAAAAATGCCAGGTATTAATTTTAAGTCAATCTTCTTTCTCTAATCCTTGGGTATGTGTTTGACTACCATACAACTAAAAACTCTTAAGTGATTATATATGGGATCCTTTCCAATCCATGCTCTTTTGGGAATCTCAAAATCTAACAAAACTAAAGGAGCTCAATTAATTAGGTAAACTACAGTTTAGATTGCTTCTCATCAGAATGTCTTTGGCAACCTATAAATCCTCAACAAGTAATGAACCTTCTCCATAATGGTTTCTGTTCATCCTCTTATTAACCCCGTTATACTGTGGAGTCCTTGGTTTGATTTTCTCATGTTTGATGCCTTGCCATGTACAATATTCTTCAAACACCTTAGAGTTATACTCCCCTCTATTTTCAATTCGCAGGTACTTCAGCTTCCTCTCAACGTCCCTTTCTACTATTACATGAAACTTCTTGAAAGTTTCAAATACTTTACTCTTAGAATTAATCATATACACCCAAGTCTTCCTCGAAGCATCATCAATAAATGTAATAAAATATTTGCTAGCTATTAGTGAATTCTCCTCAATAGGACAATAGATATCTGAATGCACCAACTTCAACAACTCTAAATTCCTTTTAGATTTTCTCTTAAAAGAGACTCTAAGCTACTTCTAGGTAAGCAATTATTGAAAGGATTAAGTAGTTGTGAGTTCTTAACTGGGATAAGGGATTTTCTAGCCAGCAACTTTAATCTCTTCTCACTTATGTAACCTAATCATTGATGCCATATATTTGATGAAGATTCCTCTTTGGCTATATCTTTAATCTCTTCTCACTTATGTGTCCTATTCATTGAAGCCATATATTCGATGAAGATTCCTCTTTGGCTATATATAGCTCACCGCCTCATATCTTTAAATGTGTCTTATACAATAACCAACATAACTCTCCTCAAGCCACTAAAATTGTACCTTTGCATAGTTTCCATTTCCTATCCTGAAAAGTTTGTTGAAATCTTTCTTGATCTAACACATTCATTGATAACAAATTAAACCTTAAATCAGGGATGTGTCATACATCTCTTAAGGTTAATAAGTATCCGATAGTTATCTAAACTTAGATATATCACATATAATAACTATCTTGGTAGATAACTTTTGTTTCCCATCTATACACTCCCAAAATTTGCACTCTTATAGCTTAAGAAGTACTCATTCTTTGGAATAAAATGATAAGATGCTCTCGTGTCAATAAGCTATTATGAACTAATATTTATGACATGGAAGTATTCACTCATTACATGAATTAGGGGCACCTCATCATCTATATTTGAAGCAGCTGTAGCGATACTCTTATCATCACCATCATTATGATGATCTTGCTTTTAATGATCCTTCTTCAACTTATAATAGAACCTCTTAATGTGTCTTGGCTTGTCACAATAGTGGCATATCTTCACATCTTTGTCACCTTTGGACTTTGAACGATTCTTAGACTTGCCACAACTTGTGCGACCCCTACTCTTATTCCTTCTCCTACTTTCTGTCACAAAAGCATGCATATTGTCAAATGTTATCTCCTTTATTCTAATTTCCTCATTAAATAATCTCTTTGATTACATCCAAAAAGAGCACACCTTCGGGAGCTGAATTTCTAATCATCACCATCAACATTTCCCAGCTATCTATTAATAAACTTAATAGGAGTAGAGCTTAAAGCACATCATTAAGAATGATGTTCATTGTTAAAAGCATGTTGATTAAGTCTTGGAAATCACTTAGATGCTCCTAAACCGATTTGTAGCTCTCAACTTCAAATTCATACGCCTCTCAATCAGAGAGTCCTTATTATGAGCAATCTTCCTTTTATACAGACCTTCTAGCTTCTTCAATAGCTCAAAAGGATTTGTTTCATGAGACATATCATTGAATATACTGATATCAATCTATTGTTTGATAGTGCCCAAAGTTTTCTATTTCAGTTTTTCCACTCTTTTTCTGACACCTTTTTAGGTTTTGAAAGAGCATCATCCTTCACACTTTTATTCACATCAATAAGATCAAAGAGATCTTTGTAATACAAAAGGTCCTCCATCACGAGCTTCCGTATCGAGTAATTTGGTGACATCAATTTAACTATGTAGTTGTTTCCACCTTCCATTAGATAGCTCTGATACCAGTTATTGGGAGATAATTACACCTCTCTCTAAAATATCAAACAAATAATAATGACAAAAAATAACTCTTAAAGTTACAATAGTAGAAAAATATGAGATGAAACTAAATGATGAAATAATCACCAAGATTTAATGTGAAAAACCCTCCATTATAGAGGGAAAAATCATAGGACAAACTAATAAATAAATCCACTAAACTTAATAATAATTTATAAAACCCTACAACAATAAGTTGTCCGTAAAGTTTCAATAAGTTGTCATCACAATTAACAAACCTTTAAATCAATCCCAAAAACAATCAAACAAGGATAAGAATCTAACCCTCTCACTGCTTTTTCCCATTTTTAACATGGTGACCACACTCTCTATCTCATGTTCACTTGGAGTAAGACTCAGCTATTTATAGGCGCCTCTGGCATAATAGCTTAAGAATCCTAACTGAACTTAACTAGCTAGATCATGTCTTATCCTAATCAAATTACATCACATTATCCAATAAGATGATATCCTCATCCAAATAAGACTCTATCTTATAGGATTTATCTACATCCTAACTAACAAGATAAAATATTACATATTTCTAGGAATGGTACAACCATATTCTTGAAGATCTCCACTACCTTTAAGATGATCCTCCCACACGGTTTTTATCTTTTAGAATTGATTTCTATCTAATGTGATCTTATCCCACATCATTTAAGATCTCAAAATATGGTTGGACACTCAACAAAAAGAAATGGAAAAATTGGAGGGGAATAACACAATTCAAATATCAATAAATATAATATATGGATTTGTCTCATTCTATGGGTATAATTAGTTTGCTATACAGATACATTTATTAACTAAATTTGAAAAAAATGTATTAGAATTATCATCTATCCTTGTATCAAACTTACAATTGGGAATGGCAAGAAGACATAGATTTGGATGATAATTGACTGGACATTAGTTCTTTGGTGCAATCAGCAGAATTTTATCACCTTAGATATCGAATAGCATTACAGCTCAGAGTCTCCTCACTAATTATGGAAAGGACCTAGCAAGATAACTTCAGGGGGTTCCAATCCCTAACTGATCATTTTCCTACACTGAAGAAAACTCAAAGTGAACACATAATAACATGGATACTTCAAATGGTTAGTACAGAAATTAATCTTGTCATAAATTGTTCACTGACACTATTATGGAAGTTTCTTGGTTCAATCTTATAAGGAAACACTCTTTATGCCCCAAAGCTTCTTTTATTTATTGGCTTGGTTCAATCTTATATGGAAAGATGTGTTGTGTTTTCTATGCAACAGAGACGTTGAGAACAGAGAAAAATTTGAGGATAGAGAACATTTGCTCTTTCAATGTAGCTTTTCTAAAATTATTTAAAGCAATTATGCTATATATGTTACCTAGTAATGATAGTGGCTACAAATGGGAGTAGGTCTTGAGTTGGGTTATTAGAAGCAAGGGAACCCAAAGTCGATATTGTGTAAAGGAATTTTCATTATCACCATTTACAGCATTTGGAGGGAGAGAAATCGAAGAAGACTCATAGATGCAAAACAAGAGAAATAACAGCTGGCTAGTAGAATAATAAACCATATTCGAGCATTGTCGTACACCATACACAACAAAATTTTTCTATGGAGATGAAATTTCATTGGAACTTATAGTAGCCTTTTTTTTCTTTTTGTTGATTGATGTACTGCCTTAATTTAGTTCCTTTTAATCTGTTGTACATATAAGGTTGGCATTATTCCATGAACTCACTGTTATATATCATATTCATTTTTCAAAAATAAAACTTTAGTTTAAAAAGCACAAAAAGTTGTAATATCGTATTATACATACTAATTAACCTTACGGATATATATATACACATAATGGAAGCAAGGATTTTCATTCATTATTTAACTTTCAGAAAAATTTATAAAAATTATTGATAAAGTAACTTCATTACATTGGTGGTCATTGCAATTAAGACTCAAGGGTCTATGATACAGCTAATAGACAACTTTCAACTTTAGGGGAACCCCATTGATTCGTAGAGTCACAAGTTACTGGTGGTAGGGAATTGATGGTACAAAATGGAAGTGGATATGTAAAAGTTTGCCACCTAAAACTGCGGCCTTATATTGAGCTTTAAATGCCCCAAGAAATGAACTGCTGTAACCAAAAGATTGTCTAAATGATACAACCTGTCTTGCATATACACCGTACCTTGAAGTCACAGGTAAACCTAACATCGTGCTCTTTTGTCGATCACAACTCCATCAGCTGATATCTTTATTAACCTTTATCTAAGAAAAGGAAATATGGATTGCTGGTATTTGGTTTTGCATGAGATACATGTACTTGATACCAACGACTACGAGGGTCCCCAAAGGGTACACAGGGAAGTATGGCAGCTAACGGGACTACATGGGACCCAGTGGTGTACTGGCCCTCAAGTTTTTTT
>JANZLD010000009.1:9629992-9649387 GCA_026413575.1 Erythroxylum carthagenense | reverse complement strand
CATAACTCTCACTAGAGATGTTGGATTAAGATCATCTTAGGATGATTTCAAAGATAACTTTGAAATCTACAACTTTGCAGAAGACCTTGAGGTCAGATTTTTATCATCTTAAGGGTCAAAATGGATCAGAAAATAGGTACAGAAGAAGCAAAAAGATAGAAGGAGCAAAAAGACAGAAGATAGCAAAACATAGAAGAAATGAAAGACAAAAGAAGCAAAAGGTAGAAGATAGCAAAACACAGAAGAAACGAAAAACAGAAGGAACAAAACATAGAAGAAACAAAAAGCAGATGGAGCAAAACACAGAAGAAGACACGTCAGCAAAACACGGAAGAAGACACGTCAACAAAACACAGAAGAAGACGTTTCAGGACAACACAGAAGAAGCGAAAGACAGAAGAAACAAAACATAGAAGAAGCAAAAGACAGAAGAAGAAAAAGACAGAAGAAGCAAAAGACAGAAAAAGCAAAATACAGAAGAAGCAAAACACAGAAGAAGCGAAAGGCAGAAGAAACGAAAGGTAGAAGAAGCGAAAGACAGAAGAAGCGAAAGATAGAAGAAGCGAAAGATAGAAAAAGTGAAAAATAGAAGAAGCGAAAGGCAGAAGAAGCGAAAGACAAAAGAAGCGAAACATAGAAGAAGCAAAACAAAGAAGAAACAAAAGGCAGAAGAAGTGAAAGACAGAAGAAGCGACAGACAAAAGAAGGAAAAGAGAGAAGAAGTAAAAGATAAAAGAAGTAAAATACAGAAGAAGCAAAACACAGAAGAAGCAAAACACAGAAAAAGCAAAAGACAGAAGAAGCGAAAGACAGAAGAAGCAAAACCTAAAAGAAGTGAACGACAGAAGAAACAAAAGACAAAAGGAGCAAAACACAGAAGAAGCAAAAGGTAGAAGAAGCAAAAGACAGAAGAAACGAAAGACAGAAGAAGCAAAAGACAGAAGAAGCAAAACACAGAAAAAGTGAAAAGGCAGAAGAAGCAAAAGATAGAAGAAGTGAAAGGCAGAAGAAGCAAAAGAAAGAAAGAAACGAAAGACAGAAGAAGCAAAACACAAAAGAAGCGAAAGGGCAAAAGAAGCAAAATACATAAGAAGCAAAATATAGAAGAAGCAAAACACAGAAGAAGATGACGTCATCATAGAAGAAGCAAAAAGGCAGAAGAAGTAGAACACAGATGAAACAAAACATAGAAGAAGATGATGTCATCACAGAAGAAACACAGAAGGAGATGATGTCATCACTGAAGAAGTAAAAAGGTAGAAGATACAACTTCCTTTACAAGGACCATAACTTTTAGCTTAGAAGTCCAAAAATTCTATACTATATGTTGTTGGAGAGCTAAAAGAAAGACCTACAACTTTTGAGAGACAACTTTCTCTAATATAGCCTAGATTGATCCAGAATTTTCCTTGAATACAGAACATGAATTTACATTCATCCAATGTACTGCATCCAATTCTCAACTTCATGACAAATTTTGAGATTCTTAAAGACAGAATTTAAATTCTATGTTTTCATAAGAAATGTAGCCATATGTTTATAATTTAATCCAAATTAAGAATCATCTTGTTTGGATAACTAGAGAAAACATTATAGCTAAAAGACTCAAGCATCATCTCATGTACATTTTCCAAATCAACCACCCATTTTGTTTCACAATCTTTCCTTAACACAGATCATACTAAGATCACTTGTTCTACTTCATTTACTCTTCGTTCTCAATTCCATTTCAAATCAATATCATCTATAAACAAAATTTATAATCCATGATTAATCATGAATACAAATAACAGAACATACACATATAAATACATCTCTTTCCTCAACTTACTACACAAATGCAACTTCATTTTTGGCTTTCATTTTACTTCTAACTTTCAGCTTAATTCTTCTCACTTCAAAATCTTTTATCCACCAGAAACACCAAAGCAAAACTTGGACATATCCACATTTCTTATTCACTACTTTTTCCTTGCCTATCATTTCTTGGTTCAAGAATTTTTATTCATTTATTCTTTACTCATGACTAATCACCAAAATTTCTTATTTCCACTTCTAACTTCTAATAAATGTTTGGGGTCCAACACGTAGTGAAGAGATTTGAAGCAGATTTTGCCTAGGGACATTGAATGGGAGCTAAATCATTTTTTCGGGAGAGATTCATAAAGGGCTAGACATCCAAACATTAGTTTAAAGGTGACATCGACGTCAACGGCCCAGGTTAAGTATTTTTGTTGTTTTGTTCTTTCTTTCTCTCATTAGAAGTTGATTGTGTTATCCTATGTTAATTGATTTCGGTATTGTGTATGGATAATCAAATTTTTGTTATTATTCGGTTATTTGTGCATGAACCCAATAGGTATTGTGAAAAGATAATTTTAATGCCTTCATTGAATCGTTTAATTGCAAACCCATTGCTAGAATTTTGATGTAATTCGTAATTGTTATGTTGAAATTTATGTGTAGCAACTAATGATTTGTAATCATTAGGGATAACATGACCTGGGTTAAATGACGAATTATATGTGGTTATTGCCTTGATTGATCAATTTTCCTAATTCGTAATGGTGCTGCCTAATTAAATCTAGAGATTGTATCCTAGGTTGTTTGGGGGTTAGGTTTAATTAACGATCATATCTTAATTAAACAAAACCTAAAGGAAAATCTGGTTAATAATTAACCCACAATTAATAGTTGCTAGGAGAGGTTTAAGAACAACAAATCAATTAAATATGCTTAATTAGGTTATAGCTTGAGGTTGAACCAAAGAACTGGGTCCCTACTGAATTTCCCACTTTTATCATTTTTTTCATAGGTTTTGTTTAATTTGTTTTCATTAGGTTAGTTTTATTTTATTTTCTTATTCTAAAATCCAAACGCCCCTATTTCCTAAGAACCGAGTAATTTTATTTCATAAACTTTGCACACACTCTCTATGGGATCGACCTAGACTCACCACTGCTATAGTAGTAGTCTAGCTATTTTATTTTCGACGGCATTATAACGCGTGGTCAATTTTAGTGTCATTGCCAATGAATATGGTGTTTTAGTTTTTGTTTGTGATTTAATTGGTTTTTTGTATATATTTGTTCATAATTGATTTCTTTTCAGTTATTTTGTGATCTTTTCTTTTTTTGTTTTGTGTTTGTAAAAAAATTGATATGGAGGAAAGTAATTTTTTTTATAACTTACAATCTCAATCTTATAACAATGTTTGGACTGATCAACCTAACTTTTGTTATGGATAGGATAATCTTCATAATTACTTCCATGATAGTTTGTAGGAGACACCGCAATTCCCGGGTGGACCAAAAACTTCTTGTCAAAACTCAAGCACATCTTTGGAAGAATTGATGAATGTTATGATTGCTAACAATCTTTGATTTCAACAGAGCCTACAACAGGATTTACAGCAGTTCCAATATAATATGCAACAACTATTTCACCAAGGTGTACAACAAATTTGACAGGATGCTCCACAATTCCAACAAGATGCATTGACTCGATGGGGAGATATTAATCATCTAGAACTGTAAAGCAAAGAAGAGCAACCGTGTCAACCCGAGGTGTACCCAACGAATTTTTATACGGAAACTTTACAAAGTGATGAGGAACTTGAGAATTTTGAGGTCAATACTCAACAAATTGCTTGTGTCGAAGAAGTTAAAAAGGAGTTTGAATTTGAAAGGGACATTTCTTTTAGCTCAGATGTAAGTACTGAGTCCAGGATTATTTTTGAGACTAACTCTTTACCTTTACATAACATATTAGAGGAATTAAATGACGAAGAAAAAGGTGAGAGACACTCAAAATATTTCCATAGTGTATGGACTTACTTAGGATTGAGAATCTGAGGATAGGGAAGAAACTAAATGAGGATGATGATCAACTAAGGCCATATCTGAAACTACCTCACGCAGAAGTGGTGCTAACTATAAAACCTGAACATCACAATTTTGTTATATGAAGAGAAAAAGGAGTCAAGCTAGCAACCCTAAACAAAGGTGCCTCTTAGGAGGAAACCTAAGAGAAGTAAATTTCTTTTCCTTTGCGTTTCCACATTACTTTTTATATGCATGTGTGTTTTTGAATTTTGTTTTTTTATTTGTTTTAAGTTTTCAATCAAAATGAGAGAAAGAATAAAACAAACAAACAAACATTTTCTCATTTTCTATTGCTTCTAGGACTATATAATCATGATTAGAGTGTGAATTGACTAGAGAATATCATGGCAAATTTGGCATGTACTTTTGCTATTGTGATTGGCTATGTTCATTATCTTTAGAAAAGTAGTGACTAGTGGTACACAAAGCCGGTGAGATTTTCAGCCTTATTAGACTCAAACATCCATATCAGTCTCATTGTCTTTTGATAATGTGTGACCTTCATGACATGTACATCCTGATTTTGTGTTGAGTTTCTATTCAAGACCACATTTTTATCACATGGATTAATATGGATATGATTAGGCATTCTTTATTTTTCATAAACTACATTAGCCAAATAACCTATCTTATTAACATGATTTTTTCCTTGATAAACCCCTTTGAGCTTTATTCTTTTTCTTTTTGTATCAACCATATTACACGCTTTATACTTAACCAAATATACTACCCAAGTCATAAAGCTAGTGGAACATTCGTGATTGTTAAGTTTATGGATGTACAAAATTATAAGTGTGGGGTGTACATATATATGGGTTGGTTAATGTTGGGATGTTTTGTTATGTCGTATCATTGAAATTCCTATGTTAATGTAGTTTCTTTATTATTTATAAAAAAGAAAAGAAAAAGAAAAAGAAAAAGAAAAAGAAAAAGAAAGAAAGAAAGAAATTTGTTTAAATAAGTGTATCAAGAAGGAAGTGCTTATGGTTTGCAAAGTTATTTATGATTAACGTCTCCTTCTTAAGTTGTATTGGTTAGTTGTTTGAGTATACGACATATGAAGAGGATGTTATGTTGGATGGAGCATTTCATTGTGTTATGTTCATATGGTTTATGATATGAGAGTTGAATTGAATTACGAAACATAATTGGTGCATTACTTATAACTGACGTTGCTTAGTTATGGATAAATGCTAACTTGTGTTTTTAATTTTTCATTAAGTGTTATTTGCTTCACTAGCTTAACGGCCTTCAAAATACATTAACCAAAATGCATCCCACCTTACCTTAGCTCATATTACGACCCTAAAAATCCTTTGATTCACAATCATGCATGTGACTTTTAGTGCTGGAGAAATAAAATGACATGCAAAGTTGTGCATTGTCATGATCATGATTGGTATTTGAGTGTAACTGTGGATACATTTTACTTAAACACATTTTCCAAGTCTACCATTAGATTGCTCGATTCCCAAAGATGATGTTTTTTGATTAATCACAAGTAGAAGCATTGAATGTTGAATTCTTTCTATTATTTTTGAAAGTCATTCATCTTTGGTTATGATTATATAGTCTTGGAAAATTTGAGAATTGAGTAAATGTTTTAGGTATTTAAGCTAAATTGGATGTTTTGCCTGAGGATGGACAAAAGCAAAGTGTGGAGGAAATTTATATGTGTTTAATTGTTGATATATTTAATCATTTACACTTGGCAATTAATGAAACAAAAATGATTAAGATTCTCACTTTAATTCTTATATGATTTTAGGTACAATTTCAAAGTAACGAAATTAAAGTGAGTCGAAAGCCTTATATTTTGTCCATTTCTAAAGATTAATTTTTACTTGTCTTTATGGAGTAAGAAGAAGAAAATTAAAAGAATAAAAAAATGTTAATAATAGCGAAAGAAGATGGATAGCTAGAAAAAGAGACAAAAATGACAGTGTAAGATGAAGAAAATGTAGTGCAGGAGGACAAGGTAGGAGATGAAACGCAATCCAGAAAATGGAGGTTAGAGAAAAACTCAGTTTGTGTTTCTCATAAACATCTTACGTCTATGTAATGCAAATAACTACGTTAAACACAACGTTCAATAGATGAGGTCTGTGAGTTTTTAAGTGAGGCATGAATAGTGGCGTGACATAACAAGTTAATTTTTCACATCAAAGCTACAATAATGAGGGTGGTGGCAGAAGAGAGTTGGCGAGAGAGGGGTTGAGACATGAATAGTGCCTTGGACCATCAATCTTAATTCATCACATTAGTGAATAGTGAGAGTTGAGTGAGAGAGTGATGTGAAACAAAAGAGAGGGAGGCATAGTGAAGAGAGACGAAGGGGATTTTGGCTAAGGACATTGAATGGAAGCTAAAGCATTATTTCAGGAGAGATTTATGGAGGGATAGACATCCCGACGTCGATTCAGAGGTGACATCAACACTGATTACTAGGGTTAAGTATTTTTATTATTTTCTTGTTTCTTTCTTTCATTAGAAATTGATTGTGTTATCCTATGTTAATTATCTTCGGTATTATCTATAGATAATCAATTTTTCATTATTGTTCAGTTATTTGTGTATAAAACCATTGGGTGTTGTAAAAAGATGATTTTAATGTGTTCATTGAATCATTTAATTGCAAACCCATTGCTAGAATTTCGATACGTAATTGTTATCTTGAAAATCATATGTAGCAACTAATGATTTGTAATTATTAGGGATAACATGACCTAGGTTAAATGACGCATCTTATGTGGTTGTTACCTTGGTTAATCGATTTTCCTAATTTGTAACGCTACTGCCTAATTAAATATAGAGATCGTATCCTAGGTTGTTCTGTGGTTAGGTTTAATTAATGATCGTATCTTGATTAAACAAAACCTAAGGGAAAACTCAGGTTAATAATTAACCCATGATTAATAGTTGCTAGGAGAGGTTTAAGAACAACAAATCAATGAAATATATCTAATTAGGGTGTTGGGCGAGGTTGAACCAACGAACTGGGTGGTCCCCACTGAATTCCCCAATTTTATCATTCTTTTCGTATGTTTTACTTAATTTGTTTTCATTAGGTTAGTTTTATTTTATTTTCTTATTCCAAAATCCAAACCCCCCTTAACACCAATTAATTTCATTTCATAAACTTTTCACACACTCTCGATAGGATCGACCTAGACTTACCATTGCTATAGTAGTAGTATAGTCATTTTATTTTGACTAGCGTTACGACGTGCAATCATCTGTCTTTATACAGTTGGTGGTAAGACAGTCGTGGAAGGATCTTCAGCTTAGCTTCATTTGTAAACACATGTTATTCACAATCCTTCATATCTATTACAACAATATCTAGTAGGTAGTCCACATCCAATGAATTCCATGTGCTTCAGAGCACAGTACAGGCACTAGCAACTCAGTTGCAACAGTCAATAGAGTATATAGCCTAGCTTCGTAATGAGATTGATGAGTTAAAGGGGAAGGGCAACACCTCATCACAACATTCAGAGCACCCGCGTTCACCAAATGAATAGAATAGCTGTAGTTATTTTATATGAATTAAATCCTTATTGTTGTAGATAATAATTTTTTATTATCAATTAAGATAATTTTTACTTTATATCATCAATCAACTTTCTGTTTTAACAAATTAAATGTAGAAACAAATCAGAATATTATCAACAGATAATTGATAACTGTATAAATTATTCAACAATCATAAGATTATCAAATAAAATTAAATGTAGAAAAATATTAAAAAGTTAATATTGGTAAATTTATCGACAAAAAATAAAATCCATCGGTAAAATGCAATGAACTTACCGACAGATAACTAAAATTCGTTGGTAATTTACTGACAAAAAAACCAAAAATTTGTTGGTAAAGTTAGTCATGAATTTATCGACGGAAATGGAAATCTATAACTAAGTTTACCAACAGAAACAACTTTTCTGTCGCTAAATTTCTAGATTAAAAAAATCCTCCTTCATTAAATTTACCGACATCACAGAAATTACCGTCGTTAAATGTAACAACGAAACATAAACTATCGGTTGGTAAATTAGTGATAAAAAATTTGTACTCCATTGCCAATTGTTTCCTACGGTCATTTCTTCGACAACTTAGTCCATCGATATTAGGTTACCAATAGAAACCTTCACATTCTATTAGTAATTTCTGTCGCTAAACTCCATTTTTCTTGTAGTGAATAATGTAGCTAGTTTAGTCAAATATGCATGGTTAAGGGACTGTGTTGTTGTCCTATGTTTGCTATAGGTTTTGAACTTAATGAATGTAATAATATGAGCAAACTTTGTATCATTTTGGTATTAAATGAAGGATTCAGAGAAGAAGTTTAATATGGAATGAGAAATTATGGACGCTTAGGATAAGAATTAGAAATATATTAACTTATGTGATAATTATTAGTTGGGTTTAACAATTAATTTGGATGATAAACTTGTCGAATACAAAAGTTAGATTAGTTTGTTATTTGAATTGATTTTAGAACTTAATTGGTAATTTTAGTAAGATAAATATCCAATAATTTCCCCTTAGTTATGAATAAGAGATTAAATTAGTGAAATTAATTCTCAAGAGTTTGCCACTTCGGTTATTCTATTCATTTTTTTCTCCTAGTTAACTTTGTTTACTTTTTAGTTTAATTTTGTGATTTCCTTAAAAACCTTTACTCAACAAATCGGGATATTATGTTTAGGATTGCATTTGTTTTTTTAAATTCAATATTCATTTGAATGGCCCAATTTCACCTCCATGGGAGACAACCCTGGGTAATCATCTATAACTACCTTATATACTTGTTGTTGGATCGAAAAACAATATCATACTAGATTTGACTAAACGGTAGATTTGAAAAACTTTTTCCGAAATCAAAACATAGTTGAAGCATGATAACCAAATCAAAATGTTTTAATCCATAGATGAAACGACATTAGAAAAATAAATAACATAAGAACATAATCAAAATTTTACCAACTCCTTTGCTACAGCTTTGACTCCTTGCTATTGTATCCTCTCCTTGCTATTATATTGTCAACTAATCTGATCTACCACTTGTTCTCATTGGAAAACTTAGTTAACAAGATTGTTTAATGGGAAGGAGAAGACATATTGTAGAGGTTTTTCTTTTATAATCAACTAGTTGAAAGAACCAAAATTAGACACTCTCATTCCTAATTTCGGCTAGATCATAAAAGAAAGGAGGGGGAGTCTAAACAACCAATGCACCAATTCATTCTTTTAATCAAAATGAAAGAGAGGGAAATAAATGAGACATTCTCATTTGTTTAATATGGCTAGATGAAAAGATAAAAACCAAAAATAAGACACTCTCATTTTTAGTTATATAATAAAAGAAGGGAGAGAGAGAGCAACAAATGCACTACTTCCTTCTTTAATCAAATGAATGCTAAAAGGTTTATATGTTTTTCTACATGTCAACATTAAATGACAACCATTAAACCATTTAATGATAAGACCATTAAACCCTTTAATAAGGACACCATTAAACCGTTTAATGATGATAAAGCATGATAAAAACCTAACTTATATTTAGCAATTCGATGATAAATGTGCAGTTGTCCATCTAGCTATATAAAACTGAAATCTACATCATTGTAGATTTTGATTTTGCCCTCCTTTTGTCTTTACAAATATTGCTTCAATTTAATTAATCTAATTAATCAAATCAAACCAAAATCTAGCCAAATATTAAATGTTCATTTTGGGCTTCTAATTAACAATTAATTAGTGTAACCCTAACATTTAATCATAGGCTTAAAAATCAATTTAATTAACTCTTAATTAAATTGTTCCGATATTATTATTCTGAATATAATTTGGTCATTTATTTTTTATTTTCTTTCCAGTAACCTCTATTTATTTTTCTTAACCTTTCTTATAAGCTAAGTGGGGAATCTAATTAGACTTATATAATTAAAGCTCCAATAAGCCTAGAATTAAGTTAATCTCATTAGAATTAATTCTATCTTATTAACCAAATGTCATTCCACTAAAGACAATTAGTTGAACTCTTGAATTACTAAATGTTATGAGAACACATGTTTCAAATTAGATGTCTAATTGCAAACTCTATTATGAACCATATTATAGCCATCTGCACAATAAAGGGTAAAATCATCATTTTGCCCTTATTTTGGTTTTCCTTTCTAGATCTCCCGCTTCACTCTATATGGTAATTAACACACAGGATCTCATCTTAGTGTTAAGACTTGATGGGTAGTTAGTCCATCAAACTACTGACGCCAGTTTAATCACCAACCTTCATAAAACATCTAGAAGTGAGGATATCATTATAAAGTCTTTATTTGAGTGAATGTTCCTTGATACATGTTTTAATTAATAATTCCAAGATGTAGACACTAGATTGATACTTTGTAAAAATTCATTTTGATTATATCAAGAATTATAATGAAACATACATAAGTTCACCACTTATCAAGATTATGGTTCATAATAACAGAATGATAAAATGTATGTTTTAAGATTAAAGAGAACGACCTACTTTATTCTTTAAAAACATAAGTGATTCTAGATTCATTTAATAGTGCTATTATCGATAGTAAACTGCTATCATGATATGAAACTCATCATTCCCTTGAAGTAAACTCTTTTATTTATACGGAGATAAATCGCAACGCTACAGTCTAAACCATAATTAAGCGATCAACTTGATTATTTAACTGTGAATCAACTAATTTAGATTATAATAATATGCATGTTTCCCATACATCTCCATGTATATGTATATTACTTAGAAAAGAATCTTGGTACTTTATGACTAGTTATATTATGCTCATACAAATAAAACCAAGCTCTTTTGTTTTATTGAACTTTTAAAAAATTAAACAAATGCTTTATGGATAATACAACAATTAGTAAAAGACAATATACAAAACAAAGAAACAATAACCGATATATAGGAAAATTTAGAAAAATCAGTCAACATGTTAGAAAAATTGGTGGAAATACTTCAGCCATCACAAAGGTTAGAAGAAATGGTATCAGAGCCTATCAAAAGGAAAATAACCACATTGGTCAAACCATGGAGAACATAGAAAAAGATATTAAACAACAATTAGGCAAAATAACTCAATTAGTAAATAAATTAACTCTTACACCCTCTCCTGAAAACTTAACTCCTATTACTAGTAAAGATGAAATAAAAAAAAAAAACTTTCATTTCTCTTACCTTCTCTCTCAAACTCCATGTTGGACCCAAACTTTTCTTGGAAGTTAGAACTATTATATGTGAAAGGTTGAAGTTAAAAGTTGGCCGTTATAAGTTGAAACAAGTTCATTGAGTATGATTCAGTGTTTTAGCAATAACTTTTTCTCTAGTTACGCAAATGAGATGATATTTAATTTGGACTAAACTAGATAAATAGGGCTACAACTGACCTGATGAACTCAAGTTTTAATTCAGTCTCTAAGAATATCAATTTTCAGATGGAAGTTGAGTACAAAATATTTTTTCAGTATAAGCACAGTTCGGAAAAGTTTGAGATATGGCTTTCAGATTTCTAAACCAAATTGAATGATTGTGATGTCATTAGAAACTTAAGAAAATAAGGAACATTTTTCTTGAAGGAAGTAATATCAAATTCCTTCAATTTTCCCATGATCATTAGTTAAGATAGTAAGATTGCATGAAGGGCAAAATTGGCAAGTCACATGAGCATTTAAGTTACAAGGCATATAAGGAAGGGTATATGGGTCTTTGTGCACTCATTAATGGCAAAATTGTAAAAAGAAGAGTGGGCTTGCTTTTAAGGAAGAAGGAAGAACGAAATTCAAATTCAGAGAAGAAACAAACAGAAAGAAGAAAGAAGAGAGTTCGGTGGAGAGAAGGAGAGAAAAGAAAGAAGAAGAGCTAGGTTTTGATTTTCTAAGCCTTCAAGAGTGATTTTGAAGTTGTTCAAGAAGGAAAAAGGGTAGAGGAGGAAGAGAGCTCTCATTTAAGCCAAGAAACTCTTCATTTGGTGAAGAATCAAGGTAAGAGAATTTTTTATTTGTTGGATTTTTGAAAGGGTTTTGGTTTATGGAGCTTAGGAAATGTATGGGTTTAAGAATTCTAAGATCAATTTTAATGATTATGCATCATGGGTTTCTCAATTGGAATGCCTATTGATTTGGAGAGTTTTGTCAATGTTGAAGAAAATCAAGAGAGGCAAGAGGAGCAAGAGTAAAGGCTTTTTTAGCAAGGTTTTCAAGCAAGGAAATCATGGTGGGTATATGTTTATAATAGAGTAAATAAGCCACTTTTGTTTTCTTTAATTCAAGGAAATTTAATGATTTAAATTGCATCATAAGTGTTGCATTAATTGTGTCTTGAATGAATTGAAAATTTTCTACATGTTTGATATGTGAATTGTGTGATGATTTATGAAAATGATTTCTTTTAAAAAGATCACATGTTTATGAAATCATGTTTTTAGAAATGATTTTTGAAATATATCAAGCATATGAAATCAAATTTTCAAAAAGTGCCATTTTGGGAAACAAGTTTTGAAATACAAGTTATGTGGGTTTTGGTAGTCCATCCAAGAATTGTTGCGTGCACGTTGACCTAAGAATAGGCTTCTCCCGCCTGCCCGCTAGTGGCACGGAGCTCCTTCAAGGACTCCCTCAAGTTTACAGCTACACAAGACCATTATATGGGAATGTGTAGTGCGTCATGAATATGGATCTACCCAAACCATTCTGATGTGTTATGTGCTTATGATATGTGAACAAGTTTGATGCATTCGTGTTTTGTGGTTTGAAAATTCGACTACATGATAAGAAATTGAGAAACAAGTGTTTTATGGATTTCAACTAGAATTTTCTATGAGAATGAACCTTTTGAATGGTTTTGCTTTTTTTTTCCGTTATAAGCTATTACCCACGAGCTTTTATGCTCACCCCCTTCTCTTCCCATCTCCAGGTGATTAGGCAAGAGATCGAGTGAAAAAGAGACAAGGCATCACTCTGATTATGCATATTTTGTACTTGAAGTCATTTCAGGTAACATAAGGCCTTAGTTATATTTCGAGAACTATTAGCTTATGTATCTTTTGTGTTTTTGGGTTTTGATATTGATGGTGTAATATGGCTTGGAATGCCATTAGTGTTTGTAAAACACTTACTTTATTTTATTAATGAAATATAGATTTGTGTATGGATTTGGAATGTGAATTTGGTATGGATGAGGCGGAGTTGGAATATGAATTAATTAAGGATGAGTTTAAGTTGTAATTAGATATACTTGAAGAACTCATCAACTTGAGTTAGTGATTTTTGAACATGAATGCTTGTGGTATATATATATATGTATATACATAAGTGATATGTTATCGAAAAGACACGTAGGAATTATGAATGATGAGATGTATTGGAATGTGACAAGTCCAATGTATTGAGGTTGAGAGTTTGATGAATTCCAATTGGTAGTTGAATTGTGATGAATGATGTTGCAATTGAGGAAGTATAGTTGGGAAGGTTTGCAAGTTTTCACAGGGATGAGATTTGTGTTTTGACTTGCAGAGAAAAACTGGAATGATCTAGATAGAATTGATAAAATTTGTCTGCTTGGAAGTTGTAGATGATCTTCCTAGCTTTCCAACAATTTAAAGTTTGTAATTTTTGGATATCGAAATGGAAAGATATGATCGTTAAAAAATGTGATGTTGCATAGAATGTCTGAACATGACAGCTATAGAGAATGATGAGAGTTTGTGTTTGTAATGAGTCAATTGAGTTAAGTTTTGGGAGTTAATGCACCCAAGTGGGTAGGAGAATGTTTAAGGACTGTTATTACATCAGAAGAAGTTAATTTGGGAAGATTATGAGTGAATATAATGTTAGAATGGATGTAGGAAGCATTGGAGGAGCTTTGGAAGGGTTTGGGAATCCCCCATATCCGTTTAATGGACCTTCTCGGGTCAAAAATGACCCCTAGCATCGTCCATGTCCATTTAACGGACTTTATGTCTATTAAACAGACCTTCTGGGGTGGAAAATGGCTCTCAGGCTCGATAATGTCCGTTAAACGGACATATACGGGAAAACTTCAGTAAATTGTGATTTTTTGACCCTCTTAATGGAGAAATATCACTTTTTAGTCTTCATAAAAGTTGTATATCTAGAAGTCTACTTTTAAATAGTCCAAGAACGAACTAAATTAGGCATCTATAGAAAAATTTATGGCAATTGGGCCAAGTTAGGTACAATATGATTGAGAGTACAAACATGTTTGACTCCTTTACGAATAACTTCACCATCAGACATCCAAATGAAGTGATTCTTAAAGAAATAGATTCCTAAGACATGATTCTATCTCTCCATAAAAATTGGAATCTTTTGGAGTAGATTTGAAAAAGTTTGAGTTAGAGAAAGTGAGGGGTCGGTTGGGAGACCATGATTGGGGTATGAACATACTTTGGCCTTTTAAGCATATCTTCATCTACAAAGCTCCGATTAAGATGATTCTTACTTCAAGACAATCTAGAGACTTAGAGCTTCAATTTCTTTGAAGAAGACAAATTGAAATTCTTATTTGAAGATTTCCAAATTCTTTTCATAAATAGGAGGAATGAGTTCGAGTATGGTGACTGATTTGTGTGGACACGCCATTGAACAAATTGTGAGAAAATTTTTGGGATGTTATGAGAACAAAGATGAACTGATGATGACTAATGTGGGTTAATTGAAGTAACCCTACAAGGTAATACGTAAGTTCAAGTGATTAGGGTTATGGTTAAGAGGTTGGACTCTGGAATCAAGTGGGGTCCAACAATTGTGGTATCAAAGCGTAAAGATGAACCAACTATGGTAAAGGACATTTCATTGGAATAAGTTCGGTGATTATGATCAAAGAAAGAGTTGGGTTTCGAAAATAGTGCCCAACATAGTTTGTATTAGAGCAAGCATTGGACTTCACAAACCAGATCCAACATTTGTAGTATCAGAGCGCCAGAATTGAGATCTTACATGGGTGTTTCGAAATACATGTCATAGCAGACAGTAGTACCTGATCCTTAATCTAAGGCCAATATGTGTAAGTTACACTTATGAACAATTGTTAAGAGCTTGTTCTGATAGAAATAGTAATGAGAGAATGATGATTTGGCAGAATGTAAGGAAAACATAAATTGCTATGATCTTAAAAAGATGAAACTGGAACCTAAGTGGTTGTTTGATGAATATGATAAGAGTTGTGATCCTCCATAAGAATGTGTTGGTGGAATTAAGATCAGAATTTTGTGATGATTATACATCTATAAGTTTGAATCAATGGCGAATATACATATGTAAGATGTAATGTGAAGGATAATGGGAAGATGAGATGAGTGATAGCGATATTTGTACAAGTTCAAAAGGTTAAGTTAAGTTGTTATTATGAGTACCTATTTGATGATCCCATCATCATACACAAGTGAGAATGTTAAGCACATATGTAATATATATATGGAGACAACTAGAGTCCTATGAGTTGACTATTCGATACATGATTTAGAGATGCCACCCTAATGATTGTTTTGAAAGTTTGGAGACAGTATATGTATAGGAACATCTTGGATATATATATACAAGTACATATCATAAAAGGTTGAGGCAATCATTGAATTGAGAGAATTGAATATGAGACTGAGAAGATTGATATAAATACCGAAAGACTATGATTGTACAAATGAGAAATTCCAAGAAGGTTAGTGTTATATCGGATACATTAAGCAGAAATTTAATACTGAGGTTATCATAACTAGTCTAAAAGGAAGCATAGAATGTGGGGCTTGGTTTTTCCCAAATTGAGGATTCATACAATGTGAATCTTATTAAGAGATTGAAAATAGTACTAAATTTGAGTTTGAATAGGGAGAATGATACATGGTGATTAAAATAAGAAGTATGTGCAATCAATAAAGACGATTAAGCAAAGAGATTGCTAGAAAAGTACAAATGGTAACGTAAGTTATACATCATAGTAGGAATACGCCAAAAAATCTTTTAGCGACTAAGAATGTCAAATCAAGTGAGTGAACATTTGAATTGATGGTCTTAACTGTCAAAAATATGCTTAAGGCATATAGTTTGAAGCTCATAGGAATATAAGATCCAAGTATAGTTCTATTTGACATTAAGCATCGCAATCACTATCCTAGTGATTTCATTTGAATACTGTATGAGGAGTTAGTTGATAGAAAGAGTTAGTTGATAGAAAGAGTCTTCACTTGTGTATTATGACGAGTAAGGCCTGCAAATTGTTAAAGGCCAAAATTAGGGATGTTATTGACAGGAGAAATTGATCAATGGTAGAAATTAAGAGATTCGAGAAAGATAAATGAATTAGAAGGACCAACATCAAAGGCATGAAATACAGTAAGATTAGGCATAGGAGTTAAGAGTGCTAGTACTACACTGATATGAATCATCAAGTGAAAGATAAGTTACCTCTGAGAGCATCACCGTGCCAAGGTGTGCTCAGGCTAGAACGAAGGGTTAGTTAAGGCTCGACACGAATAGGTCTGTATGAAATAGTTATTAGAATTGCTACAGATGAAAGATGTCTTATATTTGCAATATGATATATGTGAGTATGTTAAGGATATGGATATGATCTGATATTGGTGTTATCGATGCAAGAAGTGGAAAAAAAATTGTGAGTAATCTGAGATATATATATATTGAGGAAGTAGTTAAGAAGTTAATGATTTACTGAGTGATTGAAAAATTGAATGAGTCTATTGACTATGGTCATTTGAAAGAAATTATTCGAGTGAAGAAGTTACTTAGGAGACTAAGTAAAACATAAGACAGCATTACCTCCAATTGTTTGATCAATTAGGTAAGAATTGATGAAATTCTTTAAGAGGGGAAGAATTGTTAGACCCCAAACTTTTATTGGAAGTTAGAACTATTATATGTGAAAGGTTGGAAGTTAAAAGTTGAAACATGTTCACTAAGTATGATTCAGTGTTTTAGCAATAACTTTTTCTCTAGTTACCTAAATGAGATGATATTTAATTTGGACTAAAATAGAGAAATAGGGATACAACTGATCTGATAAACTCGAGTTCTAATTCAGTCTCTAAGAATATCAATTTTTTGGATGGAAGTTGAGTACAGAATATTATTTCAGTATAAGAACAGTTCGAAAAAGTTTGAGATATGACTTTTAGATTTCCAAACCAAATTGAATGATTTTGATGTCATTAGAAACTTAAGACAATGAAAACATTTTTCTCGAAGGAAGTGATATCAAATTCCTTCAATTTTCCCATGATCATTAGTTAAGATAGTAAGATTGCATGAAGGAAAAAATTGGCAAGTCACTTGAGCATTTAAGTTACAAGGCATATAAGGAAGGTTATATAGGCCTTTATGCACTCATTAATGGCAAAATTGTAAAAAGAAGAGTGGGCTTGCTTTTAAGGAAGAAGAAACAAAGAGAAAGAAGAAAGAAAAGAGTTCAGTGGAGAGAAGGAGAGAAAAGAAAGAAGAAGAGCTAGGTTTTGATTTTTCTAAGCCTTCAAGAGTGATTTTGAAGTTGTTCAAGAAGGAAAAAGGGTAGAGGAGGAAGAGAGCTCTCATTCAAGCTAAGAAACTCTTCATTTGGTGAAGAATCAAGGTAAGAGCATTTTTGATTTGTTGGATTTTTGAAAGGATTTTGGTTTATGGAGCTTAGGAAATGTATGGGTTTAAGAATTCTAAGATCAATTTTAATGATTATGCATTGTGAGTTTCTCAATTGGAATGCCTATTGATTTGGAGATTTTTTTCAATGTTGAAGAAAATTAAGAGAGGCAAGAGGAGCAAGAGTAGAGGCTTTTTTAGCAAGGTTTTCAAGCAAGGAAATCAAGGTGGGTACATGTTTATAATAGAGTAAATAAACCACTTTTGTTTTCTTTAATTCAAGGAAATTTGATGAATTAAATGGCACCATAAGTGTTGAATTAATTGTGTCTTGAATGAATTGAGAAATTTCTACATGTTTGATATGTGAATTGTGTGATGATTTATGAAAATGATTTCTTTTGAAAAGATCACATGTTTATGAAATCATGTTTTCGGAAATGGTTTTCGAAATATATCAAGTATATGAAATAAAGTTTTCAAAAAGTGCCATTTTGGGCAACAAGTTTTGAAATACATATTATGTGGGTTTTGGTAGTCTATCCAAGAATTGTCATGTGCACATTGACCTAAGAATAGGCTTCTCTCGCCTGTCCGCTAGTGACACAGAGCTCCTTTAAGGACTCCCTCAAGTTTATGGTTACACAGGACCATTATATGGGAATGTGTAGTGTGTCATGAATATGGATCTACACAAACCATTCTGATGTGTTATATGCTTATGATATGTGAACAAGTTTGATGCATTCAGGTTTTGTGGTTTGAAAATTCGACTACATGATAAGAATTTGAGAAACAAGTGTTTTATGGATTTCAACCAGAATTTTCTATGACAATGAACCTTTTGAATGGTTTTGCTTATTTTTCCGTTATAAGCTATTACTCACGAGCTTTTAAGCTCACCCCCTTCTCTTCCCATCTCCAGGTGATTAGACAAGAGATCGAGTGAAAAAGAGACAAGGCATCACTCTGATTATACATATTTTGTACTTGAAGTCATTTCATGTAACTTAAGGCCTTAGTTGTATTTCGAGAACTATTAGCTTATGTATCTTTTGTGTTTTTGGGTTTTGATATTGATGATGTAATATGGCTTGGAATGCCATTAGTGTTTGTAAAACGCTTAATTTATGATATTAATGAAATATAGATTTGTGTATGGATTTGGAATGTGAATTTGGGTATGGATGAGGCGGAGTTGGAATATGAATTAATTAAGGATGAGTATAAGTTTTAATTAGATGTACTTGAAGAGCTCATCAACTTGAGTTTGTGATTTTTGAACATGAATGCTTGTGGTATATATATACATATATGTATATACATAAGTGATATGTTATGGAAAAGACACGTAGGAATTATGAATGATGAGATGTAGTGTGACAAGTCCAATGAATTGAGGTTGAGAGTTTGATGAATTCCAATTGGTAGTTGAATTGTGATGAATGATGTTGTAATTGAGGAAGTAAAGTTGGGAAAGTTTGCAAGTTTTCAAAGGGATGAGATTTGGGTTTTGACTTCCAGGGAAAAACTGGAATGATCTAGGTAGAATTGGTAAAATTTGTCTTCTTGGAAGTTGTAGATGATCTTCCTAGCTTTCCAAAAATATAAAGTTTGTAAATTTTTTGGATATAGGAATGGAAAGATATGATCGTTACAAAATGTGATGATGCATGGAATGTATGAACATGACAGCTATGGAGAATGATGAGAGTTTATGTTTATGATGAGTCAATTAAGTTAAGTTTTGGGAGTTAATGCACCCAAGTGGGTAGGAGAATGTTTAAGATGTGTTATTACATCAGAAGAAGTTAATTTGGGAAGATTATGAGTGAATATGATGTTAGAATGGATGTAGGAAGCATTG
>JANZLD010000009.1:9610591-9624091 GCA_026413575.1 Erythroxylum carthagenense | reverse complement strand
TGAGTTATTTTGATGAGTTTTGGGATGGGTTGATTTAATAAAATGAGAGAAATCTTCAGGTTTTATTAACGGTGGGCTGAAGGAGGCGGTCGCCGCGACGAGGTGGAATGCTCGCCGCGGCGAGAGCTACTTCACTCGCCGCGGCAAGACCCTTTTGCTCGCCGTGGCGAGGGATGCATTGCTTGCCGCGGCGTGGCAAGCCGCGAGGGCTCGCCGTGGCGAAACATCTCACGTCACGGCGACGCCCCTTGTTTTTCTGAGGGGGTTTTCTTTCTTCTTTTAAATTATGTTTCACCTCACACACCAAGCACCACGCTTTCATATTCGATGTTAGGCTTCGGAAACGGGGTCCAACATTAAAGATAGCCCAGGATAGCAGAAAAGCCATATATAATCACCATAGGGATCTTGAGTTCAATACTGGAGATAGAGTATTTATCAAAATTTCCCCTTGGAAAGGCATACTTAGGTTTGGGAAACGTTATAAGCTAAGTCCACGTTACATGAGGCCGTATGAGATCTCAAAAAGAATTGGGATGGTGGCGTATCAATTGAAGCTACTAGATGAGCTCGCGAGGATTCATAACATCTTCCAAATATCTATGCTTCGTAAGTACGTAGTGGATCCTTCGAATGTAATCACAACATAACCGGTGAACCTAAAGGAATATTTAACTTTTGAGGAGGAACTAGTATAGATCCTTGATTGCAGAGAACAAGTTCTGTGTAATAAAATCATTACTTTGGTTAAGGTACTATAGAGTATCATGTAGCAAAGGAAGCTACACGAGAGGCCGAGTTACATATGTGCACATTGTATCCCCACCTGTTTTAAACACGTATGTTTATTTAAATTTCGAGGATGAAATTTATATAAAGAGGGGTGATTAAAATCCCGAACCTTTCCTTTCATTAAATATACATTTTTATATTTGGTGAATAATGTCTTTGGATGAATAGTAAATCCAAGTGAATAGTGATTTTTAGGGGGCCCCAGCCTCAAAATATTGAAAATTATTTGGAATAAGTATTAAAGTCTAATGATACTAAAACGGATCGAAAATAAGTCCTATTAGATGAATTTTGGGAGTTCCAAAAGTTTAGGTTTAAAAGCGCTTTTTGGAAAATAATGGGTATTAATGATTTTAAACCTATTCGAATTGTTTTAAAAGCATCCAATCAATTAATATTGACCTTATTTAGAGTATATCATGGTTAATTTGATGGTAAGATGATTGCTGAATAGTTTCAAATTTTAATTCGGTTAGTTATGATTTAAATTCAATAAAGGGAAATTTGTTTTTTTTACATGTCATTAAGGGTAATTTGGCCTTTTTACAAGATGTGAGTGGATTAATGAGTCGTTAAAAGAAGACCAATTGGAGAGTAGTAACATGTTTAATGCATTAAAGAAAGGGCCAAAGTAAGACAATTTGTTTTATTCTTTCAACATAAATGTAGAGACCAAACAAAAGGGGAGAAAAGAAGAGAGAGGAGGGGACATTTTCTAAGGAGGGAGACGAAGAGTGCAGTTACCATTTTTAATGTTTTTGGAGCATAAATTGGAGAGATCTTGATCAAGTGGACGTACTCATCAAATACCTAAGAGATTGGAAGATAAATTGGTAAGTTTTTCTGACCTAAATTGTAACATCCATATACCCCCTGGGAGGATATGTAGGATGCAACACAAAACATAACTGAAATAATTCAAATCATACCAAACATTCCTTACATGTATTTCAGCAACTCAAGCAAACATACGTTTCATATCATTAAGTATTGTTGTAAAAAACCATAATGTACTTCATATACAATGAACTTATCAAAACATACGCCTTAAATATAATCCATCCTATAATAAGGTTATTACAAACCATTAAACAAAATACAAACTACCTCATATTGTCAGATACATCTTAAAAACTCAATTATACATCTTTCAAAACAAAAGATATTCTTCTTAGCCACTGTAGTTGTCTTTTTCCCAGTCTTTATACCGTCATATCATAACCTACATGGAGGTAAAACTACCGTGCTAATAAAGTATTGTTAATCAAGCTTATTTGGAGAATTCTAATCGACAAACAGACGTTACGGGTTAGATGGATTCATTTTTATTATATAGAGCATAAAAACTTTTGGAATATCATTCCAATGGCACCAATAATGATCCTAATAAGGGTAAGGTTATATACTATCAGATCTCTCTAGACTCTGATTCACTGCAGAACTTCAGACTAAGTGTGATGATGATAGTGATGGTCTTAGTATGAAATTTTTATATGATAACAAGAACATTAGGGCCCTCTCTCTAATATTAATGAGTTTAACTCATTAGGGAATGTTATTCATAAATAATGCCTCCATTAGAAATCTTACTAATATGGACCAATTAGAGATTTTGGGAATTTCACTTTCTCCTCTTGTCAAAACTAATTTGGAGGATTCAATTTAGTGGCTTAGACACTTCTGGGGTTGCTTAATGGAAAAATCTTATAGACACTTCTTAAGGATATCATCATTTTAATTGACTTGGTTCACATTAGTTTGGTTCAATCGCTCAATTTTGAGAACTTTGTTTTTTCTTTGGCTTGCTTAAGGATTAGTCAGGTATGACTCATTAGTAGTTAGTTAACCTTCCTTAGTTCCCAAATACTGAAGAATCTACAAAACAGAGAATGGCAGGATTAGCAGAGTACACCATCAAAAGTTCAAAACTGCTTATTTTAAGAAACAGAATTTTAAAATTATTATTAATTATTTAAGAAAGTACCTCCTGTACTTAAAATTAGAGTCATTCTTTCTTACTAAACAAATGTGCAACTGCCAATAAAAAGTCGGGTTTTGGAGTTGACTGCAGTTGTTCTAAGTATCGTTACGAACACCACCACTGCCGCCAAACGAAGTGGCTGTCGGGTGCTCCGATCTGCAAATTTGGCTCTCCAAATATGGCTTCGGTCTCCGATCCTCCCAACCGATCCCCAAGTCCTCCCTCGGAAAACCCTGATTCACCAACCCAAACTGTCGTTAAAGATGAACAGTCACTCCAACGCCAACAACAACAACCACACAATGAACATAATCCACCAGCAGTACCAACACAATTGGCCATTGAACCCCAGTTCACTAAAAACTTAACCATAGAAACCACCGATGACCTCGACCCACGTGAAGATGATCCAAACCAAAACGACCCAGAAGATCTAGCTACTGCTTTGTCTCCAACAATCTCCAGCACCCCTGTGTCCTCTGCTGTCCCTGCTTCGCAGACCTCGTATCGGCGCGGAGGTGGCAATAAACGCAAGAAGATGAACAGAAGACACGCAGCTCAGGAGAAGAAAACCCAGAGAATGCTCGAGATTCTCGCCGGAAACCTAAAGCCGGTTCCTTTCGTGCCCATCAAAACCCTAGACTTTAATTCCCATGAACCCCTTTTGAAACGACTTGGGTTGTGGGAATTTGTGCATTTGCAATTCGATTCGAACATTCGCACTGATCTTATTGCGCAGTTGATTGCGAATTACAGCCATCACAATCGT
Source organism: Erythroxylum carthagenense (assembly GCA_026413575.1). NCBI lineage: Eukaryota > Viridiplantae > Streptophyta > Magnoliopsida > Malpighiales > Erythroxylaceae > Erythroxylum > Erythroxylum carthagenense. Next base: position 9,620,549 of record JANZLD010000009.1, on the reverse strand, counting down.
TGCAGCTATGTAAATGGGATCCGTATTAAGGTCAACCGTGCCGATTTGGCTCGTGCGTTGAAGCTACCGACGAAGAAAGAGAAGTCTGTTGTGATTGATAATGCACCGGAGATGAAGGAAACCGAAGAATCGATAGGGTTTATAAAGGAATTGTTGTCTAACTGGGTATTGTTGCATGAAGATGCTTGGTTGATGCCTTCGGAGATAGTGAATTGGAGGACCGCAATATTAGAAGGGAATTTTGAGAGGGTTGATTGGGCTGGAATGATTTGGTCTATGATGGAGAAGGAACTTTCTGCAGGAGCCAAGTTAGGACAATGTTTCTACGCTTCGCATTTGCAGTATTTGATAAAGGATCAAAGGGAAGAATTGTTGAAGGAAGAGCCTGTTAGAATGGAGGTTGATGTTAAAGAGGAGGAAGGAGATGGAGATGGAGATGGAGATGTGAGGATGATGGAGGTTGTGAAAGTGGTGGAGGATGTGAAAATTGTGGAGGACATTCACAGTGGGACCGAGTTGGAGGAGCATAATATTGAATTGAGTCTTGGAAATACAGATATTGTAGTGAAATGCGATGGGGAAATAGAGGAGAAAGTGCATGTTAGCACTGAAGATGAAGTAGAAATTGACAAAATTAATGAGGACGAGCAGCAGGGTAAGCTTACGAGGAGTAGCATGGTTGGGCATTTTCTGCAAGGATGTAATAATCTAGATGGTGTTGGTGGGGAGGAAATTGAAATGGAGAGGAAGAAAGAGGAGGAGGAGGGAGAGGAAGAGGGAGAAGGAGACCAGGAGGGAGAGGAAGAGGAAGAGGGAAAAGGAGGGGAGGAGGAAGAGGAAGAGGGAAAAGGAGGGGAGGAGGATGAGGATGACAGAGGTTTTAATCTCTCCCTGAAAGGTGATGCTTTTGAAGGCTTAAATTCTGAGAATCTTATTTCAGTGATGGAAGCAGTGCCAATTCCGTTTAGTTCAGAGGCACCACCATGCAATAATGTGTCATCAGGCGAGTTTCTGGCATCTAGGATAAGTACACAGGCAATCCCTGGTACTTCTTCATTATGTGATATTGAGAATGGCATTAACAAGAGAGACATTGAGCATCTTGGCAACGATGATGCTCCTCACACGCATAATGGTAGTACTAAGAGGTTGAGGACTGATAGACCTTGGGATATGAAGTCATCTGATTTTTATATGTGCATGGATGAAATTCATCATTTGATGGGAAAAGCTAGGATGATGTATGAAGCAAAAGAACAGGCATCTCAACGAATGAGTGTGAATGAACAGTTATTGTTGAATGAGTTGCAGGGACGGGATAGCCTAATTCAACAATTGCACAAGGCCAAGATGGAGGAAACGCACAAGAGACAAGTGGAGGTGTTTAAGCTTGAACGAGAACTGTATATGATGGGAAATCTTTTACAGGGGTACAGAAAGGCCTTGAGGGAGACACATAAAGCATTTTCAGACTACAGAGCAAAGTATCCTCTGCCTGAAGAACCGATCTATAAGGATGCAGGACCTGGTGGTCTTGTTTTAAGCACCATGGAATTGGATAAACAACGATTGAAACAAGAGGAAGAGGAAAGGCAAAATCTATTGTTGATTGAGAAGCAGGCTAGGGAACTTGAATCAGAGTTTCTTGCAAAATTTGAAGGATATAAAGAAGATGTTGAGCTAGTGGGTGAAAGGTTACAGGATACTGAGAAAAAAATTGATGCTCTAAAGGAAATGCTTGCCAGAAAACGGAAGGCAAGGGAGGCCGTAGAATGTGCTTCTACCGGAGATTGAATTGCAAATTTGTGGAATGTAGTTGGGTTGCACCTACATGTAAGTTAGATGATGCAGCTTTATCTCTGTCGTAAATTAGCTTATTATTTGTTAATGCAAATGATTCTGTTTACGGAACCTAGAAGCTCAACACATTTGACTAATGTTTTGATATCTTCCGAAGTTGCTTATGGTTAAGTATACGGTTTGGACTCACTTTTACCATATTTCTTTGCATGATTACTTCGTGGATTTTTAACATGCAGTTTGACTTTGTTAATTATCAATAGCTTGCTTGAAAGCTTGGTGAACTCCAGCAGCTAGCTGCCGTTTGCACTAAAGATATGGGATTTTGGCTCGAGTACTTTTGGAACTCTAAAGTTTAAAACAACTTCATGATTCCTCACCATTTAAAATGATTGTTTGCTTTCATGAATTATCTGCTTCGCCCTAGTCAACTTCATGATTTTCATTCCTAAACTAATGCATCATGGACCATGGTGCAAATGCTCAATTTTAAGAAATCAATAAGATGGTTGATCAAGCATCAAATTAGGAATGAACAAGCTACTAACTTTTAGTATAATCAATTGCTTGATTTTGTCCTCTTAGAGATACCCCTGAACTTAATGACTTGCACAATTTAATTCTAGGGAATGTCACACGCAGAGAAGCACTAAGTATAAGAGCTGACTGCATTAAGTCCCTGACTAGGAGTCCTCTCATCAATTTAATTTTAAACATTGATTTTAGTATGGATAAATAGGATAGAGGAATATGGAATATGAGCACAAATTACTACTTTTTCAGTGACTCTTGTAAGCTCATGCTAAGGTCTCCAAGTCTAAAGGTTAAATAATTTGGGTTTAGTGTAGAGCTGCATTTACTCTATAGCTCTTAAAAGGAGACTAACCACCTGTGACAGTATCAATAAATTCTAGCACATCTTTAGTACCTGCTGACCATATAATTCGGAAAACAAAATGAATACTTAATTTTCTGATGTTCTTACTCTCCTTGTATTTGGAGCAGAATCCTCCAACTTTGCAGCATACCGCCACCCCCTTTTACACAGACACAACTAGTGGATTGGTCTTGTAGGAATCGAAATTTCTGTAAAAGAGACCAGCTTGTCTTTGGACTAACATCAGGAAATGTAGTTTTTGTTATCGATTGTGGAAAGTAAGGAATATGAGAGTCTTCTAAGAACAAGCCAAGCACAATACAACTCTTTTTCAAGAACTTACTGTTTCTATAAGAGAAACAGATGATGATGCAGCGGCTTCATGTTATTTATAGCTCCTATATTATCACTGCCTGGAGATTGCTCCAACGTCCCAAAAAGTGCACAGAGAGTATCTATTACTGACAATGACCATGCTGAAGAAAGAATGATTCACTCCACGAAGACTAATAGTTTGATCAACCTGACATGGATACCTCTTCGTTACTTTCTCCATGTCCTGAGATTATGTATCATTTACTCTTCTGTATCCACCCGTCAATGGGTTGGATAAACATTAGCTATAGAATTCCTCTCGTATGGGTCTAGATCCTCCTGAATAATGAGGCTAAACATTAGCTATGGAATACCTCTTGTACGGGTCTAGATCCTCCTGAATACTGAGGCTAACTCCTCAGCTTGTTTCCTATTGTTATTCACGCTCTTTTGATTAGTTAATACAATTTTAACTTTTCCAAAAAAGAATCTGAAAATCTAGACATTCCATTTCCCGGTTCTAACTAAATAAATGTGCCAAAACTTAGCCTGGTTTTGTAGTTAATTGTTCCAAGTATCATTACGAGCACCACCACCACATCTACGCGCAGTGATTATTCGGTGTTCCGATCTGCAAATTAAAGTCTCCAATAATGGCTTCGGTCTCCGATCCTCTGAACCGATCCCCAAGTCCTCCCTCGCAAAACCCTGATTCAGTTACCCAAATTGACGTTGAAGATCAACAATCACACCAACGCCAACAACATCAATCGCGCAATGGACATAATCCATCAGCAGAACCAACAACACAATCTGCCATTGAACCCCATTTCCCTAAAACCCTAAACATAGAAACCACCGATGACCTTGGCCCACGTGAAGATGATCCAAACCAAGACGACCCAGAATATCTTACTACCGCTTTGTCTCCAACAATCTCCTACACCCACGTGCCCTCCTCTGCCGTCACTGCTTTGGCGAGCTCGTATAGGGGGGGAGGTGGCAGTAAACGCAAGAAAATAAACAGACGACATGCAGCTCAGGAGAAGAAAACCCAGAGAATGCTCGAGATTCTCGTCGGCAACCTAAAGCCTATTCCTTTCGTGCCCAACAAAACCCTAGACTTTGATTCGCATGAAGACCTTCTGAAACGACTTGGGTTGTGGGAATTTGTGCATTTGCAATTCGATTTTAACATTCGCACTGATCTTATTGCGCAGTTGATTGCGAATTACAGCCACCCAAATCGTTGCAGCTATGTTAATGGCGTTCGAGTTAAGGTCAACCGTGCCGATTTAGCTCGTGCATTGAAGCTACCTGGCAAGAAAGAGAAGTCTGTTGTGGTTGATAATGCGTCGGATATGAAGGAGACCGAAGAGTCGATAGGGTTTTTAAAGGAATTTTCGTCGACCTGGGTATTGTTGCATGTAGACGCTTGGATGATACCTTCGGAGATAGTGAATTGGAGGACCGCAATATTAGAAGCGAATTTCGAGAGGGTTGATTGGGCGGGAATGATTTGGTCTATGATGGAGAAGGAGCTCTCTGCAGGACCCAATCTAGGAAAATGTTTCTATGCATCGCATTTGCAGTATTTGATAAAGGATCAAAGAGAAGAATTGTTGAAAGAAGAGCTTAGTAGAATGGAGGTTGATGTTAAGAAGCAGGAAGTAGATGGAGATGTGAGGATGATAGAGGGTGGGAAAATGATGGAGGACATTCATGGAGAGACTGAGTTGGAGGAGCCTAATATTGAATTGATTGTCGGGGGTACGGATCATCTAGTGAAATGTGACGCTGAAACAGAGGAGAAAGAAGATGTTAGCAGTGAGCATACGGTAGATTTTGAGGAAAGTAATGAGGATGAACAGCAGGGTAAGCTTCTGAGGAGCAGCATGGATGGGCATTTTATGCGAATTTGTAATAATCTAGATGGCGTTGCTGGTGATGAATTTGAGATGGAGGGGAAGGAGGAGGAGGAGGAGGAGGAAGAGGGAGAGGATGAGGATGAGGATGAGGATGAAGATGAAGATGGTTTTAATTTCTCCCTTCAAGGGGATGCTTTTGAAAGCTTAAATTCTGATAATCTTATTTCAGTAATGGAAGCAGTGCCAATTCCGTTTAGTTCAGGGGCTTCAGCTTGCGTTAATTTGTCATCAGGGGAGTTTCTGACATCTAGGATTAGTTCACAAGCAATTCCTGGTCTTGGGAATAGCAGTAACAAGAGATACATTGAGCATCTTGACGATGATGATGCTCATGACACGCATAAAGGTAATAGTACTAAGAGGTTGAGGAGTGATGGATCTTGGGACATGAATTCATCTGATTTTTATGTGTGCATGCAAGAAATGCATCGTTTGATGGGAAAAGCTAGGATAATATATGAAGCAAAAGAACAGGCATCTCATCGGATTAGTGTGAATGAACAGTTATTGTTGAATGAATTGCAAGGACGGGACAACCTAGTTCAACAATTGCACAAGGCCAAGATGGAGGAAACGCACAAGAGACAAGTGGAGGTGTTTAAGCTTGAACGAGAATTGTACATGATGGGAAATCTTTTACAGGGGTACAGAAAGGCCTTGAGGGACACACACAAAGCATTTTCAGACTACAGAGCAAAGTATCCTCTGCCTGAAGAACCGATCTATAAGGATGCAGGACCTGGTGGTCTTGTTTTAAGCACCATGGAATTGGATAAACAACGGTTGAAACAAGAGGAAGAGGAAAGGAAAAATCTATTGTTGATCCAGAAGCAGGCTAGGGAATTTGAATCAGAGTTTCTTGCAAAATTTGAAGGATATAAAGGGGATGTTGAACTAGTGGGTGAAAAGTTACAGGATATTGAGAAAAAATATGATGTTGTAAAGGAAATGCTTGCCAGAAAACGGAAAGCAAGGGAGACCATAGAATGTGCTTCTACGGGAGATTGAATTGCAAATTTGTGGAATGTAGTTGGATGCACCTACATGCAAGTTAGATGATGCAGAGTTGGCACCTTTTGGATGATGGCTTTTCAGCCAAAAATCAGCTGGTAGGAGGAGATAGTTTTTTTGGTTATCAGCTGGTGAGTTAGGCTTATTTAACTCAACCAGCTGATTTTTAACAAATTCCATATCACCAGCATTTTTTCTTTTAACTTTTTGATAATGACAATTATGCCGTATTACTTTTGACTGTTTCATGAGGCAAACTTGCATTTAGGTCACTTGTTTTCCTTTTCTTGCTTTTAAAAGACAATTTTTTTTTACATTTGAATTGTTTGTAACAAATATAAAGACGCATAAAAGACTCAAAAGGAAAAAACACATTAGCCAAATTAAGAATTAGTTCTAGTTAATCAAAATATGGCATTTAAAAACAATAATCTCATAATATAAATTATGACGATGGTTTACCGTAGCATAATAATATGGTAAAATATTTAATTAGATATAGTATTCATATTTGTATAAGTTTTTTAAATTCATATCTTCATAAGTTATTTTACACATAAATAGTTAATAATAAACACTAATTTTATCAAATATTTTAAATAAATAACTGATATTATTTACTAGTCAAATTAACTGATATAATCAGCAATCAACTAATAGCTAATACAATGTGCGGATTATTAAACATAAAGAGGACTTTTATTTCGATCCTAAATTAGCTTATTATTTGTTAGTACAAGTGATTCTGTTTACAGAATCTGGAAGCTCAAAACATTGAGCACTGTTTTGATATTTTATGAAGTCGCTTACCGTTTAGAGGAATTTTTTTTAATACCATATTTCTTTGTATGTCATGCAACCTATCGATAATCAACAAAGTCAAACTGAACACTAAATCCACCCAGGCGGAAGAAGCAAGTGCTTGAAAACAAAAGAAGCTTTATCGCTGCCGTTTGCTACACTATAAGCTATGCGATTTTTGTTTAAAACAACTTTGTGGTTTTTTTTTCTGTAGCAGTTTCACAAGTCACAAAATTAACTTTAAACTGTATTTATGGAACAAGTGATCTGTTACCTCAATACTGAGAATAACGTGAGACTCTTTTCCTGTAAAATCTACCCTTTCCACTTTGAGGGCCTTCGAATCAATATCATGTACTTTAGTGTTTTCAATCCCTGATATCTTGTCTTGAATGTCTGAAAAAATTATTATCGCCCTTCCTTTTCATTCTCTATGTGGAGGTTTTTTCTAGGAATTTGAGTCTTCACAGAAAATTCTTCTCAGTTCAAATACTATTGGCGATGTCAAAGTCTGAAAATCAACCATCTTCTTTTTGCTAATGATCTCTTAATGTTTTGTCATACAGACTTGTTTTCAGCTCAACTTTTACTCTATTCTTGTGTACTTTCTCTATGTATTCGGGTATGGACATGAATACTTTCAAAAGTTAGTTTTATTTAACCACGAATGTCAGATATCTTAGTCACAGGATGAGACATATCTCTGGTCTTCAGCAAGGTGCTCTTCCTTTTCGGTATCTAGGAGTCTCTCTCATTACGGGTCGTCTCACTAGGCGGGATTGTGCCCCTCTGCTAGACTGTACTAATAATAGAATCAATCACTGAACTCATAAGAGTCTTTCCTATGCAGGTAGAATTCAATTGGTCATTTCTGTCCTCTCTTCCTTCCAAGTATATTGGTCCTCACATTTCATTCTTCCCTCTTCCATCCTGAAGGATATAGAGTCCAAACTTGAAAATTTTCTATGGGCGGGTAGGACGGAGTCTAAAACACCAGAAAAGGTTAAGTGGAGTGATATCTGTCAGCCTAAGAGGGAAGGAGGATTAGGAGTCAAGCATTTAACTACTTGGAATCAAGTTTTGGTAGGCAAAAGAATTTGGAACTTGTTTATAGATAAGAAAGCTTTATGGGTTAAGTGGATACACACTATCATTCTGAGGAGGCATAATTTTTGGAGTGCACGGCCCATTTATACTAGTTCTTGGAGTTGGCATAAGATTTTATCGGTTAGGAATAAGTTGTGACATCAATTCAGATTTCGGATTGGGAATAATATCTCTACTCTTTTTTGGCAGGATCCTTGGCACTCGTGTGGTATCTTGAGGGCCTTAACTACACCAAGAGCTATCAATGACTCGGAGCTTCCACTCTTAGCTCGAGTGACGGAAGTCATACTTAATGATAATTGGAGATTGAATGAGGTGTCTATGGACATCATTAGGTTCCTTGAACCACCAGGGTATATCCCCAATACTTCCCTTCCTGACCGACTGGAATGGTTAGCAAGCCCCTCCAAACGCTATACCAATATTTCAGCCTACAATATCTTGCGTCCTCCCTTATCGGAAGTTCCTTGGTACAAGCTGGTTTGGTCAAAATATAGCAAACCCCGTTGCTCCTTTACCTTATGGTTAGCCTTTCTACAAAAGTTGCAAACTAGGGACAAACTGCCCTACCTATGCACTCCCAATCACTGTTCTCTATGCCTAGCAGCTAATGAATCTATAGATCATTTATTCTTTGCATGCCCCTTTCTAAACAAATTTGGGATCAATGCCTCACCTTCTTCCACTTACCTATCCTTAATCTTTCTAACCTTTCCACCATTCCCTCCTGATATAGCAGTACTTCTAGTACGAGGTTCCCGGCCTTACATTATTTCCCCCTCATTCTATCTACTACTGTATACCTAATCTGGCATGAACGTAATGCAAGGTCCTTCAGGAATGAAGCCAAGGATACAGAGCGAGTGTATCTCGAGGTAATCTCCCACATTAGGGAGCTTCTCAGCCTTTTCAATGCGGGGAGGTAATTTTCTTTAGTTGGCTACTGTTGGTTTTCACTAACTTTGCAGGTTGGGTTCCTAGTATGTCCGCGCATAACTCGGAGTTTCATCTCTGTCTACACATGTACTGTTGATGGAAGAGTAGGGGTGTTAGACACTTTTAATTCCTTAGCTCATTGGATACCTTTGTGGTGTATTTGCAGCTGGCTTTGGAGTCCCTATTACTTCATAATTGGGTTTGATTCTACTTGCATTTTGTCCTATATTGTTGAGTAGTTGTGGGTAGTTCTCTTTATTACAGGAAGGCTCTTGTTTCATGCTAGGATTGTAGTTCGGTATGCTGCTAAGAGCTAGCTTACTGTGTCCTCCGAGGCACTTGTATAAGACCTTTATGTACATATTTTAGTTCATTTATTAATTTTTCTGAATTAGCAAACAAAATGTCTGAAAGAATCAGCTTAGATGCTTCAGGTTATTTATATCAAGCATGTCTTTAGTCTTTTTGATATCTGATGCAATCCTCTTCCAAAAAAGCTAGTTTTTCTTGAAGCTTGCTCAAACTTATTCCCAACTCCTTCAATCATACCATTTTCGTAAAAACCTTAGTTGTATTAGATTTTTCATTACATTCACGCAAGCACCCAAATTCTAAACTGGAATAGACTTCTCTCCGCATAACTTATCAAGATTTACACCACTATCCACATTGTTGCAAGTTGTGTTCAAAACCTTAATTTCACTCTCTTTATAGTTCCTAACAATCCTAGCCCCAACCCTCTTCCCTCCACTAAATACTAGCCGATTATCACTCTCACCTCTAGAGCCTCTTGAATCCCTAAGAACCTTAATAAACTCTAAGTTCATGTTTGGTTGGATGTTAATTAATGGAATAGAACGAAACGGTTTATAATAGAATGGAATGTAATATAGTAAAAAGTTGTTTGGGATGGATGAAAGAGTTCATAATGTAATGTAATGAAATGTTGTTTGGAAGATGGATGGAATGGAATGTAATATTTAATAAATGACTTTTATACACTTTATATTAAAATGATTATTGCAAGAGGTTTTATTATTTTATTATTAATTATATAAAAATATTAGTATTAATTATTTAATATATTTTATTTTATTTTATGTGATATATATATATATATATATATACACACACACACACACACAAACTATTAAAGAATAATTTTTATATATTTTCTATTTTA
>JANZLD010000009.1:9597076-9609040 GCA_026413575.1 Erythroxylum carthagenense | reverse complement strand
AATAAAAAAATATAAAAGTTATTATTTAATTGTTTGTATATATTTCTATATAAATAAATAAATAATTTTTTATTTTATTATTAAATATATAATTTATTGTTAATAATATAAAAAATATTATTATTAATTATTTAATAAAATTTATGAAACCCTCAAACAAACGATAAAAGTGTGTTACGCTTTATCTCCTTCCATCCCTAACCCCTCAACCAAACAGGGCCTAAGGAGTTCGAACTCCAACCTCTAGGTACCGTCAAAGCTGATCAACATATTTTACCAACGTTGTAATTGACCACAACAGTCACTTTCTTGTCAACACACAAAACTATCATATTGCTAACTTACAATATTATATAATTGTCATCTTTTCTATTATTTTGAGGTGACATATATTTTTAAATGTTAAAGTTTTATTTGTATAGTTTTAAAATCTTAGGATTAAATTCTTCATTGTTGAAAACAATAAGATAAAAAATGACTTCTTCACCGTTTAAAATGTTTGATTGCTTTGATAAATTATCTTCTATCTTTCAAATTTTTTTAAGGTGTGATGATTAATATGGTTTTCACTATCTTATCTTGAAACTTGTAATTAACTAGTATGGTCATGTTTAACATGCATCTGTATCTGTTATTTCATAAGATAGTCTCTTAATATATTGTACTATAAAATTTATAAATTATATTAACTTTGTTTTCAAAAATTATAATAATAGAAATTTTACGTAACAACAATATATTTATATCTATTAATATTAATTTTCATATATCCATATTGCATACATATAACTTAATATATGTATCAAATATAAGTGAAATTAAAAGAATCGAAAAATAAAAACTTGATACTCAATTCAATCAAGTATCTGCTCAAATGCATTAATCATAATTCTCATTTCGTACAAAATTCTTATCATTAAAAAGAGTTTCATTATTACCATCATTTAAATTCATTAAACCAAAAGCATCTAAATACTATTCGATTCAAGATTATCTCTTAAGTCACTCTCATCTATCAAAGTCGATTCTTCATAAACCTAATCTTTTAAAAGTTCAATATAGTCAAGGCAAACTGAATCTATGAAACTACTTGTGCTATTAAGAATCTTAGCAAGAAAATAAAATTAAATCATTAAGAAATTTTCCTGGGCTGACCCATCACCAATGTTAAGCTTATGCAAGATACAATTTTTCTTGGATATGTTTCATTTTTAATCCAAAAGAAATAAGAGAAATTTAGTGATCGAGAAGAGATTATGAAAGGATGCTCTTGTCTCAGAAAACTAATTTGGCTTTATGTCGGGAAGGCCTACAACAGATGCTCAACACCTTCTTCGAAGGTTAATGGAATACTACAGGGAAAGACAGCATAACCTACACATGGTTTTTATTGACTTAAAGAAGGTGAATGATAAGATAACAAGGAAAATCATGTGGAGGTATTTAGAAATCAAAAGGGTTCTGATGAATTACATACAGATTATCAAGGATATGTATGAAAGTGTAAAAACTAAAGTCAGGACGATTGGAGGAGATACGAAACATTTTTCTATCAATATTGGGTTACACCAAGGTTCTTATTTGAGTCCCTTTTTGTTTATAGTAGTACCTAATAATCTCACCAAGAACATCCAACGGGATATACCTTTGTGTATGTTATTTGCTGATGACATTATCTTAGCATATGAGACAAAAGAGGGGGTAAATGCCAAGCTTGAATTATAGAGGGATACGTTATAATCAAAGGGTTTTAGACTAAGTAGGACTAAGACTGAGTATATGGAGTATACCTTTTCGGGACATCAAGAAGTTACCGATATAGAGGTAAAGATTGGTTTAGAAGCTATACCTCAAAAGGAGTATTTTAAATACTTAGGATCTATTCATTAAAATGGAGAAATTGATGAAGAATGCACTAGATCATATCAGGGTGGTTGAAATGGAGAGGTATTTCAGGAGTTTTGTATGATAAAAAGATACCATTCAAGCTTAAAGATAAGTTTTATTGTTTAGCAATTAAGCTAGCAATACTTTATGGGGCAGAATGTTAGCCCATCAAACAAGTTCATAGTCATAAGCTAATAGTAAGAAAGATGAGGATGCTTTGTTGGATGTGTAACCTTACTAAAAGGGATAAGGTAAGGAATCTCATGATAAGGGACAAAATAAAGGTAACTAATATTTTTTTATTAAATAAAATTGTATTAATAAATTAAATAGGAAGTTACATATGAGATCAAGAATAACTAACAAGTCATGTAGTGACAACATTTAAAGGATAAAGCTTAGTTACATCCACAACATCATTTAGAGGCAAACATAATAATTTCAACTAGTATAATGACAGCATATGGAACGAGAGTCACAAAAGCTTAATATTGCCATCAGATGAAGAGTTAGGCAAATTTGGAAAGTTTAGGACGCATTTTCTCCCTTTCGCACAATTTCTACCAAATTAGGGTTTGGGAAGATGATCGTTGATCGCAGCAAGAGAAGGTGTTATAGCCAATTCAAAGAGAGGATCTTCAACTTCCTATTTTTGGAACTAACGTAAAGTGTAAGGATTGGAGTACTCAATTTCGACAGATGCGCTCCATGCATCAAAGAAAAAGGACTCCTGTTACTTAGGTACTAACTTGCAACTTGAGTTGATTTCCTTTTTCAAGAATTTTGGCCTTTGGATGTTAATAGATTCTCCATGATAAGGCTAGATTAGGGCAAACTCGGTTAGACCTTATAGAACATAGGAGTTTCTCTCTTATTCCGCCAACTAAAGAGAAGAGAACCTCATCTCATGAGCGATGTGTGCTCTAAAATCTTCTGATGTTTCTCTCTCAGCAAATCTCCTTAATGGACAAGGTGAAGGAGATGACAAAGATCTGCTTGTTGTTGTTGGAGGTATGATTCACCTTTTGAAACCAGTCTAGAGCTTCGCCAAAAATGGTCCCAACATTAGATATAAGACACAATTCTTGTATTTTCTCTTATATAAACTGGGAGAAGGAGCAGAGGAAGAAAAGATGATTCTTTGATTCTTCTTCTAACTCACAAAGAACACAAATAGAGTTAGAGGTAATATAGGGAAATCTGTCCATTGTACTTTACTTATTCAACACAGTGAATTAGAGAATAATAAAATAGTTAGGCAAGAGAGTCTTTTGCCAAATGATAGGGAATCATGGCTATCTTGGGTGATTATGATTCTTACATTTCCTGAATTTCGCAAGTTGGAAGGTATTGGGAGGGAGCTTAAGGCATTGAAATGAGTCCTCTCTATCCAAATTAGGGTGGTAATGAGGACTGAGATACTGTAATTCCCTTGGAATATTCCATTGGGCCCTTAGGATGATGAATTTAACTTTCGAGTTAATAGGAAGGCCATTCCAGATCTGAAGAGCTTGAGGAAACACAATAAAGGGTCCTTTACCCGTCCAATTATCGAACCATAGGAATGGTTTTTGACCATTTCCGACCTTGCAAGTCACTGAAGTTTGTAAGAAGAGTCTTAACTTTAATAGTAAAGGTAGCTAATATTATAGAAAAAGTAAGAGAGAAAAGACTTCGGTGAATTGGAAATGTTAAGAGGAGACATCCAAATGCTCTGATGAGACGATAATATTATAGAAAAAGTAAGAGAGAAAAGACTTCGATGAATTGGAAATGTTAAGAGGAGACATCCAAATGCTCTGATGAGACGATGCAAGAGGATCGTACTTATTAGAACTTACAGAAGACATGACTTGTAATAGAAAACTTTGGGATGTTAGGATTCAGGTAAAAGATCCCTCATAAAGAAGTCTTAGTAGTTCTCTTTTTTTATTATTATTATTACTGTTGTTGCTCCTACTACTGCTATTATTACTACTACTATTACTACTGTTGCTGCTACTATTACTATTACTACTACTACTCTTATTAGTATCTTTTTTATTAGCATTAGTACTGGTATTATTATAATGAGTAGTAATATTTATTGATATTTCTATTATTCTTAGCATTGTCTTTATTTTTACTATTATTTCTATATATTAGTTACTTTTATTATATTTTTTATTTTTTATTCTATTATTATTATTATTATCCCTATTATTATTATTATTGTTATTATTATTAGTATTTATTCATTTATTTTTAATTTTTTAAAATTCTTTTACTTATTTATTTATTAATTCCTTTTATTTATTGTTATTATTATTTTATTTATTTATTTTTATTTTCATTTATTCGTGTGAATGATTTATAAACAATCTCTCTACTAGTTAAGAGTAAGGTTATGTACTACTAGATCTCTCCAAATACTGTGACTTAACAAAATTTCTACAATATTGTTGTTGTTAATAATCAAAATTACCTAACATCTGCGTTACAAGTGTAAATATATCATAGATGGTCTTTGACACTAAATTTATATTATATGCCGATCCAAATTCTAAATGCATATTTACAATTATTTATTACATTGACAAGTAAAAAAAATCTAAAAATCTATGGCAACAAAGAAAATATTACTTAAAGAGCACGATAACCATTACACAAGCAAATGTCAGGCAGACAGCTCCTTTCCTGACACACCAAGATCAAAACCATCATACTTTGTCTCCCCAACTGAATAATAATCGTAGAAATAATAATACACTTGCATAAAGCCTAACAATTGTAAACGAACAAATTCATGGTAATAATCTGCACATATTACACACCCTCCTAACAAGCTAATTAGAGCAAGAAGCCCTTTTCTTTTTCTTTTTCTTGTTCTTTTTGATGCTTCTTGTTCATATTGGTTCTTTTCGATCACAGATGCACATGTGGTTTGTCGGCAAGATACCAAATCATATAATCTCAAGTGGTCCCCAAGTTGATGGAAACATTTCACGTGAATGCACAGATTAGCAGCAGAAAGCACCAAGAGTTTTTAGCAACTCCTTTCCATAGAATTTTTCCAGATACTCCAAGAACAAATCCTTTTGTTTGTTTTGGAAACAAAATGCTAGTAAAGCTGACGACTTTAGCATTTTAAAATCATTCTAAGAACTGGGTAGGACTCAAAATTGTCTACCTTCCATGATAAAGAGAATTTATCATTATCTGGCACTTTCAATTACCATGCTTTGGATAAGCAAATGAGGCGAAATTTAAACTTGAAGAATCTGTTGTTGTTGTTTTTTCTCGGTAGGAGCTGTCGATGTGTTTGTGGTTAGTGGGGATGGTGATGCTCCGCTATTTTCCATCTTCTTTAGGCTCTGTTGATGGTACACTTGTCTTAGTCTCTCTATTTCCCTCTTCAGTGCTTCTTGATGAGCTGCATTGTATAATATCGTATTTATTTGGTTTTTGGTTTGAACATTCCATAGCTATTTATCCGTTAGGCATGTCACTATTAATAATTTGAAGGGTTAGGTTCAACTTGATAAAAGTGGTGGTGTAAATCAGAATAAAAAACCTAGGCAGGTATTGAATTAAGTACTAGAGCAGAATAAGATTACTGACATGCTATTAAATTAAGAATGAAAAATGTTAATAACAATGATTTAGTGCTTACCATCTTTGAAGATCTTATCCTGAGCTAGAGCAGCAATTCTTTGTTTAAGGGCACTGTTATCAACATTGAGCAGCAAGCGCTGATGGTCTAGAAATGCAACCCTTGGCGACAACACTGAAACTTCTGCCTGAATTAAAATCACCAGTACTTAAGATTAACCAAAATACGTTTAGACTTAATCTCATATATGATTATTATACAATATCTGCTTCAACATACCTGCAATGAGGTTACACTACGTTCAAGTTCTGATATATACTGCAATTTCCTCACCCTTGATCTCTGAGCAGATTGTCTGTTCGCCAATATTCTAACAAAAGAGTATAAATTATTAAAAAAAACAACTAATATCATAGACCTATCAAAGTTTTCTTGTTTTACTAGTCACGCACACGACTAGTACATGAATAGTCGAAATAATGACATTATGAATCATATTAGTTTCATGATTGTTAGCTCCCGTTGAAATTTGTTGTGGTTTTATGCAAGCTTCCATATAATGTAGTTATCGTGCATAGTCTCATGTATGCTAATCAACCTAAAGATTCAAAGGCAAGGAAAAATATCAATTACTATCTGAATTCTGCATACCAAGGATGTTTAGCCAATGGTTTAGCTAAATTCACAAAAGAAAAGAAAATTATCTCGTTGAAATTGGAAATGAACGTGTCTGTATTATCACCGAGATTAATAGGTTCAATTCATGGCGATTACCTCTTGACCCTCTTGGGGTCAATTATCCGATCATTATTAGAACCATTGTTGTTACTTGCGGGAGTTTGTAACTCCGAATGGCATTGGCTTTGCACCTCATCAGATTCATTCTTGGTCTTCTGTTGCCTCTGATCGGAAGGAGCCGCTTCTTTGTCTTCGTTAATGCTGTTATGATCAGAAGGGCTTGAAGTGTTGGACGAAGATGGAGCAGGCATCGCATTGGAGATATCGTCGGTGAACATGGACATGAACTGCTCGTCGTCAAACTTATCGAATTCGTTATGTGCGGTTCCCGCCGGAGCGGCGGCGGTGGAGTCGTCCAGCATTGGCGCCTCAAGGAATGCAATGGAGTCGCTCACGGAGCGCCTGTGAGTGCCACGTCTGGAGGAGGAGAAGTCGAGGAACTCATCGACCCAGGAATGGTTTTGGGTAGAGGTGGTTGTGGTATTATTAGGCGCCGTGGCTCTAGGGGCTGGCATTGAAGAAGGGATCTTTTGGTGAGAAAAGTCAGGCCAAGTTGGTAACATGTTTGGAATCTTTGGAGGTAATTGTGCCATTTAGAGATATAACCCCCAAAACCAGGAAAATGGAAGAATTGATGAAATGAATGTAAGAGAAAGAAGATGTCGTTAGCTTATGGGAAGAAGAAAGAAAGAAGTTGAAGAAGAGGTTCCGGGTGATATTGGCATTTGAGTAGATATATACAAAAGTAGATGAAAAGAAAGGATTTTTTTTTTTTAATCTGCAAGATGTTTTCAGGCTGATATCAATGATGAGAAGATTCCTTTAAATTATTCATGCTTAAATTAATTTCTGTTCAAATAGGTAAGTCTTTTATTATAAGTAAAGTTCTACCTTTAACTTTTAAATGGCTACATATATAAAGAGAGTTCAAATTTACAACTTATTAAGTAGGTCTTTTATCGAAAATAAAGCTCTAACTCTAATTTTTAAATAATTATGTATATAAAGAAGGGTCGAATCCACGACTTACCTGCACCCTAAGGTTAGAGGATAATTATTATATAACAAAAACATGTATTAGTAAGGTTGTGGACATGCAGTGGGGTCACATGGGAAGAGAAGAGATTGAGACAGCCAATGTACAGCTGTTGGGGAGGGCTTTGGTTCTAAAACTCAACGGTATTACTGGAAAGTCGCCAGTAGTTTAATAAGAGGTAGAGAGAGGGAATCAGCCACCACGTGCCCATGTGACCGACCCTTTATAATAATTCTCACTCTCTCTCTCATTATTTATTTTCAAACTCTTTGTTTTCATCTGATGCAATTTGATAACAAAGATTGATTTTAGTTTGGGGTAATGTAATGTAATGTAATGTAATGGTGAAGAGTGTTTTGAAGAGTGGAGAGAGGGATTTGGTGCATGATCCGTGAGCTGTTGAAGATAAAAAGGAAAGAGGGTTCATGTCCTACTCTCCCGTAACTAGGTTGTCACCATTTAATACAGGTATCGGGAGAGCAATCGTTGTGCAGACTGACTTACTCATTCAACCTCTCAGTGTCCCTTCGGGATTACCCATCTTGAGCATCCTCTCAACAGATGCACACTTATCCTCTTAGAGGATGCGTCGGGAATCTATCATCCGAAAATTACCATGTAATTTTTGTTGCTTTCCCTTGATAAAAAAAAAAGAAAAAAGGAAAGAGGGTTTAATTTTGAGGCCATGTGAACTGCTACACAGGGTCTTGAGCTTTCCTTTTGCTTTGTCCCCAAGCCATACCCACATGTAGGGTACTCTGTACTGCTCCTTTTTCTTTTAATTTAAAATACTCTTAATGACCACACCACCTACTTCTTCCCACCTTCCCTTTACTTTCAAGAAAATTGGAATTTATGATTAGATTAACCTTCATTTATTATGGATACCGTAGAAGCCTTGTCCCCAAGAGAATCCGTGCCAGAAGATAAAGCATCTTCTACTTCATGCAGCGTATAAATGCCATGTGACATAGTCAGTCCCCCTCAAAACTCAGGAACAACCAATTATTAATACATGCCATTACCAAATCTCATTTGCTTGCTCATTAAGTAGGGTCCTGAGAAGAGAGCATTTGAATTCAAAATGGAAAAAGAAATGGATTTTTCAGCAAATCAAGATTTCCAAGCTCCGTACAGTTGCCTACCTTGGCACGTAGTTCACACATACAGTGCTTTAGTTTGTGCTTTACCCTCACCTCACATGCACACTTGATTTACATTAACATGATATATCAAGAAAACCTTGTGAAGGGAAGGGACGATGCTAATGCGCATTGAAAAGGAGATGCCACATTATTTCTTTTATCTTCAGAAACTCGTGATGCTGTACAGGAAACAAACTCCCGCATTAGCTTTGCAAGTTAGAGAAAGAGTCAAGAATGTACACGCAAACAAACAAACATTCATGACGCATGTAAGTAATTTTAGGATGACAAAAGTCTCCACCTGTACGAACAAAATTCTCAACACCTACTAAGCAACCGTTGTATCCTATTAGCAGAGAGGGTTAAAATTATCCACTGCTTCATCACGGGGCAGGGTTCAATATCTATAACAGGCTTAATCAATCCTTTTACCGTTTAAACATGGACATGGTTAAGCAAGCTTACAATTATTGAGCATAGAATCAGAACACAACCGTTTTTAACACAGGTATGAAAATCAAATATCAACATCAATTTTTCGGAGATTGAAGAACTGGAAATAAGTCCAAACCTGTGAGGCATAGTTGAGGCCACTTCATAGTATTTCCAAATCATCTACCCTTGGCAAGTTGACATGCCACAGACTGTCCATGTAATGCATGTGCTTAAAGAGTGAGAACTCAAACTTTGAAGACTTGTTTCGTAAAAACTGGAAAATGCAAAATATGTGATCAAAAGAAAATTGCAACTGAACGGCCTTAATATACATTGAACCATAAACTGTATTACCTAGCCAACTCGGATTTATATCTTTTCTGCATGAAGGTCTTCACTTATAAGTCCTCCCTGTATCCATCCTAAAAAGCCATAGATGTGATCATGACAACAAGGAATTTTGGTTTCATTTTGGTAATCGTGTGCACTCTGCTGATACCTTCAACAGCATGGTCAGAAGAAAAGAAGTCCCCAAAGTATGACAACAGGGAAATGGAAGAAAGGTACAAGCAGTGGATGACACAACATGGCCGGAAATATAAGTCTAGAGATGAATATTTGTTGCGATTTGGTATATATCAATCCAACATTCAGATCATAGATGAAATCAATTCTCAGAACATGTCATTCAGGCTCACCGACAACAAATTTGCAGACCTTACAAATGAGGAGTTTAAATCTATTTACCTAGGTTTTCAGCCTCAGGGACAAAAACAGAAGATATGCCAAAGCAATAACACCTATTTACCAGCTACTGTGGACTGGAGAAAGAAAGGCGCTGTTACTCCAATAAAGGATCAAGGCCAATGTGGTAGGACATTCCTTTTCCCTTTTCTTTATCTCATTCTAATTTGTCCAACAAATTTCAAATCTGGTACCACTTGATAGGAACTAGTAATGTTTGATTATCGCCACATTCTCCGATATTCCTGAATCACATGTTAAGTTGATAGCTGTGATACAACTTCTTTTCTGTACATATGACAGCAAGTTATAACACAATTTTATATATGCTAATAAGCAACTACAACACTTGGATGTTTGAGAATATCTGTCCAATTGTCTGAAGAAGAAATCTATCGATCCTAGCAGACATATACCCTTATTCTATGTGGTACGACCAAAATATAAATTGACACTTAGGGAACATTCATTGTCAACTATGAAAATTTTATGTTAATTCTAAGTTAGGAAACCATTGATGCCATAATCGTCAAACTTGGTGGAAATCAACATTGGTTAATTTAATCGCAAAGCATGATTCATTTTACCACTGGAATCAAGCTTACTTGCAACTTTTTCCTGACAAGTTCGAGCTTGATCCACTTTCTGTAAAAAGCTAACCAAGAGAAAATGAACTAAAATGCCATTATGAGATTAGTTTGATCAACATTATTCTCGTCAAAGAACTAAAATGCCATTATGAGATTGGATTGATCAACATTAAGGGACTTTGAATTTCATGTAATTATCTAGATTTTAGTTAAAGCATTTGGAATGAGAATATTCTACTGTTATTATTGCTCCAAATGCAGGGAGTTGTTGGGCATTCTCTGCAGTGGCAGCAGTAGAAGGTATCAATCAAATAAAAACAGGAAAGTTGGTAGCTCTGTCGGAGCAGGAGCTTGTGGACTGTGATATTAGTGATGGTAACCAAGGCTGTAATGGTGGGCTCATGGAGAAAGCATTTCAGTATATAGTAAAGATCGGTGGACTCACAACAGAAGATGATTATCCCTACAAAGGAAGTGATGGGACATGCGACAAAGACAAACTTAAAAAGCATGCAGCAATAATAAGCAGTTATGGGACAGTACCTGCCAATAACGAGAAGTGCCTACAAGCTACAGTTGTCCAGCAGCCTGTCTCTGTTGCAATTGATGCAGGTAGTTATGAATTTCAACTATACTCTAAAGGCATCTTTAGTGGTTTCTGTGATTATAAACTCAACCATGGGGTAGTAGTAGTTGGCTATGGAGACGATGCTGGAGACAAGTACTGGACTGTGAAAAATTCATGGGGTGAAGACTGGGGCGAGTCAGGCTATATAAGAATTCAACGCAATTTTAAGGATAAGAGAGGTATTTGTGGGATTGCCATGGAGCCCATCTACCCTGTCAAGGATGATAATTAGTCATTGGGTGCACCAGCCTGACTATGTTTCTAGAGGGATTAAATCCTATCCCGGTCAGATGACCTTTCAGAGAACAATTAAATTCAAGTAAAAGATGTCACTGAAATTTGAACTTAATAATAAGCTCAATATTAGGAAGTAGGCAGTGAAAAAGCACAGCAAATACACAAGTGGGTATGAGAAATACCTTGTAAAACAGAGATTAGCATGACCAACAGGACACCTCTTCTGGTAATGTACTATTATAATTTCTTTTCATATATTCTACCTTTAACCATTTGGAAAAACCAAAGATCATTTTAATAAACAAACGGTGATAAAAGAACCTTCATATCAAACAGATCTAGGAATAGGTATAATAGATGGAAATCCTACAGTATATGTTTAAATATTTAGCAACTAGCAACAAACTCAACATCTGAACGCTATCACCGTAAGGTAATCATGTTGATATCCAATCAATAGAATTACGAATATTAGAATTACAATGTTGGTGCAGAAGAATGCAAGGGTTCTACTTACATATGCACAAGAAGATTGTGATAAGCTTTGAACTTCATACACTAGTCTAAGTCATCCCTCTCATCTCTTTATAAGTTCAGCTAGTGCAACAGGCAAAATTTTAACTATAAGAGGCATAAATGGAAGAGGAAAGGTCACTTTCAAACTTAAGCAATTGAACAACAGAAGCATGTGCAACAAGCAATTGCTTCAAACTTCAAAGAAAGTCTTGATCATCATGAAAAGGAACCAGAAAAACCGAAGGAATATAACATGTTGACATCAATGGCATTTTTATACCAAGATAAAATAACGAAATATAAATATGTTAAAAAATAGGATGCAAAGTTTTGGTCTAATAGAGTATGGGATCAATGCAAAATTAGTCCATGGAACAAGCAAATGACATGTACTCCAGGTAAAGTTTCCAATCCTA
>JANZLD010000009.1:9557849-9574801 GCA_026413575.1 Erythroxylum carthagenense | reverse complement strand
AGTCTTTAATGCAAGGTCTAGACCCATAACACCAAAAACAATCATAACATTCTCTTTTCATACCTTAAAGTTTGTGTCATTATGCACGAGAATAGAATTGATGATGGCAGCAATAATAGAAGCAGAAGTAGAAACTAAATAGAGAATAAAACAACCAACAAACAAGATAACATAAATTCCACATAATCATATAAAATCAAATAATGGTAAAGCCCATCACAAGATACCTACCACAATATTAATATTTAGTCTTTGAACAGAAGTTATTAACTTGCAAGTGATACTCTTGATGCAGTAATCAAATATTGACAATAACAAAATTGTCAAACAATTAACTTTTCTTTGGACCGATTAATTATTCACATGGCTAACTTAATAATTGTCACATATGTATTACCGTAAGTGTACATGTATTTTGGCCAAAATATTGACCTTCATTTAGGTTAGTGAATACTCCCATAAATTACTCATACACAACCATCTTAATATTATAAAATAAATTAATTTACACAAGAGATGCTACTTTGGTAGCATGTTGTTTCAATTAATTTATTTGACAATATTAATAAAAGATCAATTATATCAATATTTGAGCATACCTTGAATAATCAATTTGAAAATTGATTATATTAACCTTAGTTAACGGAATTCAATTTTCATACAGAAATATAAACCAAAAGCACGTATAATTAATTTATGCCAAAATTGCATATACTAAAATACCATGTATGAATTGAATATAAAATTTGTAAAAATATTCAAATGTACCGGTTGACCAAATATCTCATTTGTTTCTAAAATAGGCTTTATACCTGAATTTATGGACTTTGAAGTCCTAAATATTTGATTCCAAGATGCTAAAGCACGCAACATATATATAAAACTCTGAAGTAGTTTCTAGTCTTTATGAAATGGTTCAAGTATAAAACCAAATAAAGAGGTTACTAAAATAGAAAGTAACGTTATTGAAAGACCACAATTGGATAAATATTAAAGGGTTTTGAAAACAACCGTTTCTAAACCAATCGTCATCTGTTTCACTTTTTGTTTTCATTTTTAGCCAGAAGACTAAATCCATACATTTAACCAAAACATAATCAAAAAGTTGAAACTAGATATATATAACGGAATAACCGAATGCATAGAAACAAAAATAATCCATAAATTGGAAGGCAAATAATTAAAAATTATCAATGATCCAACATGAAAAAGGCTCTAATATCACTTGATAGAGTTTAAAATTCTTTAGGTGAAAAAAAACAATCACCAATTATATAAACAATCATGTCAAATCATTAAGAATAATTAAATATGCTGCAAAAACGTATCTTTTTTTTTTTTTGGTCAGAAAAGCGTACCTAAATCTAGAAGAAGAACGTAATTCTCGAATCTTGTAGTCATTCGTTACTTTTCTAATTGGTGAGATATTAGAAAAAAATAATTACACATCTAACTGAGGGATCAATATCACAACCCTAATTCTTTGTATAGTTTTTCTTATTTCTATTTTAGCCCATCATTAAATAAAAATCAAGTCTCTACACATTAAAGCTTATCCTTTATTAGATACCTTATTCCCAAAACCTTAAACTTTAATAGATCATTTTAACTTAGCTTAACTTTATGATAGCTCATAATATAAAATTAATATATATAACGTGACCATTGATTAAATCCAACAATTATATTTTTTAGATTAAAGACGAGAACATTCCCTCTAATTTATTTGATTCTTGAAAAGGTCTCAGGATTTATATTCTAGAAGAAATTCTCATACTTTATAAAATGGATATTTGCACCTCTTTTATAATTATGAGAAATTTCTTTTTTCTGACCTTGGAAATGAGTAATAAAATTTATTAATTATAGGGCATAGTCACATGTTTTCCATCAGTAATTTTAAAAGAGAATAAATAGAAGGGCACACGAATTTTGAATAAATATGAACCAACATTTAGTGAAAGAAGGTAAATATGAAGAACATTTAAAACTCCTTTAATAATCATCGAATAAGTTGTATTAAATAAAGATAAGCAAAAGTTTACTAAAGAACAATCAATGCTGAACAAAACTCCTTAAAACACTTCTTTTTAATTGTCAAAGCCTCGCCACTAAAACCATTTCTTTCTAGTCGTACTAAATTTTCAAAGACCTAAGTGATTGACTGGATGACCAAAGAGAAGTGCTTTGATTGTTCTTGCCATTAGATCCCTGAGCTCAACATAAGCAATTTATAAGAAATACTTTGAATACATATACAAAACTTCACAAAAACACCTATACAGATAAATTCAGCAATAATTACTTTGGGATGAGAAGACAAAAATCTAGAATAAAAAATAAAAGTCATGATGAAAAAATGAAGTATCAGTACTATTTCTAACATGAAAATTCACTTTCCAGTATCACCTACAGCTATTCAAACATCTCTTTAATATTTCTTAGAACAAAAGAAAATAATAATAACTTGTACTTAATGACTACAAAGCAAAACAACTAGTCGTTGGCGGTCTAAATTGAGCTGCCAGTATTTCCTATAGCTTAAATTCCAGCTCAGTTTTAACTCTTGCTCTGTACAATTCTTTGTACAGTTCTACCACAGAAAAGTTTACGTGCAGGCTAATACATAATTCACTTGCCAGCAATAGATGTGTCTAATTAACCTAAGCATGTAATTAATTGCACAAATGCACTTCTTTATGCACCAAGATAAAAGCCACATGCCTAACATTTTAACATTATAACAAAAATGCAGATCCGAACCTTGTTTTCATTTTGACATAAACAGAACAGAGAACTTCCAGAGATGCACAACATAAGCTACAGGTAAGTTCCCAATGAATGAGGGTCTCCCAGCACATAGAATAGACCCATCCACATAAGCTCAAATGCAGTACGACAAACATTCATTTCACTCGTCTCCGCCTATCCCTGTCCCTGTCTTTGCTCCTATCTCTATCATTATCATCCCATTCTCGACTTCCACTCTTTTCACGCCGGTCACGCTCCCGCCTTTCACTTTCCAAATCATAAGCCTTCTCTCTATCTCTGTGCCTCTCCCGGTCCCTCTCTGTATCGATTTCCCTATCCCTGGTCAATGATCTACGTTGAGGACTCTCACTTCTACTCTGACTGCGGTGTCGTTTTCTTGAAGATTCATGGCAATCATCACGTCTATCTTTTCTTTCTGAAGACACCCTCTCTGCTCATTAATTGATAAGGTGTAAGTACATCATATACGAAGTCAGATGTGAGGATGAAAGACCAAACTTCAGAATATGAAGTTTTCTAAAAGAACCTAACAAACAGATCATAAAAAGCAACATGGAGCTGAGGAAAATTGGGAATATATGAAGCATGGATCACAGGAAATATGAAAATCAGGGTTGAAACTAGGGAAATTTAACATATATCCTCAATAAATAAGATCAAGATATTCCTCTTTCAATACAATAACATTTTGAGAGAAATATGTAGATTTATAGTTTTTTATGTCTGTATATAGATATAGACTGTGTATCGCACACATTTTGAATACATGTTAAGGTCCCTGAACAACCATCTCTCCTATTAGCCAACCTCCCCTATTTTCTATTAACTTGTCCAAATCCCACTGCTACAACTCCTTGGTCCCATATTCCTAACCATTACTATATCACTCATCCAATGGAAGGGGTAAATATTGCTATTCAACAACGCAGAAAACAGCTGTTAATTGAACAAGCAGTATGGGCGAAAGTGTAAAAACCAGTATCGAATACATACAATGCAACAGATTAGTCACTTACTATTCCCAGCGATTTCATCTGCTTGATCTGATAATCCATACTCAGATTGCAGTCGTTTTCGATGGATGGCAACTTTCTTCTCAATTTCCTCTGAGCTTTTTATTCCTCTCTCCTCGAGAGATTCCCGGTACTCTATTAGAGCTACCTCCAAACGTCTCAATTTTTGTCTGATAAACATGTCATAGCAAACAACATGAAGAGGCAAATAAAGATATACAGACATATAAAACATAAGGAAAGACAGTATTGAATGTCAAATAAACTATCTTCCACCCCCTATTCTCTTTCACGAGAGAGTCATAAGAAAAACAAAACTGAGAAATACGAAAAAGATCATATATCACAATCATGGAAAATCGAAGAGAAGGCACCACAAGAAACTAATTAATTTGACTGAGAAAAAAGGATAAAAATGGAAAACAAAAGAAAAGGATGGGCGAGAGACAGAATCAGACGATTGTACGACAATTTGAATCCAAATTATAAATGCAAGCAGATTGTCTTATAGCCACGTCATACTGGAAAAAGAACGTATATACTGGAAATATGATACCTCTGTTCTTCATTTATTCCACTGTCAGGCTGTACTATAGTGCTTGCATCCGTCACAAAATCCACCTCATCAGCCTTATGAGGACGGTCATCATCACTTTCACCACCAGAAGATGAGTAGCTCAAACCAATGCCCTTGGCATTTCTCTTCTTCTCATCATCACTTTCATAATCATCATCTCGAGCCCATTTAGAGGCTGGTAGGACGGGATCAGTTTTCTCTTTCTTAGTGAAGGCTTTCAGTTCAGGCTGGGGAATAGGGAGGGTTGTGGCTGAAGTTATAGAGCTTCTGCTTTGTGACTGCGTATCATCCTCTCCATAAACATTCCATCCTGACATGCCAACTGGCTCCAAGTCAGCATCCGTTTCTCTCTGAGCACTAGAAATTCTTCCAGAACTTAAATGCCCCTGTGCAAATTTTAAATCATCATCTAGTTCATACCCTCTCTGCTTTTCTGCCTCCTCCAGATCCAGTAAACGTGCAACCATCATTTCCCTACCACCAACAAGAGACAGGCCATTATGTCTGCACCGCCTTTCCAGCTCAGCAAGAGGAAGACTCATTAGCTCCTTTGTAGCTGCTCCTTTTCCCATGGCCAATGCAGCATCTTGGTTTGCCTTTCCTCCATAACTCGTATCTTCAGATCCATTCTTGTTTTCTATTTCTGGGGCATCACCACAAATGGAATGAAATGGTATAACACCAGAGTTACTAGACCGAAGGAATGTAGCCCGTAATCCGTTTACATATGCATCTGAAAAGAGAAACCAGTCTGACCATACTTGCAAGACTTTCATAACTCGTTCCTGGTAAAACATAGATACAGTATGACAAAGGGGACTAAAGCAGAAAATAAAAGTTATAATTTTATGATGAAACCTATCACATGCAGCTTACCTTAAGGGCCTCAGCAGTAATTCTTCCAGTGATACTCCGATACAAGTCATTGAAACTCTCCATTATGTCAGGTAGAGTAGCTTCAAATTTGGTTCGATAAGCCGATGCATTTTTCACAGGAGCGCTACTGTTATGAAGGACATCAGAGACAAGCATGAGCCTCGCAACTTTAGTTGGAATAGGTGTTTCTTTGAGTGTCAAAGATTCCGTCAGAACCTCAACTATCTGCAATTAAAATGATGTAACACATGAATTAAACATCTTTAGAAGTTTCTATTACCATAGGAAGTCTGAAGCCCCTTCCTCATTCATACAATTATAGTTCTCATGTTCTCTTCTCCGCAATTTGCATATATTTTTTAATCACTTTTTTCTGAACTATCGTTAGAAAGAGAAGATCCAATTAGAAATAATCCACAGAAAAAATCAAAGAACATATAACAAGTGGAATTAACTTACACAAGTTTTCAAGCCAAAAAAAAAAAGTTTAAATATAAGATGAATACAACTGATAGAGAATGATATTCTTTTGGTGTCACTTAGTGTTCACATGAACAGATATGAAAAGTGACAGAGGTGGTTAAGTTCTTTCTATTAAGTTGAGTTTTCCCTATTAGAAAGGGATTTAACACAAGTTATCTTGTCCTTGTTATTTTATTTAGAGCTCAAGTTTATTGGGGAATAAGAATCCTTATACAGTAAGATTCTATTCGTTTTTTAGAAATTTAGTTAAGAGTTCCTATGACTTCAATCTTATATAAAACTTAACATTTTACATATATACTTACGTTTTTCAACGTTCTCATAAATAAGAATAGACAGATTTTTCATGCATGAGACCTTATCTAAGAGAGATTCTTGAATGCTTAGGAGAGAAATAAACTATAGAAATGATTTGTCGAAGCACATTGGTGTCATTCCCATAATTTTTTTTCCCAGCCTTATTTTATAAATTAAAATCCTATATTATATAACAACTAAAAGATTCCAGCTGCCCTAGGTTTATAATTATCAAATTGCCTGAATGTATTCCATCTATTCTACACCAACTCATTAAGTATAGAAATGAGATTAATAGCTCTGATATTAGGCACCTCTCCAGCAGCATCAGCATTGTCCAAGGAAAACCCCATAGCCTCCCTTATCTGACTTCTTTCTAGTGTTAATGCTCGAAGCATATCCTCAAATTCATCCCTTTGTTGATCAGTGAGTGTTCGTTCTGGATCAACACGCTGCACAATTTAAAGTAAGAATTTTTAATTCTGAAGCAACCCCATACGAAACACACTCTTTTAGGCATCACAATAGATCCATTAAATACAGACCCTGCTTCTACCAGCTGCATATGTACTGCCAAACTCCTTTTCATGATCTGGGCTTTTTGTTGTGGGCAGCGGAGGAGGAATCCATCTGCAGAAAAAATAATACCAAACGAGAAAAAAACCGTTAAACTGCTGTGGATTTCCACTACAAGTTATTCACACAAATGTCTCTTTCAAAGTAATGCAGCATGGTAGACATTTGGCGAAGTATACCTGCCACTACCAGTTATCATGATAAAAGGCTCTGTTCTCCACCTTCGAAGCGTATCACCCTACATCTCCAAAACAAACTGAATTCAGTGTCGGACATAATGTTTTGACCAAAACAAACCCCCCAAATAAGAAGAGAAATAGTTCCAATATTTCCACAATAAAACAATTGATAAGGGCAACATTTTATCATGAACTACAGATATTGTGTTGTTTTACCATCATTACTGACTCCAAGCAGCAAAAGTGATTATCATACAAGATTCATAGGATGTACCTGAGCAAAAGAATAGAGTCTCCAAACATAGTATGTGTGTTCCTTACAACCAAGCTCAAATAAGAAGTTGAAAAGAGAATTTCCACGACCCCTTTCCATAATAGCTTGTTCAAAAGCACACCCTCCATCCAAAACATACAAGGCCATCGTATCAATCACATGGCGAAGATGTTCATCATCCGGTGGAACCACCATTATATCAGGAACATTGGGAGTAAGAACCTGGAAATTAGAACTAAGCCATTGACCAAAAATGTGGCGCAAATAATATATGAATTTTACAGGCACAAAACATTCTAGCAATGAAAATACTAAATCAGAATCACACTCTGTCATGTATAGTGACTATAGTCAATGCAAGCAAATAAACAGATGAATCCTTTTATTATACACTAATATTACCACTGTTAACCATAAATTTTAGAGGTGACATATTGCTGTTGCTTATAAATTTGAAGGGTGAGATTAAGAGTCAAATTAAAAATCCATACAAATTTTAACGTACAACAGTGAGTTAAAAGGTATCCCTGAATGAAAGACTATTTAATTATAAGAATTGTACCAGTCATCTCAATTTCACAACATAAAAGTTGAAGAACTTCAATTACAACAAACAGATGTATAGGTATTCAACC
The DNA here is from genome assembly GCA_026413575.1 of Erythroxylum carthagenense. NCBI lineage: Eukaryota > Viridiplantae > Streptophyta > Magnoliopsida > Malpighiales > Erythroxylaceae > Erythroxylum > Erythroxylum carthagenense. The sequence continues at coordinate 9,567,119 of JANZLD010000009.1, read as the reverse complement.
TACCAATTCAGAATTCTGATTTGGGACAGAAGTGACCGGTGGGCCTGATGGGCCAGAGAGAATAACTGTGCCTCCCTATCAAACAGATTAGACATTTCAGAGCCAAAAGAATAATCAGCACACAGCATTTCGTTGGAGATAGAAAACCATATATGAAAAATGAAAACATATCCACATCCTTCTTCCAGGCCTAAATCATTGTACTCACATCATACACGCTAATCTAATTTATGGAAAAGAACTGCCAGATCAATCTTACATGACTTTTATTTTTTCACAGTAAACATATCACACCTCTTTACTTCTGATGGCCATTTGCCCAGGTGGGGGAGCAGGTAGCGCTTGTGATGGAAGAGCTACAGATTTACCCCATCCAATTTTCAATTCATACTCGTAAACAACAACACCTGCAACAAGATTTACATGAATCCATTACCATTTCAATGCGAAACTTTGTAAAAAAGGCTCTAGCAAAGCATAGTATCCAGCCAAGATCAACACAAAAGTGGGTATCCGTTATAATAATAAAGCCGCACAAAAGCATAACACACATTACAGTCATCTGTCACACGATTAGAAAAACCACTCATCACAACCCATCTAAATAGCAAACATGTTATTCCTTTCATAATTTCACATCCGGCTTTAAAATGTATGGCTCAATCAAGCACATCACTCTTCAATTATGAGGTAATCTTTTCCTGTCAAAAGAAAACAAGAAGCCAAAGAAACTTAACAGGGGACATGTTCTTATTACAAAGAAATTCTGCCGGATTATCAAGAGCATCAAAGTTATCTTCAAAACCAGACCAGCTACTATGGAGCCACATATGCAGACTAAATGTAAAATTACACAGAAAGTAGAAAAATATAAAAATTAAACAAGACCTTGCATCTCATCTTTAGCAGCTTGTCCATCAGCCCTGTTCATGAACGCCACAAATCCACAATTTCTTTGTCTCCTCCGCTCCTCTTCTGTCCTAGGCCACATTATCTTTACACTAGCAATAGGCCCAAATCTTCCAAAAGTTCTAAGAAGAAAATTTTCATCAACCTGGGTTGAAAAGAATAATCAGCAACAAACTCCTTTTGCTTATAAAAAATAAATGTCTATTGTTGGGAATGGACAAAAGTTAACATCAAAACAGTAATAACACCTTTGGTGAAAGATTTCCAACATAGAGATTTGTAGTTTGTGGATCACCGTCATCAAATGATCCAGGCAGCTTTCCACTTGGATCAAAACCATCAGGCAGTTCATCAAATCGACTAGAGGGCTGGAAAAGAATAGCAATACCAGTTACTTCACAGGCATCTAGAACAAGATACAGATCTTTCAAAGACAATATAGAGATACAAAATTTGCAAAGGACAAGACAATTCCTGCAGCAAAATGTATAAATAAAAATATTTTGTTGTCTTCCGAATCAAAATAAAGTTTCCAGACAATTTTGATTAAAAGAAGGGAAAAAACTTACCGTTGAACTTTCATGATGACGCCCATCACGCCAATGTTCACGTTCCTGATTCCGCTTCTCCCTAATCTCATGTTCATGCTTAAGCTCCTCCATAAAATGATCTATATTTCTGGTCTTCCCCTTTTCCTTGTCTCTAGGCCTTTCCTCCTCCTTCTGCAAACAGAAAGCACTTCAGTTTAAGGATGCACACCACAAGAGGAAATGCAAGAAAAATAGCAGAAGATACTTGCATTTATATTGAAATACTAACCTTCTTCTCAGATTCCTTTCCCTTGGCAGCCATTGGGGGAGGTAAGAAAGATGGAACATACCTGCAGGAGTGTGACATCAACATAACTTCCTTGGTAGCCAGTCCCATACAAGTTTTGCCGTTGCAGCCCATATTAATAATAGTTGACCAATATTTAACAAAGGATAAGCCTCGTTTTAACTTATCATCATTCTCATCGTAACCACTCCTTTCTATTGTTACAGTAATTAAACACTCCTATAATGCATCACTTATCATAACTTTCGACCATCTTTTGGAATGGGTGAGATTGGAGTAGTCCAATTCAATTGAATCCCACAAATTAGATTATATTGCCTTTAGATGTAGGTATTGTGCAGGTTCACAGTGATTTTCAAACTAGGCAGAATTTCACCAAGTAAAATACACATAAAAGCGAGCCCACACGTAAAGTATATATTCTCGATGACATCATTTTCTCTATACAGCTTAAAAAAAACTTAAACCATTTGTTTCCACCAATCAACCAAACAAAATAATCAAACGCTCTTAATTTTAAATGATAAGAAAAGGCAAAGTTGATAAACAAGTTCATTAATGATATGTTCAAAATCAAATGCAATCCTATTCATTTTATTTGTCAAAATAAAAAAATGTTCCTTAAGGGCTTGATAGCATCTAAAGACGCTCGTGGCCTTCGTATACTAGTAAGAACCAATTACATAAAGAACAATAATCGTGGGAATACATAGGAAATCATATAAAGTCCAACTTTTCCTCATATAGATATGACTTTCCTAATACTTCCCCTCAAGTTGGAGCATATATATCATAAGCTCCAGGCTTGTTACATATAGAACCCTACAATCTCAATGTCAAGAAAATATTTTAGCAAACCAAGGTCCTTTGTCTAATATTTTCTGGCTACTCCATAAAAATAACCTCCTCAAGGTCACCATGAAGGAAAGCATTTTTTACATTGAGCTGATGAAGGGATCAATTATGTGTGGCTGCCGACGTAATGAAAACATGAACAAATGTCAATTTGGGTACAAGAGAAAAGGTTTCAATATTATCCATACCATACACCTGTATATATCCCTTAGTTACTAGTTGAGCTTTTAAACGATTAACCGTGCCGTCAACATTAACCTTAATGTTGGAACACCCAATGGCAACCCACTACTATCTAACCATGTGGAAGAGTAACGAAGTCCCATGTATTATTAGCATGCAAAGCCAACATCTCTTATTCCATGGCACGTCTCCATCTAGGGTATTCAAAGCTTCCAAAACGGATTTAGGTACAGGTATAGAAGACAAAGTGGACACAAAAGCAATATATGATGGTGATAATGAGCATAAGAAACAAAGTTTGTGATAGGGTGAGATGAGATAAGGTGAGATGTACAAGACCTTCCATTATAGAGAACAATTAGCCAATCAAGATCATCATATGGAGTTGAAGATGAAAAGACAATGGTGACGAGCATGTATCTTCTAGTTGTGCTTCCCCATGAGTGCATCGTACACCCACAAATTAGGACAAGAAAAGCATTCCAAAGGAGTAGGTTAGTGCAGGAGCAAGCTCATAAGTGGTAGAATTAGGAGTTGGGGTAACATAATTATGAGCTGTTTGGGAAGGAACAAATGGAATTGGTAGACACTCATCAGTGTGAATAGAGACAAACTTAGTTTAAGAAAAGTACGGTGTGCCTTCAAAGAATATAACATCAACAGACAAAAAATAAAATTTAAAGAAGGGTCAAAACATTTCTTTCCTTTCTACACACAAGAGTACTTAAGAAAAATGCATTTTATAGCTTTTGGATCTAATTTATCCGTGCCAAGTTGAAGCTGATGAACAAAACAAACATAATTGAATATCTAAGGAATAATAGGAAAAGGATCTCGGTAAGGAAAAAGGGTAAAAAATGGAGTTTTACCAATCAACACAAAAGATGACATTCGATTGATAAGAAAACATGCAATCACTATAGCACTTCCCCATAAACTTTTATATACATTAATGTGGATTAACAAGGTATGAAACATTTCGACAATGTGTTGGATTTCTCTCTCAACTAACCCATTCTGTTAAGGAGTGTGGCGGCAAGAACATGGGATACTTATCCCAAAAGAAATCTCATCATGCCCACCTCTATCACAATGTGTGCAATGAAGCAATGACCTCTACCACATCTTCCTCGATTACCCACATGACCTCCTTTCACTTGTACGCCAAATTGTGCCACAATTACCAACTTATCAGAGTTTTTCTCTGGTGGACTCTCCTTAGCCATAGAACAAGAGAGCCTAGAGTATCCTTCAGCTAAGGATGGAAGGTCTACTCCTAGGATTTGTGCTCATACAGGTTCAAACTTAGGTTTCCATCTTGCCAAAAATATCATAATCACCAAGTGCTCCCTTTGGACTTGAATCTACTTAACATTAGATGTAATCGAAAATAGAGAATTCAACTCCTCAAATGCACGTTTCACTTTCCCAAAGTATTGAATCAAACTTCCTTCCTATTTATACTGAAACAACTCCATAGAGATATAACATGTTGAAGCATATTGCTGGAATAAAGAAGCTTAGCATAGTCAAAATTCAACTTCTCAAATGCACGTTTCACTTTCCCAAAATCAAGCTTCCCTCCTATCTAGACTGAAAAAACTCCGCAGAAATATTATACGTGCGAAGCATATTGCTGGAATAAAGAAGCTTAGCACAGTCACAAGCTTGCTTACACGTAAAATAAGATTGAGATTTTGGATTCTATGGAAACGAATGGATACATAGTAATTGTTCATCATCACCTTGCAAGTTTTCCAATATCTTTTGATAAATTGGGGGATCAAAAGTGAGGTGGGACAACTTTCTCTTACCTCTAAAGAACACTTCTACATTCTTAAACTAGAAAGAATAATTGTTACCATTAAAGCATTGCTTGGCGATTCACAAATTGGAAGAACCAACTGTTGAGATAGTTGTTAGGAAACTCATCAATGACTAATTACTGGAGTCTAGTATCCTTATGATATATTTTACAAACTTGCTGGCCAACAAATGCTAGTAACACTCTTGACGATGTTCCAATACATAAGAAAGATTACATTACTACCAAGATACCCAAGTTCTAGTTGGTTTAGGCATAAAACAAGACCAAAAACCTGTTAACGATTTGTTGCCGGTGTTTGTCGGACGACGGAGAGTGGGTGTCATGTGCCAACACATGGATGATTTTTTGATGACACTGTCAATACTGTACTAGTCATCGACACCTCCTGGTTGTTTCTATGCATTTGGTTTTTGGTTGTGGTAAGTACAGGTAAGAGTTTTGGACAAGTCAGAAGGTTTTATAATAAAAGGATTTTGAATCCAATTAGGTCAAGATCTAATTAACAATCATCTACCAACTTCATACCACTAAAGTAATAATTTTAACATAAGATGGCTGCAAGGCTTTACATTTCATAGCACAATCGCAATTGTGGACACAATACTACAATTGCAATCCAAACTAAGATAAAACTTCAGCAATTGCAGGAAAAAAAAACCAATGAAAACACAGATATGTAGTATTGAAGAAAGGATAACTGGGATAGATCTTCTAATCTTCTAATCTTCCAACCAGCATTATTAAGCTCAAAATTCTATATATGAATCGATAATCTTTTGCAGGAACACAGAGATCATAACCAAATGATTTGCGTACCTAGCAAAGATACTTCTAGCAAAATTAAGCAATCAATTTACTGAGCTTGTATTTAGAAACATATAGATGAGAAAACTAATAAAGCAAGAGAACTTAACAAAATAACAGTGAAATAACATTTACATGGAAGTAGTTTTGAGATTCATGAACCATGGGAATCAAATACTAGGTAATCCATTTGTTAAAGAAGTCATCTTTCATTTCCACTAACAAACATTTTTTGAAGATCTTAATGCCTTCAAGTGCAATAATTTACTCATAATTTTCTTGGGAAAACAAGCTGTAAGAATGAGGGTATCACTAAGTAGCTTTCCTAAGTTTATTATGATTAATCAGAAGAGCATCAGAACATTGTTATCCAGTCAATAGCATTTATTTACCTACTTCCCTTCTTTGGAACAGATACCCCATCTTTGGACTTTTCACCTGCCAACCGCCAATGAATATAAAAGGTCCATACAATTATTATCATGTCTCCGTAATAATACAAAACTATTTACTTATCCACAGTCTGAAGAAAAAAGGTAAATGTACAACATCGCAACAAAAAGAAACCACTTTAATAATCTGGATGAGTGGAGTAATTACTATGTCAAACTGACCTTCAGAGTCGGCCTTCACTTTTTCATTAGGGTTAATAGTTCCACCTCGAACAAAGGTCTTTGATCCACCATCACCCTGGAATGACTCGACAAACTCTGCGTACAAACGAGCTGTTTCATCCTCCGCTCTCTTTGACAACAGAAGGCAAACAATAAGAAAAGGCAGCTGAGGCAAATATATACAAAAGGTTTTAGTTTAATAAGAAAGCACCTTCTTTTTGGCTTCTTCCTCTTCTCTATGTTTCTGGAATGGAGTTTTTTTGCGAGTGATAGAGAAAGAACTCATCTTTGCATAAATTTCTAAACAAGCAATTTAAGCAAGCGCATCAATAGCGAAATTTTATTTATTTATTTAACAAAAAAAATCGCAACTCACTTCATAAAGCATCCCATTCACTCCCATATACACAACAACAAAAACTGACAAACCAATGTTTACACAGCAAGCAAGCAGAACACTTGGATCTTCTTTCAATAGGAGCAAGAGAGAGAGAGAGAGACAGCAACACAGAAGCATTCAAAGTAACAATGAAGCTGAAAAGAAAGACAAGATAATCAAACGCAGGAGAGCTAATGCATTCCACAACGATTTCTAACAAGGAAAACTAATTCAAAACAGAAACCCTAATTACGTTTATCGTTAAGGAATAAATGGGCATAGATTTACGCAATTTACTGCTTTCTACTTCTATAAGAAAAAAAAAATGAAGCTGCAAAATCCAATGTCAAACTTGAAAGCCACAATGAAAAAACCCAGAATTCGTATTAAGCTAAGGAATTTATTGAAACGAACCTGTAAGAGTCGAAGCGAGAATCGATACAGTTTGTTGGTCTACAAACAAGACGATCAGTTCAGAGAGAGATTAATTGAAAAGGTTGAAATCAGCTGCATAACCTTAACGGTGAGGCACACCGAGAAAAAGATGACAGAGCGTAGAGCCCTAATGTCATAAAGCTCCGGAACACACAGGTGGCATTCAAGGTATGTGAACGTCGGAGCTTTCTTTCGGGCTTCTTTTACTTGTATTGTTGGGCCAAACCAAAACTATTTTCGGCCTGATCTCAATGGAGTCTAGCTCTCTTTATTATGGGCATTCTCCTTGTATAGAGTTCTTAATATAGAGCTTTCAAATTTTAGTGTAATATTGTGGTTACAAATGGCACTTATAGGGGAAATAAATTAGATGTTTATGAATTTTAAAAATTTTCTAAATATATTAAATAATTTGCTTAACTATTAAATGAGCATATTAATATAATTAAAGACAATTACCATTTTTCTTAGAAGAATAATAAAAATAAATTGATGTATAAACGCTAGTGCAAAGAAAAATACAACAAACTATTACAAAAGTTACTTCCTAAGTCTAATCTAAAGGAGGTAAAGATAATAGTAAGCTAGAAGAAAACAATTACAAAGTCATTTCCCAAACTCCACAAATATAGCAGTACTAAGCTAGAGGAAGTAAAGACAAAGTTATAGAAAACCAACATTATAACAAGAGTTAATTACAAAAAAAATCTCAAAATTTACTTAATTTTGTAATTATAGCTATAACATTAAAAAGTAGCAATTAAGTACTTAAACTTTCAATTTCTTAAAAAACCTAACTTGACATTAGTATCTTCGTTAACTTTATTGACAAGGCAAGCCACATAAAATAGAAATCCTAAACATCTTTTTATTATAGATGTATAAAATTATAAAAATAAGAGTTAATTAAGCCATTTAAGTAAATTATCCATTTAGATTGTTAACCTTTCAAATTAGGATTTTATGTCGTACACTTTTTTTCCACTCCACTTTGCAGGTCAAAGTATTCTCAAACCAACTATAAACATTTTTAACTCCTTTTCACACTAGCTACAAACCATTCTTCGTTGTAGTAAGCATTTCACACTATTCTTTGTTGTCTCGCCATTCTTTATTGTCTCTTTTGTTGAATATAATTTCTCAATTCTTCTTTAGGTTGTGCACTGAATGTAGTTGATAGTGTGAGATGGTGGGTAACTAACTATGTTCATCTGTGTAATGTAGATGGGTTTGGTCATGATTTAATTTTTGTCCACAATTAGTAATGTTCTACAACCTACTTTTACTTACTACTATATCTTGTAATTTCTGTAATGTTGTCTGAAAAATTGAATGTGTTATGTGTTATTCATGTCTTATTGGATATGTGATGCTATCTGTATGTAATTTTTGCAACTCTTATATCAGACACAACCTTTTATAACGTGCATCCCCAATTTCTTACGTAGAAAAACGTCCCCTGTCTATCATGTAAAAGGAATTTCGATATTAAATGAACATTTTCATCTTTATCAACATGTTGGTTATTCCCTTAAGTAAGTAAATCAAGAAAGCTCTATCGAGATTGATTAAGTTTTGGAAAACAATTATCATTATAACTATTGTATCAATGACCTAAGAGCTTACATCTAAAACTTATGAAATAGAAACTATCAGATTTGTCAACAAAAGAAATACTTATCTCTCCACTCTTTTGCATTGATAGTGTTGCACAAATTCTTCCTTTCCTTTAAGCAATCTGATGATATCTTCTACTCTAACAGTCAATTATTCTAGCTTGGAAATTTCTCCTTCTACTTCCTCTTCAAACAGTAAGCTTTGCAATGTTAACATTAACTACCAACCACCCCAACTCCAAACAATTATCTTTTGTGTACTCTTTTTTATCACAATAACCATAGTGACCTTTGTCTTTCTTTGACTTAAAACTTCTTTGCATCCCTTTTTGATGAATGATATGACAATATGTTTACTTATTTTATGTACTCATCTTGATCACTTATATCTGGACTTCAAAACTTGTTTAAACCTCTCTTTAAGCTTCTACTCTCAATTATCATTGAAAAATCTTTGTTAGTAGTAGGTAAAGAATTATGCAATACCATCTGATTTCTCTTTTGATCATATCCTTCATACAATTCCATTAACAATAACATCAATACTCTTCCTGATCATAATAATCACAGTGACCTTTGTAGCATCCCACTCCCGCGTAACCCGAACCCGATATCGAGGGTGATATCCAAACTCGTGACCCGCGAGGGTGGCATACTACAACACTCACTGAAATTTAAACTCAGAAAATATTTCTCTTTTTACAAAAATCACTCATACACTAAACAATTTGGTCCACTGAACAAATTCACTGAACTGAATAAATTGCGGAAATTCAATACACAAAAGACGGTACTACACTAATGCAGACA
>JANZLD010000009.1:9518489-9533777 GCA_026413575.1 Erythroxylum carthagenense | reverse complement strand
TATACAAAATTAACTAGTTCCAACAAACCAGAGAAGAGGACGACATTATTCTCAAATCCCATCTACGGTTGCATTAATTCCATACACAAACCCCATCTACTGAAACCCATAACCCCCGACAAACAGCAAACACGATGGGATGAAAAGCTTCTTACCCACAAGAGAGGCTCGACTGTCGAAGGAGAGAAACGGTTCTGCAGACGACGGAGAAGGAAGAATAGGAGGTACGACAGAGACAAGGAGGTGCGACAGATGACAAAGACTTGGGAGAAGCCGAAGGAAGAAGACGATGTGCGACCTAGACGTGAATAGGTTTCGTCTAAAACAGGGTTATTTTAGAATTTTCTGCTTCTAGTCCGATGGACATGCGTCTCCGTCCCGCACTTTTGGAATGGACTGAATTTTCTGTCCGTGTCCACTGCGAACGGGACAGAAATTCTTGAAGACACCAACTAAACAATGTTTTGGACAGTACTTTTTTGTCTTTGTCCACTGTCCTCACCCTTGAGGACAGTAACCAAACACTGGGTTAATGAATGGTTTTTGAATTGGTTTTGGACATGAATTTGAAGTGGAATTGAGGCATAAATAATGTGGAATTGAAGTGGAATTGATCAACTATGGTGAAGGGGTATTAAAGATGTATGAAGGAGTTAAGTTTTGGAAGGAATTTGAAGGTTGTGGGTAAGAGAACCTTCGGTTCACTCATCCCACGATCGTGGGAATTATAAGGCATATTTCCACAGTTATGGAAAAGGTTAGGAAGGTGAAAAACTTGATTTTGTGCAATTGTTGACATATATAAGGTTAGGGCATTTAGTATTGGTTTAATTGAACTTAAGAGGTTAAAAATGAACCTCAATGATGTTAGATTAATCAAGTAGAAGTTAATCTAGTTATAGACTAATAACTTAAAGAATGTGTGATTAATTAATAATGTTTTAAAATGTATGTTATGTTTAAAGATGAATGTGTTCTTAAGAATACAAATGTGTTCCAAGGTTTTTATGTGATGTGAATTAGATATAGATGTATGTGAATTGGGAATTTCTATGATGTTATGTAATATGTAATAACTTAATGTTTCATTGATATATTGATGCAAATGCTTATGTTTATAAGACATTAAGTTTGACCAAAAGAGAGTGAATATGTTCAATTTGAGAAAAATGAAATAAAGACATATGTTATACACTACATTATTTATTTATGATTCTGAAATTTGAAATGGATTGTTTTAAAACTGCCAAGTCCTAGTCGTGAGCAAATAGGCATGCCTAGAAGGATCTACAGTTGCTCCTGTAACATTAAAGTTTATCCTCATATTGACACTTCGGTGTCTCTCGTTACTAAGTCTCTCTTGTTCTGTGATACCAATTATAGGTATCCCCTATTTTGGTCCCATTACCTACTTATGTAAAGAAGGATTAGTAGGCTATCATGTTTTGTATTATGATAAATATTCAGTTTTGATATAAACAAGTTATGATCTGATACAATATAAGCTCTGATTTGATACAAAAACATATTATGATCTAATACAAGTCATATTTTGATCTGAAAGAATTTTACCTTATTCTGATATTCAATTCTAATATCTGTACATTCTGTTCTGATATTTATGAGTTTTGTTATGATGCAAAAATGTTATGTATTGAAAAATCATATTTTGATTTGAGACATGATGTTTGGATTACTCTATAATATGAACAATTAAAGATTGTTGTGATATGATTTGAATATGTATATATGAATGTTAGACGACTGTTAGAAACAGTCGCCATTATACATTATATTTAGTTATTCCCCACTAAGTTTTATGCTTAGCACGATGATTTTGCCTCCATGTATGTTCTGACAAGAAGATTGAAGGACTAGGACAAAGACTGTCGCAATGGCTAAAAAGAATGTGTTCTATTTTGGAAGTTGTTTTGTTTGAATTTTTGAGTTATATTAAATGTAATGAGACATATTGTATTTTGATGTAAATGGTTTGTAATAACCTTAATACAGGTTGGCTTTTGAATTTATGGCATGTATTGTAATAAGCACAATATGTATGATATGTTGTGTTTATAAAATAAAATATAATCGTATGTAATGTATGTTTTCTTGAGTTTCTAGAAGTGCTTTAAAATGTTTGATATATTTTGGTTATGTTTTATATGACATTTACATACCCTTCTAGGGGGTATATGGGTGTTACACGATTGCGCATGTAAGTCATGGGCTGTGGCTTGCATACAGTTCATGCCACATTCACAAAATTACGATTCATGCAACATCCATAACAATTTCACTCGATCTATCTCACATTTGGAGCGAAACACAAGGATTTATAACCAAAATCAAGATATGAAAACAATTAATAGCAATACAAACTAGACACAGCATTTGGTTCTACATTGCTTACTTGTAAATGGTCAACTACTATTTACAGAACTGGTTCTATATGGCTTACCCGTAATAGATTAACCACTATATATATATCAATATAATAACATTTATATAGCCTAACAATGTACCACAGCCAAAAGAAACTTTTACATTTAAGACTCATCTCATTTTCTAAATCAAGTATGGAAGAATTTATAATTGAATTATTTCAATATAACTCCCAATCCTATAAATTTTAACTTTCAAATTAAAACTCATATATTGCCAAAGCATACATTTATGCTAGCAATATTCACTTATAAAATATCATTTGCATAAAACTTAGCATAATTATTCATTTCACGATCAATTGAAAATAATTTACATAAACTCAAAATGTATACTCACAACTTGTTAGTCTCTATAAATAAAAACCATTTGCATAAAATCAATTTAAAGAATACTCATATGTCATCAATTCTTTTACAAAGAATTTAGTCATATAAAACAAATAAAATACACTCACTACTTGCTAGTGTCCTTTTCACCACTTTGAAATCCTTCAGTTGGCTTCATTTTTCGATCTGAAAACCTAATATGAATACATTCAACTCCTTAATACATTTTCCATTTGAATATACTATAAACCATATCAACTTCATTACTTTTCATATACTAATTTTTCTCCAGATAATAACATAACACTTTATTTAATAATTCCAATACCACAAATACACTTAATGACCGTCCTTAATCACATTTACATGATCATTACATCATAACCATACTTTTATATCAAAAATGTCTTTTAGGCTAAACTTAACATATTATACATTAAACTGTTCTAATTAAATTCCATTTGATTTCTAACACTTAAAAATCAAACTAAATTCACTTCCATGATATTTTAGTACACACATTTAAGCCATAAAAGGTCATTAACAATGTCTTTACAAAATCAAGCTCTCTAGGTCGAATTTCAACTAAAACAAATTACAAATCAATTCTTTTTTATTTCTTTACTTCATTAGCATTAAAATAATTCTATAAACATCATAAAACATCAAAATAGAATTTTTGATTATAAAACATTAAAAACTCCAACCTTTGTCGAATACTCATCTAAACATTTCCATAGTTTTTCTTTCATTCTTTCATCATTAAACCAACTTCCTAATGTCATTCATTACTCGTAAATCATCAAATAACAATAGAAGACACTTTAGACAATAAATCTCACCTTTGACCAAGTTTGACCAAAGTTCTATACACTTGATTCACGTGATTTTCTTCTCCCAATTGCTTCCAATGCAATAAAACCTTGATATTACAACAAAAGGATGTAAATCACACCATCAAAACCAAATATAACTTATAACCTAACAAATCAAGTTTTTCAACAAAATTAGTAAGCTTACGAACCCTTTTTTCTTCTGCTTCTTCTTCACTTAAATGACTATGGAACTTTACTGGATGCTTGATTGGAGGTAGAAGAGCATGAAAAATGGTTTGGATCACTTCACTTTGGCTTAGTCGTAGCTATCTCTTCTCCTTTCTCTTTTCTTTTCTTTTTTCTCTCTTTCTCTATGTTTCATCAATGTCCAACCACCAACGTTTAAAGAAGATGAAGTTTTTGTTTAATTACAAATTTGCCCCCCAATTATATTATAATTATACCTTTATTTACACTTTTACCTATGCCACTTGTCACCATTTAATTGGTTCTCTCCTAATGACTCATCAATCCACTAACTTCTTGTACAAATACTAAATTGCCCTCTAATGAATACAAAAAACCAAATTGTCCTTTAATGCATTTAATTCACCAAGTAACAGAATTAAATCCCAAAATTATTTCACAACTATTTTATCATCAAATTGACGATGAAATACTCTAATTAGGGTCAATACTTGTTGATTGGATGTTTTAAAAATTTTGAATGGGATTAAAATTATCAATACTTATTATTTTTTAGAAAAGGCATTTTAACCCAAAACTTTCGAAACTCCCGAAATTCATCCGATTAGGCTTATTTTTGATCCATTTTGGTATCATTAGACTCTATCACCTATTTTGGGTATCTTTTAAGTTTCCGGGATTGAGTCCCCAAAATCACTATTCAGGTAAAAATACTATTCACCCGAATGAAGGATCGCAATATGCAGCAGAAATAAAATTGCAATCACATAGTTATCTAATGTATTTAAGAATCATACTTATAATAAGAATAGGTAAAAATAAATACCTGAAATGTGACGACTAATCGATACGAAACTTCGAAAACACGAAATCTCTATGTACTCCACACCGAGAAAAATATCCCGTTTTCAACACTTGATATGGCTATGATTTAAATTTGAAGAACCCTTTCTTCAAGAATAGAGAAACCAATATTCTCTATACTATCTTGTTCGTTTTTTCAAGTACCGAAAAATGAAGAAGAGAAAAAGATAGAAGAAAAAATATATCTTATTCTCTTCTTTTCGATTTTGTCGAAGTAAATGAAAAATACAAAAAAAACTTCTTTTTGTTTACTCTCACGTTCAAGAAAAATGAAACAGAGTATAGAAAAGAGTAGCACAATTCCTCTTCTTCACTTTGTTTCTTATCAACGTACATAAAACGAAAAAACCAAGTCACTCATTTTAAATCATGCACGAACACTTTATATATGTCCTTCTAAAACCAACGTCAACAACTTTTACTCACGAAGGACACATCTTTTTGTAACCATTACAATGTTTATTGTTTTGGTTAACGATAAAACCAAAACAATAACCACCATTTGACATTTTTTAAAACAATAATAAATTATTATTATTATTTATAAATGAAATAAAATAAAACTATTTTATTTTATTCATTTATTTTATACAAGAAAATTTTCAATATTAATTATATTTTCTGTGCTAGCAAAAAATATAATAATATGCCATATAGATTATTTAGTAAATTATCTCATAATAAATTAAATAATCATAAACGGAAAATATTACACTCGTAAGTGTATGATCACATAAATTCATCACTAAGCTGGTAGTAATTAATTTAATTAATACTAATCAAGCTTGGCATCTAACAACACTCCTCAACAAGTGAATAGTGTGAAATAACAATCTTACAAAGACAAAACTTTAGTTTAAGGATAATGTGTTATTACCTTCCATGATTACAACTCCGGTTTATCCTAAAGTATGGTTTAACTGTCAAACCTTATTAGATAACCAATTATGTTACATGTCGATCATTAATAATTGGTGAATGACTTAGAAAACTCATTTTCCTCACTCATTCATTCATCCTGGCTAAGGTCTTGAAATAATCATTAGGATCAATGACAACATAGAGTTCAAACTCATTACCTAGAGTCGATAGATCCCATCTTGACTCATCACTAATCAAATAGGTACTTAATCACATCCAATGATCATTTAACTAGCATTTTATACACTAAGTGTCCGACATCAAATCATAATAGTGACCTATTGATTATTATGATGATCTCAGGTTAAAAGAAAAATATACATTTAAATCCTTATGAGAATATCTCACTTGATAGTTCATAGGTAATATTAACCATTGAGAATTCTCAGTTTGGTCAGTTCAATGATCATATCTTCATATGTATCATCTATATATGTAACTTAGTAAATAAGATCTACTAATATCTATTTAATAGATACTATTACATATATATTGATCTAACCGGATCATTAAAGTCCTTATTTGATGATCTTATGATAAAAAATATTTTTAGATTAAATCCTAAAGACTTGACTCTCATTATCATAATCTTCATTATGATGACGAGTGTATAAATTTAATCAAGGACTTATTATATTAGAATAAAAACAATAAACGTAATATGATAATAAAATCATTTGCCATGTTATTAATCAAAATTAATAATAACAAAACTAAAGTGTTCAATCTATTACATAACAATTAAGTCATAGACATAATTCCAACACCAGATTCACTATTCATCCAAAAATACTATTCACCAAGTCATCTAAATTTCATTCAAAAGTGTCATTTAAATCCTTAAAGCACATTTTGGGAATTTTAAAGTTTGTTTGGACGCATTCTATATGTATAATCAACCCTATAAGTAGTAGTTAACTAGTCACGAGTAAGAGATATAGAAGTAGCTCCGTGACTTATTACGGCTAAGCGATACAGAACTAGCTCTTGAACTATCGATATATGGTGGTTAACCTATTACGAGTAAACGATGCAGAACCAGTTTTGTAACTTTAGGCATATTATATCATATGGTAAAGAAACTAGTAGTGGGCTATGTTGAGTAAGGAAAATCATGTGCCACCATTATTTATGATAAAAGTGATTTGAGGGGCATTGTATGGTACCAATTCTTGTAGATGACTTATTTTCAGTATAAAAGTTTTTATAAAACTTATTTCCACTATTGTTTATAGGTTAAGGGAAAAAGAAATTGAAAAATGGAAACTTTTATATGATGAGTTTAATTTCGAAAAAAAACCTTTTGAAATAATATTTCAGAAAATTGAAATTGTGTTTTATGAAATGTTATTTGAGTACCGATTGTTATGATTTACGAATAAATTGTTATAGAAAATACTTTACCACAAGCTTTATGATTATATGGGAATATTGCATTTATATTGTTATGAAAAGTTTAACTTTATATAAACTGATTACACTCTCTGAGTTCGTTTAACTCACCCTTATTGTAATGTTTTTAAACAAATTACCTCAAGTATGCATACAGGTACTGCAGTAATTGGGACTCCGTTGCAATTACTTTATGCTGTGTCATTTTGATATTTTCATTTGTGTAAAGAATAGATGTCTATAAAGGCTTTTAAATGAAATGCATAAATATATTTTAGCTTTTTAGAGTTTATTGTAGTGATTGTTGATAATTATTTATTTAGGGTTACTTGTGATAGTTGAGAAATTGATGTAAATATAAAAGTGTTTTGAAATTTTACGAGATTTTTAAAAATTTTGACAATGTCAAAATACAGTTGTTATTGTCAAAAATTTCAATAAAATGAATTAAAACAAAATTTTCCCACCACTTCATCGCTTTTCATTATTAAAGTATAAAAGTTTTAAATAGTTGAATGGCTTGGTTTTGCATAAATGCTTCGGTAGAGTCAAATATCGATTGAAGGGCTACCATGGGGTTGCCAGAAGGGCTCCACTTGGGTTCCAAAAGGGGAACTCCAAACTGAGTCCTTTTATTACTCTTTGCTGAAAGTATTTAAAACCTAGATCTATAAAATTAAATTTTGTTTATTTGAGACCAACTTTTAGAAGGGGTCTACTCGGATGTGGAGATAGTAACAAAACAAAACCAAATTTCAACAAGAATACCCAATGTGCATTGAACTCAAGTCAATTCCAATTGCATGCATGTCAACGTGGAACAGTGGCAGTCACAGTCATGTGTCGTGGATCTGTGAGAACATTTCTTATGTTAACAAAACCAATTTCCTTTAGTCTGCCTTCTAGATCAGTCAGATAGTATTCGTCTAAAAATGGCTCTGTGCTCTTGAGTAATGTAAATAGAACTGGAGACAATTCCTGTAACAACATTTGACATCATAAGAATCCGGTACAGAAACATGTCATCTCAAGCACGTATGTAAACCTATAAAGCCAATCAAAGTTCGAAAATTAAAACTGATTCAATTATCTTAAATAATTAAGCCTAACAAACAGCTAGTCAGCCATCATACACTCAGGATGCAAACAAAGGACCAAAGGGAGCGTATAAACTACTTTTATGTGATCAATGACATGAAATGCTGAATAAAGTACTCGAACATACCTGAAGGATCTTTGATTTTGGCTGCAAGGAAAAGAAAAACGATTAATGGTTTCATTTGAAAATCATTGAAAAAAGACATTGAGGAATTAGGCCTTACTGCTTGATCCGTCAAAGCAATTGTGCCTCCAGGCCTAAGTACTCGGAATGCTTCCTTCAGTAAACCAACTATGGCTCTTTCAGGACATTCATGTAACTGCATGTATAAGCGTGTTCTAAATGTTGAGCATTAATAGTATTAGTACAGAATGAGATTCTCGCAATATAGCAATAAAAAAGCAACTACAATCTTAATTTCATTTCAAAGGCAGCAATCATACAACAAATTCTGTTCTCATTATCAAGTTATCATTTTAAAAACAAATTATGTAACCAAAAAATTACAGGTTCGAGTTACGAAAACAATCTCTTTATAAAATGCAATCTCTTTATAAAATGCAAAGAGAAGGCTGAGTATAATTGATGTCCCTTCCCCAACTCTCGCAAAGCAAAGAGACTTGTGCAATAGAGTTGTTGTTGTTGTTATGTTTATGGTCTAGTTTCTAGACAAATTCACTATCTACTTCCTGAGCAAGTTCTGAACATGACATATCTTGGACGGTGTGAGGAGTATTCTGCATACACTATCATCATAAGCCAGCATTCGCAGGACAAAAAGCTGTGTAGTAGAAATCATACAAAACTAGTAGCGGGAGAAAGGAAAAAAAGATTTCATTGCCTCAATAGATAGTGCATGGTTCTTTCTCCTATCTCATAACAGGACAGTTTGAATGAAGAATAGAGATGCACCAACATTCAGATTTGGGCCATTGCAGTTTAGCCCTTCTTAGACATATCTTCCATGGTATACAAGGCACTTTACTTCAGAAAATGATAACAGATATCTAAAGTTGGGATTGATGAAAGGTCTCGAGTATATTTATGCCATAGTAGCGGAAATACATCACCAAATCCAGTTCTACTTTTGTGCAGTGACAAAGAGAAGAGAAAAAAAACAGAATGTATTTGCCCCTTCGTATAAACTAAAAACTTTTCATATTTGCATTACCAGTCAAAGAAACATAGCGTATGTTCCATGAGAGATCAACACGGTCAAGAAGATTCAACATCAAGAGGCTAAAGATCTTTATGATTCAATTGTCTTGGTGGAAGGAATCCCTAATTTGTAAGCAGTAAAATATCTCGCAAACCTTTTGCTTGTGAAAGCATGTTACAGAAGTCACTATGTACCTTGCGCCATAATGGTCAAGCTCATAAGATATGTTTCATGATTTATGAAAACATTTATGTCATTTGTTTTAACAAGCTTAAGGGTGTTACTTTTGCAAAAATGGCATACCACAGCAGCAAAGGAAATAAGGTCAAATGATTTGGATGGTAATCCTGTCTCTTCCCCATTAGCATGTATCCACTTGATTGGATTTTGCCTGGGTGCAACTTTCTTTTCCTTGAATTGAGCCACAGCAAGGAAGTAAGGTGACAGATCTAGCCCCTGCACCAGATGTGATTCAGAAGCTATCATGAGGTCAATGCATCCACATTGAAGTTTCAGAGTATATGAATTTCAATAATTTTTATAGCTCTAGTTTGGAATAAATTTTTAAGATTGGATATTGAGACTCACTGTGACTTTTGCATTAGGAAATTTATCAGCAAGAAATCTAGTGCTGATTCCAACAGAGCATCCAACATCAAGAATATCCTTTATTACATGATTTCCAGAGTGCTGTAAATGATGTTGCTCAATAGTTTGAAGCCAATTTCCTCTCATTGCTCTATTTGCTTCATCTAGTGAAGAAGCGTCAGGTATTGCTCGTCTCACCATTGCCATGGTTGCAGGTTCTGCTTCTGCAGCAGCCTGGAATCAGAGACAAAATTATCATAGGAGGATTCTTTTCATCTGTGTTTGTAGATGTAAAAGAGTAAAAATTCAGTACAAAAGCACACCAGCTATGTTCTTTTTGACCAGATTAATAGAAAGAAAATGATGAGGTATCAATCTAAGGTATATTATATTTGCTTGACCAGAATACCAGTTCAGTTCATATAATTGATTTATGAAAATTACAATATTAAAGTTTTGAAAAGAATAGTATGAAGTAGGAGATCAACCTCAAAACCAGAACAGAAGTGTTGGAATATGTTAATAAATGAGCAATGCACATCATCAAATACAACTAAAACAATTTCTTACCAGCCATGACAGATTTCCCTCATCATATGCATGGAAGGAGTTTAGGTAATCTGAAAATTGCCCATTTTGCCAATGTTACTCAACTTATTTACAAAGAGAATAGAACATGCAAGGAATGGCAAGTTAGCTTGGAAGTATCAAAAAGGAAAATAACTAATCTTTGTTAAATTAATGTAAAAGTTGTGAAAAAATGAAAAGAAAAAGATTTCTTTTATCAATACTCTCAGTAAGTCCATATACAATTAGAACCTCATATCTGAACACAAAACTTTAAGGCAATGGATTATGAGTCCTATTTTTGTATATAACCCAGTTCATCCTTATATCACTTGTGAATTTCCTACAAAGAGTAGGTAAATCTATGCTGAAGCAATCTCCAACTGAGAATTGCACCCTTGGAAAACTAGAGGAAGACAAATGTTAAGAGTGAACCACATTTTTTTTTTTTTGAGAAAAGAAACAAGAAAATTTATAAGAACTTAATTTTTTTTTCGAAAGTTTAAGTAACTTAACGTTTATTATGTGACAAATGAAGATTTCGGATAAGTTGAATTTAAAGAGAAGCTTTCAGATTCTGAACTTATGTCTACCCGAACAACATTAGAAGGAGCCATATTATCTGTAAGAAAAGCATTGTAAGCAGTGAAGAAAATCACAGTCAGGGTATGTCACTGAAGAATTCTGAACGCTTTCTAACTCCTTGTAGACATCAGATTCCAGTACTTCCCTCGTCAACTCCCTCCATGGAATATCTTTCTTCTCAGCTGTCCTGTTCCACCCAGAATTCACCCAAATCATCATTTAGAGTATCAGTAATTAACCATAGCTGTACATTGTGCAGACATAATTATTATAACCGTAACCCACTAGCAGATCGATGTGGTTCCCAGTCCCACTCAACATTTATCTGTTATCAACGGGAAATCCCCTCAAAAACACAGAAGAAAACAAATATCAAAAGATTGATAGAGGCCCTTGACATAAATGGTCCACAACACAGTCATCTTTCACTACTAAACATGATAGAATCAACGCACATTATTTGGAAAACAAAGCAGGCATGCTCAAACACTTAAAAGATTACAGTCACAGGTGCTTAATTAATGGGAACCTTATAAGGACTTGTCTGGCACCGAGCTTGAGGAAAGAATAGAGAGGCTTGAAGGCAATGATTGATTGAACAAGACGAGAAAGCGGGGTCTGTCCTGCCCACTTTGGCATTTGTAGCTGCCCCTCCTCGTACGCTTTTGCGCCAGTTGATGAAGATGATGATACCATCTTAACCATCGTAGAATCTGTTCTTCTTCTTACATGATCATTGCCAATGCTTCTGCTTTTCAAGATAAAATTGGAGAGGTTTTGGCTATGGCCATACGCACACAAAGCCATTGAAGCTCTGGAGCAGGACAAACGGAGTCTTGTTTCAAAGTTTCAACGGTGAACTTTGAGAAGTCACAACACAGCCACTGCCAGAGCTTCGTTTTTGTACGTTTTACATATTTGGGTTTTACAGGATAAAATTGACATCAAACCATATCATCAACTCTTATGTGTATATACTCGACCAATACTGTCTTTACACGCGGAAGAAGTTTGTGGTTCATCTTTTACGTTGGTTCCAGGATCAAAGCAGCAACTTTTCACAAATTTTGGATTCTAAATTCTATTACTCTTCTTAACTTATTTGCAGCCAATGGATAAGATTGCAATTTTGTAATGATGGTAGGCATGTTTCCAACACTTTGAACAAACCTACGCCAATGGAATGTCTTAGGGTATGTTTGAAAGTTTAGGATGGAACGGAATGGAATTGTAATTAATAGAACGGAATGGAATGAAATAAAATAGGTCACTTTATTGTTTAGAAATTTAAATAAAATAAGAGAGATTTGGAAGGCAAACCATGTCATTCCATCTTTGACCTCCCAATTTGAAAGGTCACAAAATATTAGATTTTGAATGACAAAGGATGACTTCCAAAGCTATTAATTACTATTCCATCATGTTTTAAAATACACTTTTAAATAATGATCTGAGTCATTTGGACCATTCTATTCTATTCCCTTCCATTCCTCTATTCACATTCAAACATACTGTTAGGCTTGTTTGGTACGAGGGAATAAGCATTCTTTTCCTAACGTATTCTTCGGTAATTATTAAGCCAAACGTTTGGTTTGGTTTGGTTTAAAATAAACACATAATACGCATTCTATGGTAATTTTTCTTTCCTTTTGCACCAAAAAAAAATACGCATTCTATATCAATTTGTTTTTATTCTTCGATTTCACAGAATAGGTAAAACCATCTAATACCTGTTTTTATCTAATCGACGAATCTGTAATCTTCTTCTACGTTTAAAGCTGGTTACCTTTTTACAAACCTATCCTTGCCTCCTCCCGAAACTTGTTTTTCTTCTTCAACATCTGAAACATCTTCGAGCCTCTCTCCGAAAGTTCTTCCTCTTCTTGACGTTCCAGCGTTCTACCACCAGATTCTAGGTAAGTTATTTGTATTGTTTCGATTGGGTGGGGTTTCGATTGAGTGGGTATTTCATCTGGGATGCCATCTCAGGTTTAACTCAAAACTCATCAAAGGGACAAATGCCGCTTACAGACAGGCACAGAAATTTGGAATAGGAGAATACGATTTATGAAAGCTCTTTGATTTCAATCTCACATCCATGTTTTTCCCTCCTTTCATTCGCTTTCTCTCAATTTCAGTCATACCCAAAGCCTCCAATATTTCATCTTTACGCTTCACTACTGCTTCTTTAGGTGATAAATTTTATGCCCTTCTGCAAAAAAGCCCTAAGAACGTTGAAGCAGTCCTGAATTGTAACAAAGCGAAATTAGATGTAAAGAGTATCAATGAAGTTTTGAAGAGATGCGCCCTCGACAACTCGCTAATGGGTCTTCGTTTCTTTATCTGGGCCGGCTCTCAGGCAGGTTACAGACATAGTTCATATACGTATAGCAAAGCTTGTGAATGCTTTAGGATTAAGAAAAGCCCTAAAGTTGTTGTTGATTTATTTGAGGCTTATAGGGTGGAGAATTGTGTGGTTACTGTTAAGACATTTAAGGTTGTTTTGAATTTATGTAGAGAAGGCTCGCTTGTTGATGAAGCATTGATGGTATTGAGGAAAATGCCTCAATTTAATATACGTGCAGATACCAATTCCTATAATGTTGTTATTAAATTGTTGTGTGATGATGGTAAAATGGATGACGCTCAAAAATTAATGGGAGAAATGGGGTTGATTGATCTTTACCCGGATATCATCACTTACATGTCAATGATAAAAGGGTTTTGTAAGGTGGGTCTGTTGGAAGCAGCTTGTGAATTGCTCAAGGTAATGAGAGGACACGGTTGTGTGCCTAATGTTGTAGTGTATTCAACAATTGTTGACGGAGTTTGCAAGTTCGGTAGCCCAGAAAGGGCAATAGAATTGTTGGGAGAGATGGAAAAAGAGGGTGGGGATTGTAGTCCCAATGTTGTTACTTATACTTCTGTGATTCAGAGTTTCAGTGAGAAGGGTAGGACTAGGGATGCACTGGGAATTTTGGATAGAATGGAGGCTTATGGTTGTGCTCCAAATCGTGTCACAGTGAGTTATTTGATCCAAGGCATTTGTATGCATAACTGTCTGGAAGAGGCTTGTAAGTTGATCGACAGAGTTGTCGTGGGAGGTAGTGTTTCATATGGTGATTGCTATAGTTCACTTGTAATATGTTTAATCAAGATGAAAAAAGTTGAGGAGGCTGAGAAGCAGTTCTGGCGGATTTTAGCTGGTGGTTTGAAACTTGATAGTTTGGCATGTAGTCTAATGATTAAAGAGCTTTGCTTGGAGAAAAGGATGCTTGATGCATTTCGCTTGCATGAAGAAATGCAGAAGATGGGTTGGTTGTTTTCCATCGACTCTGGTGTTTATTCTATGCTTCTGAATGGTCTTTCTCAACAGAACCATTTAAAGGAAGCGTCAAGCATTGCAAGCTTATGCTTGGAAAAGGGAATTTGTCTTCGGATTTCATATTTGGACAAAATAAATGGCATCTTGGAGAATCTATAAGCCTGCAACCGATTGAAGGCAAATGGGTATAAAATGTTTGGAATTCAAGTGTGTATATTACGAGAAGTTCAGTTCATTAGGGCACAAGTCTCCAAAATCCAATGTCATAGGTTCAAATCCTACAGTGTGATTCTGTTCACATTTTGCTAAGTCAAATTATATGGAAAAATGAAAGTGGAGAAAGATCTACTTGTGGTGGGAGCTGAATTTGTTATTTTGTTAATTTAATGTATGATGAAGAAAATGAACCTCAAAAATGGAGGTAGAAATGGCAGCTTTTGGTGGCACCAAATGCCTCTCATTCCAATTCTCCATCTGCAACATTTTCACCTCATTCCCATGGCTATATGTGGAAGCCACTGCCATCAGCTAATGTTAGCTATTATCTCTAAAATGGTATGCTTTCACGTCGTTTTTGATTTATAGTTTACGCTTTTTTCTTGCAGTTGAGATTAAGTTATTTCTTCCTTAATATGCTATAAGTAATCATTTGTAAGCATGGGTGAAGTTGGGTGTTAGCTCCGGTTTGTTCATGAAGACTTGAATTAGCATGAAATGGACGAGATTGGTAACTGTTAGAAATAAGACAGTGGTGAGCTCACAAGTTGTTTCAGAATTTCTGAAATGCTTATAAACTAACCGGAAAATTCCTGAAACTTGAATCTTAGTGATTGAAAGATCGATGACATTTCTAGCTTGCACCATTTTATCATCAGAAAGATATTGTTGTCGATTTGCCTCATATTGTTTATTATCGGTCATCCTTGGTAACGTACTTATAATCAACCAATGCTTGAAGGTTCCATAATTTCAAGAAATTCAATTACTTATAC
>JANZLD010000009.1:9487463-9497508 GCA_026413575.1 Erythroxylum carthagenense | reverse complement strand
TGAAGAGTTGGGTTCCGGAAGCGGGATCCAACATTTGTGGTACCAAAGCAGGTTAGTAAGTGTTATGGTTTTGTTAAGAGTTGGATTCCGAAAACGGGGTCCAACAATATCACCGAATTTCCTTCTTCTTTCACCACCCACACATGCATCAATACCATTTACGCATGCAGCAATCCACAAGCATGAAAATATACACCAATCACGCATGCATCCATTTCAAACATTAAAACATGCATAAAACTTACTTGACTTAGCTTCTCTGAATGATTTCCAAAGCTAAAATGTAACAATAGATTGATATGAACTATTTGACTGTATAAAATGTGTGATTATGTAATGATTGTGTTTTATTACATTAGTGAATCATCGAGAATGGTTACTTTGTCGTACAATTTTGTCAAAATATGCCTAGATCATTACAATTTAATCATAGAATTTTTAGACCACATTTTCCCCCCACTCTACTGTCAATATATACATATATATATAGCTATTAACTATAACCAAAAGACCCAAATCCAACATTGAAGTTCATACATACCCAACTCCCTTTTAAACAATTTACTTGAAAATCCATTTAAAAGCGATCACCTGACTCACCATTTTGTTTCTAGCCACAATGACCATTTAATAAGAAAGTAAGTTTTACACTTATTCAAAAGTGAATCTATGGAACATTTACTGTCAATTCTCAATAAACAGGGTTTTTGCACAGCTCCATAATACACAACCAAAACCATATCAGTAGCATAATACAAAATACGATAATGAATGCTCATGCTTGATATGATTCTAAGTACCAAAAATTTCTAAACTAACTATCTTCTTATTCTGCGCCTGAGAAGAAAATAATGAGTTGAGATATAAAGCTCACTGGCTAATATATTTGTAACCATTAGTAACAAGCCACACAATCCTCTAAACTTAATATAATAATTAGCTCATATATTTCTGTCATTTTTGATTAATTTTAATTTATATATTATTAATTTCCTAATTACATTATAATTAATAAATTGACGTAAATATAATATAAACATATTTTTTAACAATGTTATATATACATACATATATATATATATATTAAAATATATTTTTTAACGATCTTTGCTCCATACGTTTTTTAAATCCAACTAAATAAAACTTATACTCCAATTCTTAACGAATCCGAAATTCATATATCCTACCTATAATTAATGTTTTTTTTGAAAAATTAAACATATATCCCCGCATCTATATCTCGTTTTACTCTACAAATTTAATCATCATCGATTATAGCTCAAAACTCACAATAAGAGTGTTATCACATAAACATATCATGTACATTTAACCATCAAAACATAACACTCAATTATGTATCATACTTGACAATTTAAAGATGATATACACAAACAAATAACTTAAGAGTCCCGTGGATCGAAATGAAGAAACCGAAGTTTGCACCATGCAGAAACTGTATTTAAATTTTGTTGTAATCAATTAAATAGTTTAGTTAATTAAGATAATGAAAAAAAGTCCTTACACGTGATATTATTTAATGTATAAATGTTAATTGCATGATTTAGAAATTTATGATCAAATTATAAATATTAAAATTTTAAATGTATATTAAGAAAAGAATTAGGATAGAAATATTTATAATATATAAGTTAGAATTAGGAAATGTAAAGTGTAATGTATTTGTTATAAATTTAAGAAATATTGTGATGTATTTTTTATAAATGGTTCAAATAGTCATGAGTGTGACTTAATGCTAAATTTTTTTGAAGAAATCTTATGTAAATCTTTATCAATTGTTGGTATATGACATAAATTTCCTGATTTATTTATCATGAAATGATCACGATTATTTATTTAAAGCTTATTATGTTTGAGTTTTCTTATTTAATTTATATTTTTTATATTTACAACATACACGTTACGTTATACTTTACCTTAATTTTTGAAATTTTCGTCCCAAATTTTTACTTGCTAATTTTACTTATTCATTTATTATATTCTAAATTTTATATTTTTAATATGAAATATTGAAAGCTTTTTAATTAAAATTTCATTACATATTTAAATTATTTATAATTTAATTAATAATTTTAAAATTTTCCATATTTATTATACATTAAAATTATATAATAATATTACCAAATACAGATTTTTTTATATTTATAGTTTAATTACAAAATTTTAAAATTTTATTATAATTTAATTACAAATTTTTTAATTTTCTATATTAATTTATACATTAAAATTTGTTTGCTGAATATTGTCAAAGAAAACAAAAGAATTAGAAAATGGAAAACACAAAAGAAAAGAATAAGATGCTTATTATATTAAAGGTTAAAATTTAATGTCGATTTTATTTTTTGCACTGTTAAAAATAATTATACCATGCTTACTTTCCTAAGCAATTCTCAATTTTAGACCATGCGAGAAATTTAGAATGTGTTTTTTCAGGAGAATATAGGCCTTGTTTGCTTCCCCACATGGCCACATTCTTAAGTCACTCTCGTGAAGCATATAATTTGCTTAAGCCGTTTTTTTCCTAACAAATTTCTTGTAATAGCGAGTTCTTCAAACGTTTTGATAGTCTTTTCACGTAGCCACTAGTTCACACTTGCAAACTGATGGAAAGAATCTATAGCTACATTTCCCTCTGGAGTTGCAGTAGTGGATACTACAACATCTTCTACATAGTTACAGACATGTTCTTTCACACGTGGTTCACAACTTATCTCAACTCCTGCCTGCCAATCCAAAAAGAAGCTAAGAGAAGGAAATTGGGTAAACAATCTCAAACTTTAAGTGATAAAAGCCACATACAGGACATCTTTTGTACCAGCAGATTCAAACATGAGGAAGGAAGTTCATACCATGTGCCTAGCACCTTTAAGAACGACTTGAGGAGTCAAAATTTAGTATCTTTGAAGAAGTTATCCATTGAGATGATAAATAAATGTAAATTGCATAATTTAGAAATTTACGATCAAATTATAAATATTAAAAATTTAAATATATATTAAGAAAGCAATTAGGATAGAAAAGAAATACTTATGATATATAAGTTACAATTAATAAATATAAAGTGTAATCTATTTATTATAAATGGATAAAATATAGAAAGTAAATAAAAATATTAAAAATGTAATTAAAAAGTAAAAAATTATATTAATTTTATAATCAATTTAATAATGTAGTTATGATTAAAAAGGTTAATACTTCTAATCAAATTTAACAAATATTGTGATGAATTTTTTTATAAATGTTTCAAATAGTCATAAGTGTGACTTAACACTAAACAATTTGCAAGAAATCTTATGATGAGATAAATTTCCTGATTTATTTATCATGAAATGATCATAATTAATTATTTAAAACTTATTATGTTTAAGTTTTTTATTTAATTTATATTTTTTTAACATTTACAACATGCACGTTACAATATGTTTTCATCCCGAATTTTTACTTGCTAATTTTACTTATTCATTTGTCATATTATAACTTTTATATTTTTATTATGACATATTTTTTCATTACATATTTAAATTATTTATAATTGAATTACTAATTTTAAACTTTTCCATATTTATTATACATTTAATTACAAAATTTAAAAATTTTCTTATAATTAAATTACACATTTTTTAATTTACCGTATTAACTTATATATTAAAATTATATAATAATATAACTGACTAACTTAGCAGGGCATTATTGCTGCGCATTTGCGCGGCATTACCCTGCTAGTAGTTACCTAAGCTACTAACAAGGATGGAGCAACTGGAGCTGCTAACTGATAGGAAACTAGGTCCTGTCAAAGGCAGAGGAATTACAAGTCCTATTGGCGGCCACCAACACTGGAGCTCCTAGGGCTTTTTTGAGCCTTCCCCTTTGGGTCCTTGCTGTGTTTACCATGTTCTTGAGGATTGTACTTTGACGGCTTGCGCTGCAGATTGTGGTTGCTCTGCTTTCTAGCCAGCTTGCAGAAATCAAACTGAATATGATAGGGCAATTGCACTGCAAGGAAAGAACAACAATGACAAAGGAGGATATTATATCTTTTATTAAAAAAAAAAACAGAGCAAGGGTAAACAGGTTATACCAACAACATGACCATGTTGTTTTGAAGCTGAATAATGATAAAATGCGCGAGAGATGAAAGATATGTTTGTTAATCACCTACTTCTACTGCTGTCTTCCATTACTAATATTAACTTTTTTATTTTATAACAATCCATCTTTAGTTTAATCGTTTCTTTTTTTTTTTGGTCTCCATAGAAAGTTATATAGATGTTAATGTTAAAAGCTTGAATATGACACTATATTTGTGAAACAAAATTTATTTAAATAGAAGAAAAATGACTTAGACAATGTATAGGTATTCAATCATGTTTTTAATTGTTAAATAAATTGAAGGCATCTATTATTGATTGTTTGGTTTTTTTTGCTAAGGAGACGATGTTTTTCATTGATGCATTTTACCTTGTAAGAAATATTAATATTTTATTTGAGATATTTGATGAAGCTGTAAATAAAGTTAGACCTAAAAACATTGTACAATTTTTTATTAACAATGATATTGCCTATAAAGCAGCTAGGAAAAGGTTGTAAAGCACGAATATTTCTTTCTATTGGACTCCTTTTGTTGCATATTGCATTAACTTGATGTTGGAAAGTATAGGAGATGTTAAATACTATTCTATCATGCATAAAATTATGTAGAAAGCGAGAAAGTGAATAACTATATTTATAATCATATATGAGTTCTAAATTGGAAAAGAAATAATTTTACCAATGGTACAAAATCGTGCTATCCTACCACTACAATATTTTCAACAAATTTTTTTATCACTTTAGTATTTTATTTAAACGAAGAAGATGCTAAGACAAATGTTTACAAATTATAAGTAAGTTGTATTTCAACAAGCCAAGTATATTATTGGAATGAAAATTTCTAGAATTATACTAGAAGATCATCAATTTTGGTCATAACATTAATTTGTACTCCAAGTTGTAAGCTTTTAGTGAGAGTGATTTTTTTGAATAATAATAATAATAAGACAATAATAAGTTACTTTTATGATGCTATAGAGGGGGTGAAAGCAACAATCAAGGCAAATATGAAAAATATGTCTTCTTTGGATACACTTTATCTTATAATCATCAATAAGCGTTAGAAAAGACATTTTCACTCTACGTTGTTTACTGCTAGGATATTTTTGAATCCTAATATCTATTTTAGACCAGGTTTTATAAAGAAAGTTAAGTTAATAGAAGAATACTATTAATTATCACAACAATTATTTTACTTAAGGTGATGTAAGATCTTGTTAGTTTAGAAATAGATATATACAAGGATATATACTGTAATTTTGGGATGCCCATTACATACTATAATTTTGGGATACCTATTATAATATGTAAAAGAGACAAATTTAATATAGGTATATATTTATTCACTTTTGTTGCCCGTTTAAAATTAATCATTATTTCGTTTTGTTTATAATATTACTTTTGTCGTCTTAAAATTTCTTAGTGGAACAAATATGAAAGTAGTGTTCTAAAATTACAAAGTTTTGTGATTCGAATTCTTACTCAATGTATGAGTACAATTGGGTATAAAAAAATTAGAATATATTTGAATCATTCATTCTAGAAAAAGAAATAGATTAAAACCCAAAAGAACTAAATGATTTAGTATTTGTTTGATATAACTTGAAGTTTTGAAAAAAGTATGTTATTATCATTATTAAGTTGAATATGATTTCTTAATAATTTAATTTTATTTGCCTAATATGACTTTTAATACTATAAGTAGTTCTATAAACCCAATATTTCTTGCTTATATTGATCTTTTAATGGGTTGCAACCAAGTTGTATGAATAAGAGCGAATTGGAAGATAATCTTAAATGAACAAATATTGACATTTCATTTGAATAAGTTTGAATGATGGTGATGATGAGACTCTTCTCAATGATGAAGACTTCATACAAAAAATAAGGAACCAATGCTATTTAAGCGGATATATTATTGAATGAAGTTGTAAGTCTTTTCAAATTTCTCTTTTCTTTTAATTTTACTTGTATTTGAAGTATATGTTAAATTATAAATATGTAATATAAATATAAAACTTTAACTGTAAGTATTTTTCTTGCTTCACTTCTACTTTGCGATCTTTTTAGCACGAACTCTTATTGTTATACTTTAGACATATTATTCTTATTATGATGTTTTGATATAACCAATTGTAAAATTTTAAGTACTTTTCGCTGTTCCTTTTTTATTTATTTAAGAATTAAAGTTTTTTATTCAATTGTGGGGTTTTTTTAATGAGAAATATGTGAAAAATAACATTGATAGTAATAAAGATATAGTTGTTATATCAAATTTATATTAATACAAATTTTGAAACATGATAGTAGTAAAAATAAAAATTATATGCATAATATATTAAGGAATTATTTTACAATTTTATAAAATTCAATAACTATTTTCAAATTTTAAAATGTTATCTAAAAAGATAATTGATATTCATCGATATTGATACCTATAAGCCAATTATAACATATATATTCAACAAAAATATACATTAGAATAACATATAAACTAAATGCGGAAGAAAAATGAAATACCTCCAGCCATTATTGCCTTCGCTTGAAGAGTCTGCATTTTGGAATTCTTCTAAGCTCT
Organism: Erythroxylum carthagenense; assembly: GCA_026413575.1. Classification (NCBI taxonomy): domain Eukaryota; kingdom Viridiplantae; phylum Streptophyta; class Magnoliopsida; order Malpighiales; family Erythroxylaceae; genus Erythroxylum; species Erythroxylum carthagenense. Next base: position 9,490,823 of record JANZLD010000009.1, on the reverse strand, counting down.
TAATTTCCAATTTGATTTGTATGTTTCAGAAGAGAAAAGAAGCTTAGGGAATCCCAAAATCTGCAAGAAAGTATAGATGAATGTGCTCCTATCAAGCAAGTTATAAGTTACCACAAAACTAGGAAATTATACCCACTAAATTTGTAACGTTGGACCATTTATGACTTATGAAAAGTTCTCACATTCTCTCGCTTGGTCCATATGTTTAACTTAGTGTCAAATCTTATTCGATCCAAATATAATATATAAATCATAGCGATAGGTCCTTTACTGGCTGCGTATTATCTTCCATGTATTATAGTATAACATAATTGTATCAATCTGAATGTGTTAGCATTACTTAATGAATACACCTTATGTTTATTCTCAGTCCAAAATAATCAATTTTCTCAAAATTCAATAATGTACACCATAATATGAGAAAATATTATAAGAGTTTTATGAAAACAACATTGTCCATATAATGAAAGTTATATAATGGAAATTAATTCCATTATAACAACATGATCCTTGAACTTCATTAGTAGCATGCCTTTTGTTAAAGGGTCAACTATCATCAATTAAGTGCTAACATGTTCAATAGCCACTTTTTTTATCCTTAACATGTTCCCTTATGGATAAAAACTTGATGTCGACGTATTTATTCTGACTATCGCTCTTATTGTTTTTAGTTAGAAAAACAACAGCTGAATTGTCACAATATATTCTCAATGGCCTAGAAATGGAATCCACGCATCTAAGCCCATATATGAAACTCTTTAGTCATACACCATTTGATGTATCCTTAAAACAAGAAACAAACTCAACCTCTATGGTGGAAGTAGTAGTCAAAGACTACTTGGCACTCCTCCATGATATGGCTCTATAGGCAAACATAAGGATATAGCTTGATGTTGATTTCTGTTAATCAACACACCCAACAAAATCTGAATCCGAGTACCCTATTATCTCCAAATTGTCGATTCGTCTGTACATAAGCAAGTAATATTTGGTCCCTTAAAGGTACCTCAATACTTTCTTTACAACTCTCCAATGATCTAATCCTTGGTTACTTTGATATCTGCCTAACATTCTAAAAGCAAATGCAACGTCAGTTCTTGTATAAACTTGAGCATACATTAGGCTTCCGAATTTAGAAGCACATGAAATATTTTTTCATTTGTTCCATTTCAAAATCACTTTTAGGGCATTAGTCAAAATTGAATCTGTAACATCCCATTACCTACGGGAAGGTTAGGATAGTAAATATGAGTGATTAATGAGAGATTAGAAAATACATTTCCATGTTTATGCATAATATGACATGCACATACACGTGAATGGTGAAATTTTGCACATAAATATTGACTTTTTGCACATGAAAATGACTGTACATGCATTCACTGACATTTCAGGTATAATTGTTTCTGGATGCGATTTCTATTAAGAATTGTGGTTTTTGTGTGTTGAAAATTGATTTGGAGATTGTATTTGTTGATTTAGAATTTTTAAAGTCTTAGGAAAATTTTCTGAAAAATTGTTGGGTATTTTTCTTGGACTAGAAAAATTGCTAAGTAGCAAAACTATTAATAAATAGTGGTAGAAATTACGGTCAAATGGCAATGAAAATTTTGATAAGTGACCTTAGGATTTATTTACGAGTGCCATTGAAAATTGGGGGACAATTGGAGTAGAAATCAAAATTGATTGGACTAGTTAAATGAAGGAACCTATTCTTAATGCTTTAGAAATTGGAGCAAGTGACACATGTTATAAGTCTTTAAATTTATTGAAAACCCCCTTTTTTATTTGCTCTTTCTCACAATGCTTCTCTCTTAAAAGCCATTGGAGTTTTGTTTTTGGTTTTCTTCTTCTCTCGTAGGTTCTTTCTTCTTCTTCTTCTTGAATTTTTTCTCTTCAAATCTCCACCCACGTTGGTAACTCATCTTCCATTTGCTACTCTTCCACCTTGCTCTCTCTTTTGTGGGTTATTGGTGGAGTTAGGGATTCTTGGTGATCTTGAAGATGTTTGAAGAGTTGGAAGCTAAAACAAGTAAGTTAGGCTTTGACCATTATGGGTATGGTTAAATGAAGCATTTATGATGATTGTTAGAGGTTAAATGACATAAAATGGTGTTTTATGTTTGATTAACTTGAATGATGAATAGAAGACGTAAATGTCTTGTTTTGTAATTGTGAATGATCATTACTGACCCATAAATTGTTATAGAGATATTTTTGAGGTAGAATGATCATTATAATGGTGTTTGGGTGAGTAAATTGAATTGATGAATGAATGGACATGCTTGATGTTCTGTTTTTGGGTTAACGATCAAATATAGATTATGAATGGGTTTGTAAATGATGTTGACTTGAAATGAAGTAGATAATGAAGAGTAAATGGGTTAGAAAGGATGATATTTGTATAGGATGAGTTAGGTGTAAGTTGCTAGATGTGGAAAATTTGGAAAATGGGAAGAGAGTGCTGGACTGTGTATGTTCCTGTGAAAGTTCCCCGCGGCAAACTCCTTGCTTCACTGTGGCGAACTTAAAGGATTAAGTGAGGATTTCTTTCGGGTAAAGTTCGTCGCGGTCATCTCTATGTTTTGCCGCGGCAAACTTGTGAATTTTATGCGAGAATTCCTCTCTGGAGGAATTCGCCGCAGCGAACTTTTCTCTACATTAAACATATCTCAGTATTTTAGGCATATCTTTTTCTATAGTTATCCAAATTTCTTGATTATTAATTTGGAGTAAACTAGAGACATAAGGCTACAAATAATCTATAGAAATTAAATTCTGAATCAGACTTTAAGAGTTTTAATTTCTCGATGAAAGTTGAGTATAGGGTGCTGTCTCTGAATAAAAGCAGTCCGAAATTATTTCAAGTATAACTTTCACATTACTAAACCAAATTGGGTGATTTTGGTGTCAATGGAAACATAAGACATAGAGGAACAATTTTCTAGAAGAGGGTATGGCCAAATTATATCAATTTCACTCTCTGTTTTAACATGAACTGTAGACCTGAAAGTGTGTCATGGAAAAATTTGAAGTGATTCAATGAGAAATGAAATGTGATTTTAATGATTTTATTGAGGCGTAAAATGAAGTATAAATTGTACTTAGATGAGCTTGATATGGAATGATTTTGTAATGAAATTAAAGGAAAGATACCCGGTGTTGGGCCTCGAAATTTTTATTTATTTATTGATTTATTTATTTATTCGTTTACTTTATTTATTCTTTATTTTTGCTTTAATTGTTTTATTTATACATATATATATATTTTAATATAGTTGAGTCTTGAAATTTGCAAGTATGAATGGGAATTAAAATTTGAAATTAGAATGAAGGGTTAGGATTAAGTTGGATTATATT
>JANZLD010000009.1:9439660-9452281 GCA_026413575.1 Erythroxylum carthagenense | reverse complement strand
GAGGCATATCTTCCAAATTACTGAACCAAATTGAGTGATTTTGGTGTCAATGGAAAGATAAAAGATAGAAGAACACTTTTCTAGAAGAGAGTGGGCTCAAATTTTACAAGGTTTGCTTTCTTATTGAATGTGAACAGTAAACTCGAAAGGGGTGTTTCAGAAAGTCTGAAGGTAAGTCAATAAGTAATGGATTGTGTTTTCAATGGTTCTAATGAAGTGTATACCTAAGTGTTAGCTATACTTAAATGAATTTCGGTATGGGGATAGTGTTAAGAAGAATCGAGGAGCGATACCCGAGATTTATCAGAAACATGCATTGTAAATAATTCATCTCATACATGTCCATTATTGAACACTCTTAATGGTGCAAATTGTGATATCATGTATGCTATTTGTTATAGAGGAACAACTGGAATGTCAACTTCTAGACGTTACCGGATCTTCCAGGCATTAGCTTTAGGAGCAACCTGTGAGTAACCTAGACGGTTTCTCTCAATTTCTGTTTGCTTATGATTCTATGGTGGACAATAGTGGGTCTATGATTTGATGAGTTGATTGAGGATTCCAGACAGAAGGTCCGATGACTGTGTACTGGGGAGTTGTGTCATTGAAGTGCTACTTGTATGTGAACGTGAGACCTACGTGTTTATGAGTGATTGTGACATATGCATACATGCATATGATGTGATTGACTATGACATATGCATTTCATTCATGAATGCATAATCAGATAATGACAGTTATGACCGGGGCAACCACCAATTAGAGCTTAAAGCTCAACGAGTGTATTTGAGCCTCGAGCTCAACAGTGATTTAGAGCCTCAGGCTCAACGTTTAATGAGCCCTATATGGGATAGTTCAGGCGCTCAGTCACAACACCGTAATAATTGGAAAAGTATCACATGAGCATTTCATATGCATTTGATTAAATATGCTTGATTGAGTGAAAGGCATAATGCCTTATACTTAAGTGAAAACAAAAGTGTTGCTTGTGTGAAAAATGTGTGACTTTTGATTGATTGAAAATCGTGCTATGTTTAATGTGTTGTATGAATTAAGTGAACCATCGATGATGGTTACCTCATTGAGTTTGCAAAATTTACCATAATTACAACGTTGTCTTTTCAGGACCGAGAGTAGACTCCTAGCTTCAGAGTGACTTTTCCAACCGTGTAGATTGTTTTGGCGAGAGAAGTCATCGCTCAAAGGTCAGTCAACTGGGACTTTTGGGATAGCCTAGATAGATATGATGTTTTTCCTCTTTCATATAACAATTTGTACTAGGTTTTTGGATTTATGTACAGACTGTACAGGATGATAGACATGTACACAGTTTGATTTTGATGAAATGAAATGAGGAAAAGTTAGTTTTAAAAGATCATGTTTTTTTAATATTGATGTTTTATTATGATGCCATGCGAAGTGATTGTAGTGATTGTTTGTCGCTCACCCTTATCATAGGATATGTACCGGAATGACCTGCGGGCATCCCGGTGTGCACCCTATGGTAAGGGGGCGCTACATTGAACACCTTGAGCCTTAAAGTATCGATGAATCCAATGTATATCCTAGCTTTGATGTCGTTATGTGTGGGCCATCTCTTTCATCCTCCTAGTTTTTTTTCACAATTTTATCTATAATTGCTTTGGTGTTGGCGGAGATTATATCAAGAACTTTTTTCCAACTAGGTTCTTCTGTGTCTTCTTCCTCTTTGGACTCCTAGCTAGTTGAGTCCTCTTCTGCTTGCTGAGGTGGCACTATGCTAGAACTTGCCTGACTGACCCTGATCTTTACATGAGTTTTTTTGGCTGATGTCGTGAAGTTCCATATGATGGGATTTTAGGATTTCAGCATGCCACAAGTGATGGTAATTTAGAAAATCAGGGAGGTAAATGGTTAAACCACTACAATCCACACCATCATACTCAGCAATGGTAGAAACCAAGTAACTCATACTCAAATTGTTGCTCCTTTTATGTAGAGTCGCAACAATAGCATTAAGCATATGTGTGGAGGTGCAAACTAGGATGCTATGATCCATACACCATAACGAAAAAAGTTCCTTCGTTGAGCATTTGCTGGTTTTTGATTTGTCAAAAACTATTTGACACATGAATTTATGTAACAACAAGTGCTTATGACTTCGTATAATGTTGTTGTGGGCATTCTTGGCTTTAAACCACTCCAACCTGGTGAGCTCATTCCGATAGCGGGAAGCATGAAAATTATCGTGCTGATCGACAATGGAGGATTCGGGGAAACTATAAATATCATACATAATTTCAAGGTTCAGCTTATAAGGTTATCCCCCTAACCTAAACCACATTTCCTTAGGGTTACTAGTTTCAAACTGAAGGGATGTGAAGAATTCAAGGGTGAGCTCCTGGTAGATAGGATATTGAAAGTGTATAAACCTACTCCACTGAATTCTCCATGCTAAATTACCTACCTTATCTCACAATTCTAGCCTCTCAAGCGTAGCAAAAGTAAGGATGAACTGTTGTCATTCTTCGACATAGTGAAGGTTATTTGATGCTCTTTGACCTTTAGAGTGTTAACCCCATCAACATCAATTATTAAGCAAGCAATAGCCAAGAATGGTCATCCAAGGACCATTTGGGTTTCCACATCTTCTCCAATATCCAATACAAAGAAGTCTGTGGGGAAAGTAAATATATTGATCTGTATTTGGACATCCTTAATAATACCTTTCTACTGATGAACTATTCTGTCCACCATCTTCACTAGCATCGTAATGGTTCAAACTCTTCTAACCCCAATTTTTGACTAAAGGTATAGGACATCATATTAATACTCGCTCCCAAATATGCGAATGCCTTATCTATTTTAACTCCATTGATACTACAAGGAATGTAAAAATTCCCTGGTCTTCTTTCTTCTGTGCTATATTTGGGTTTTCTTTCATTGTAAACTCCTTAACCTCCTTCTTGATCGATTCCCTTAGAGTAAACATCGTTTGTAATTGTTCTGTTATGTCCTCAACATTGTTTAATTTAACCTCCTTAGAATTCCTAGTCGCCTTACTTGATTTTGACCTTCGCTGGGCTAGAATAGGGTATGAAAATTCAAGTCGAGGTTCCTCGATTAGCTTAATTACAAGCTCACATAGAAGGAATTCCATATTTGCTTGTCCTTCTCCATTGTATCCATCTTCTTTCGTATATTTGAGTTTCTTGTATTAGGTTTGAGTAATGACCAGGATCCGTTCTTTTAGGTTAGAATTGGTATTGCTTAGAAGGGTTCCTGCATTCTAAGTTAAAATTGCCTTTGCTAGCTAACCTACTTGGACCTCCAATATTGAAGAGGCATGGTTCTTAGTGACTTGCTTGAATTTGCTTTCAGGCCTCTTATGTGTATCCTCCATGCCTCTAATTTTATTTAAAAATCCTATCCAACTTAGATTCCATTGAGCTTGGTTTATCTTGTTGAAAACTTAGTTGTCCTTAGGGTCTAAATTGTTTGCCAACATTGTTCGTTCAAGAGAAGTTAGGGTGATTCTTCCACCCAGGGTTGTATGTGTTAGAGTAGGGATTGTTTTCCTCTCCTTATCCATATTAAGCTCCCATATAACTAACTTGCTTCGGATCGTTATCCTTAATCAAGAAGTAATCCATCGTATCATGGTCCATCTATCCATAGAGTTCACGCTTTAGTTACATATCTTTTACCGAAGCTACGGACGAAGCCTTTATGTTGTTGATCTGTCAAGTTGAGTTGTCAATTTTTGCCTGCATATTTGTCATTTGATCAATAGCTACAACTCCTTTTTGTTCTTGGAAGGTAGTGGGTTGTCTACTCTACTCGTTCATCCATAGGCAACTATTAGTCACCATCTCCTTTATCAGCTTTTATGCTTCATCTACCATCTATCTCATCAGTGATCCTCCTGAAGTTGCATCAATTGTGCCTCTCGTATATGGGGTTACTCCATTATAAAATGTTTGCTATAAGAACTCCTTAGGTAAGTTGTGGTGTGGGCATTTTTTTAAAGTCCTTATATCATTCCCATACTTCATATATCGATTCCTCGTCACTTTACTAGAAGTTGTTAATCTCCTTGATAATCTTTGTGTTCTTGGTAAAGGGAAAATACTTGTCTAAAAAGGCATAAACTAGTTGATCCCTAGTGGTGACATTGGTTGGGCTTAGGGAGTGGTACTAAGCCTGTGTTTTATCTCTTAAGGTAAAGAGGAAAAGCCTAATTCTTATCGCATCCTTCAACATCTGATAGTACCAAAAGGTATCACAGAGTTTAAGTAAATTTACTATATGTGCATTAGGATCTTCATTCATTAGTCCATAAAATTGCACATTTTGTTGAATCATGTTTAGGAGAGCTGGTCTAATTTCAAAAAAAGCTAGTTGTACAAGTGACCTAGCTACTCGTTGGTTAGCTGCATTGAACCCTGGTCTCATGAAATCTATAAGGGTTCTTTGTTGACCTCCTTGGTTCGCTATATGATCCAAATCTTGCTGAAATTCCTCGATCATTATTGCTTTTTCAATTTCTTCTTCTTCATCACGCCAAACTTTCCTAATTGATCGTTCCAATCAAGTGATATCTAGCTCTAAGGTTTTAGTTGCATGATTCAAACTTCTTGTAACTCTTGAATTCATATAAGAGCACATATTAAAAAATAGAAAGGAAGAACAGAAATTAAAAACTAACTAAAACACCTTTAACTAAGGAACTAAACTAATCGCCTCCCCAACAATGGCACTAAAAACTTTATTGGGGTTTTGGTTGTGTGTAAGTTCTAATTATTAGCTCTCGATAAACCGCAAGTGCACAGTTCGTTAGTGTAATACCAAAGGTGTTGATCCCATAAGGAGGGAACTAATATAATCCTAAAATCTAAGGCCAGAAACAAATAACAAAAATTTAAGATGCAATGAAACTAATATGAGAATTTAGTTCAATCAATTAAATTAAGAATCAAACACGAAATTACTAATTATTAAACAATTTGCAGCACATCTAAGAACCAAATAAAGGAAATATCAATTGAGAAAAAGGAAAATTTACCTATCCTTAATGTTAACTTAACGGATTATGAATTATTGGATTGTTGGTTCTAGATTATCGTAAGGTTGATTACTCTCTCTCGAGTTATAACCATTAACCCTAGTCAGATTATGGAAGTTGCAATATCTCAATTCAAAATCTATCCAAAACCCTAATTAGTTCTAAAGTTGTCTGAAAAACTATCATAAACCTATACAAGATCTCTCTCTGCACAAATTATTGATGTGATTTAATTCTAGTTTCTATTAAATCACCTGACTCTCGTTAGTCCAATTTAATCATTTTTCATTCGGTTCACCCTCTTCGTTTATTATCGAATTATGCAATAGCAAAATCAAACCACAACAACAACCAATAAACACATAAGCAATTAGATTCTCATTAATTTAAGAATAAAATTTTAAAGGTGAGTTTAGAACATCCTTGACATTCCAGATCATATCATCAATTCTATAAAATAATAAAACTGAAAAGAATTGGAAATACATTCTAAAATGGATGACAGGACGTAGCAACTTCAGGAAACTTCCTGTTTCGAAAAATACTTCGAGTCAACTTCTTCTCCTCTTCTCTCTTCCTTCTTCTCTTCCGCTATCTCTCGATGACCTCTCTGTAGGGTTTCTCGAGGTGGCTAATACAAAAAGGCATTCTTTTTTGTGCCTCTTTTTATTCTTTTTTTATCCTCTTGTGTTTTGGGTGACTCTAGGGTTTTTCCTAGGTCTAAAAGGTTCAAAAAACCTCTCGAAACTTGACGTTCGTGAGTGTCTACATGTCTACCCGATGCAGGCTATGATCGTAGTCCTATAGGCCATGATCATGGCTCACATTTGAGCCTTCTGTCATAATCGTGGCATGTAGGCCACAATCGTGGGCCAAATTTGGAGCTTCTATCACGATCGTGGTAGATCGTTGTTTTGGCCCAAATGTCTCCGAAACTCCTCCGTTTTGCAATGTTGACCCTAAAATACTAACAAACACATCAAGATACGTCAAAAACATAATCTTTAAGCTCAAAGACTTGTATTAACACATAAAATAGTTAAAACATAAATAATTATCAAACTAACACAATTCTAACCTAATCACATAATAAATGATTGAATTAATGACTAAACACATACAAATTATGCCCTAAAACATGGTGCAATTTATACTTATCACTTATGTGTCATTCTCCCACTAATTCCACCACTTCACCTTTCCAGCAAAATTTCATTATTCCATTTTGATAATTGAACACAATATTATTCAATGTTGAAAACCACTAAACCCTCAATACCATGTTGATACGTCCTATATCAATTACCAAAGCATCTGAGCAAAAATCTCTACCCGCTATCAGCCACCTTAAATTTCTACACACCCTGTTACAACTCAAACCATCCCTCTACCTACTACAATAGATAACTACTTCACCTTTTCAAACTCTATTCCTAATCAAGATATTAAATTTTTGTCTAAAAAATTATGGGTACTTCCACATCAGTATGTGTAAATTATATTTCCATCTAACATGTTTTGCACCTTAATCTGCTGAAAATTAACTACAGTCACTCTAGGCATTGATTGCAAGGATATATTAGGTAACTTTTGCTCTATGACTTCATCAACTTCCTTATTCTCAACTTCATTTTCCACCACTTTCATCTGTAACATCTTCTTCTTGCACTTATGGCCAGGAACATACATTTCTTCACACTAAAAGCATAACCTTTTAGCCCTATGTTCATCTAATTCTTTACTTATACTCGTTTTGTTCCATCTCACGTCCTTGCCTCCCTTCTGATTTCCATGCATAGGAGTATATAACAAACTAGATGAAGTTTTTGATGGATTCAATGAATTTCCAATATAATTCATACCTCTCTGCAGGAACCTCCCCATCATTCCACAATGCCCCACAACCATTTCATGATTCCTTGTCAAATCGTACTCCTGTTGAAGCATTCTTGAGTTCCACAATTTTACTAGATATTGGATAGAAGCTTAATATAGAACATAATGGAATAAAGGTAGAGAGAAAAATATAAATATTTATTAGCTGCAAAAAATGTAACAATCTTGACATAATTACAAACAATAAAACCATTCCAATTCGAGAGGACAAATCTACAACTTGAAATTCAAATGATAGTACAAGATGCTAATGAATAAACAATTCCTAAGATATTTATAATAGAAATCCTGGAGTATTATTTGCTAACAAACATAACTAAGTTCCTAGAAACTAAGAGATAAGAGATGAAATAGTAAAGCTGGAGTTGTGGAGAATGTGTAGGCAGTTACTCAGCCACATGTAGATCATGTAGGCCTAACATCTAGCAAATCTAGAATTGGTCTCCTGCCATTTGCTCCTTGTCACACGCTCTCCATTTTCCTTCAATAGCTATGCAAATATGGAATTGTATCAATACTTCCCCTAAAACCTTGACTTGTCCTTATAGTAAAAAGAGGGAAATTGACCAGCAAGAAGGTCATAATTCTCCTATCTGACTTCTTCTAGTGGTCTATTTTCCCATTGAACTAACAACTCCAAAGTAGGAACACCTGCTTCTTTTACCTAATGAACAATACTTTGGTAGGAGAAAGAATGATATCCCAATCAAAAGTAATTGGTAGGGGAGCTGGTGGACAGGCTGGTAGTTGTCCTAAAGCTGGACATAGTAGCAACACATGAAAGATGGTATAGACCTTAGAAGAAGCTGGAAGTTCCAATTCATAAGCTACTGGTCTAACAAGCCAAATAACTTTTTAAAGGAACAAAATTCTAGCAAAAAGTTTCTCATATTGTCGTTTACCTAGTGAGTGCTGGCAATAAGGCTGAATTCTTAAATAGACAGAGTTTCCAATATTGAAACTTATGTCTCTTCTATTGGAATTAACTTGTGCTTTCAAGTGTGTCTGAGGCTTCAAGAGATTGGCTTATAATAGTTTGAGCATATCATCACGAAGAAGATATTGTTTCTCTAGTTCAGTAAAGTCTATTTCTCAAAACAAAGGGATGGAGTAGAGGAGGATCTTGTCCATAGACCATCTTGAAAGTTATGGTCCCTATAGAAATGTGAGAGCTAGTATTGAAAGAGTATTTAACCCAAGGGATCGATGTACTCTAGGCAGTAGGTTGCTCATGGCCAAAGCAACATAAATAGGTTTTTAAACACTGGTTTACCACCTCGGTCTGGCCATCAGATTAAGGGTGGTAAAAATTCCACATTCTTAAATGAGTTTTGTTTAATTTGAAAAGTTCCTGCCAAAAATTGCTAAGGAATATGACACCTTTATATGAAAAGATAGACCTTGGAATGTCATAGAGACAAACAATCTCCTGTAAAAAATTTTAGCAACTTTTTTCACAGAGATAAAGGAATGAAATGGGCATACTTACTGAGATGGTCTACTACCACCAAAATAATATCAAAATTTTTATATTTAGGAGGACCAATGATGAAGTTTAGATAGATATCTTCCCATATCCTCTATGGTACAGGCAAGAGTTGCAGAAGACCAGCAGGAGTCGAGGCTTAGTATTTAATCTGTTGACATGTTAAGCAATTATGAACATAATGCTTGACATTATACTTCAGAACTAGCCAGAAAAAGTCTGCAAAAAGCCTTTTGAGAATCTTCAAATATCCTCCGTGACCTATAGATAAAGAATTATGAGATTCAGATAAAATTTTCTGCCTCAAGGGTGCATTGTTTGGGATTACCAAAAGATTCTTGTAATAAAGTTTCTAGTCTGCCACCTAGAAGCTTGGATAAGAAGTGGAGTCTTTGGAAAGTGTCCTCATAATTTCGCTAGTATAAGGATCCACTTGAAGAGCTTCCTGTAAATCCATAAAGTTCAAAGAGATTGGAAGAGCAAAAGTGAGAAATTTTGCATGTTATGGATGTCAAGAAAGTGCATATGCTTCTTTATTTTATTTTCTAGCCTTGCAAATAATGGAAAAATAAAATGGTAACAACTTCATGATTAGCCTTTGTTGTTTATTGGTAGTGATAAGTTGCTCTGGTAAAAATTTAAGGCTACAATGAATTGTCTTGACAAATAAATGTTGTCCCAAGAGGTAATGCCTCCATTTCTGTAAAGCTAGAAAAAGAACAAGTAATCCCTTTAATGGACACGTCACATTCCACTATAAATGGTTGGTTAAAATCTGGAAGGCACAACATAGGAACGAAAATTAGAACATTTTTTATTAGAAAGCCTTGTCAACTATTAGTGACCACTGAAAAGCATTTTTCTTTGTAAGATCTATTAACGGTCAATCAATAACACCATAATGCTGCACAAATCTGTGGTAGTACCTTGTTAATTCCAAAAATCCACGTAAATCCTTCGTTTTAGATGGCACAGGCCAATATTGGATTGCTTGAATCTTTTCTTAATCAACTTCAACACCTTTGACAGATACCCTAAAAGACCAAAAGGAATATTTGGATTTGGCCGAATCAGCACTTTAAGGCCTTAGCAAAAAAATGGTTGTCATAGAGAAGCTCGAGTGCAATTTGTAGATGTTTTAGGTGTTGCTCAATTGATGGACTATAGATTAAGATGTCGTCGAAGAGAACCAAAATAAATCTTCTTAGGTGTGGCTTAAAAAGATCGTTCATTATAGTTTGGAAGGCTAATGGGGTGTTGGTAAGGCCAAGTGACACTACGATGAACTCATAATTGCCAGAGTAAGTCCGAAAATCTATTTTGGCAATATCAGCAAGAATGACTCAGATTTGATGATATCCCGAATGCAAATCAATCTTAGAAACAATGGTTGCACCATGTGACTCATCGAGAAGCTCATTTATATTGGGTATTAGGTATTTTTTATGTATGGTTATCTCATTTAAGGATTTATAACCAATGCACATTCGCCAAATTTCATCCTTTTTCTTAACTAAAAGAACATGATTGGCAAAAAAGCTAGAACTGGAGTGAATAAAACCTTAGCGAAGTAAATCTAAATCTTGACTTTCAATTTCAGATTTTTGAAAATATGGATATTGGTCAGGCCTAATGTTAAGGGATTTAGAATTTGGGATGAGAGGTATGGAATGAGTGTGTGAATGAAAGGGTGGTAAAGAATTTGGTTCCTAAAAACTATACTCAAATTTGTGAAGCAATGTATGAATTTCTAGATATTGAGTATGAATAGTACCTGACTGATCAGTTTCTTTTGCCAAATATTAGAAGGTGGCTTTGGATTGGGCTTTGTGAGGGACTCCTTGTAGCTTGTATTTCCTTCCATTCAAATTAAGAATGAGGAACATCTCTTTCCAATTAGCTTGAACAATGTTAAGAGACACAAACCACTATATACCGAGCACAAGATTAGTTCCTCCAATTAAGGAGGGAAAATAATTTTGAGTGACTTTTGATCTCTTGAAAACTTCATCATGACATTTCGACATATTTAGTTACAACAAATCACCTCCCCGTTGGCTATTTAGATTCAAAAGAAGGAACAAATTACATTGGGAGCTTGTGGTCTTCGACAATATTTTCATCCACGAAGTTATACGTTGAGTCGTTGTCAACGATTATGAGAACCTTTCTGTTGCCAATAATGCCTTAGAGTTTCATGGTGGTACTAATTGAATTTCCTATAATTGCTTGTAAACTAATTTTAGAAAGGTTAGTTTGAGCTCTACCTACAGGAGTGTCATCTAGGTTAGACTCGTTAACTCAATCAACCTCTTCATTACCATGAGTGAGCTCTAAAAGTGAAAAGAACCTATTTTGCATCTGAGACTAGGCCCAAATGTCTCAATACATTGGAAACATAGACCCTTAATAAGTCTATTTTGATGCTCGACATCCCAAAGGAGAGTCGAATTTGAGTATTAGACATTTGAAAGGATGATGGAAGGGTGCAAGCTACTATCAGGATGTGTGTTCTAGTATTGCAATTTTCCCATGGAAGGGTTGAGAGAAGCTGGGCCAGTTGTCCCTTAGTCATGTGATTTGGGCCTAATTTAGACTCAAATTCTATGGCCAAACTTATGGCTTTATATACAGTGTGAGTCTAATGTATCCTCACATTTGCTTTGAGGTCCTCATATAATCCATTAAGGAAAACATCTAATAAGCAGTGGTTTGGTTAGTTTGACGCTCTTGTAAACTGTTTCATGAGCTCTTGATGATACTCCTGAATGGTCCCGATTTGGCAAATTCTGCATAAATGGTCATCTAGGCTTTGAAACTCAGTTGAATTATAAGTTGAATCATAATTTTCCTACAATGCCTTAACAAGTTTGTCCCAATAGATGAGGGTACGTTCATTGTTCAACAATGAAAACAAATCTAATGTGTTTCTTTCAAGATACATAGCGACAATATTGACCTTAAGTTCATCTAGGGTTTGGTAGTAGTGGAAATATTTATCTTCTTTGAATATCCAATAATGAGGGTCATCTCCTTTAAATCTTAGAAATTTGATTTTTGCGTGTGGACGTAAAAACGGACTCCTTTTCCACCACGAACTATCAACATCTTCGGCTTCATCTTTAGCTTTAGCTTCAGCTTTTGAGCAAACCAATTGCTGTGGTTCTCGAGAGTTAGAGGGTAACTCCTTTGCCTTGTCCTTTTCAGTTGCTGGTGGAATATAATTGGCTGGTGTCGCTCCACTGCTAGTGGCCTTAAATGTAACATCCCATGTTAGGGGTCAGAATATTGCGAAATTGGTAGTACATAGTATGCTTTGCATAATTGAGTATTCCCTGATATGTGCATATGAATTTTGACTTATACAAATAATTGTAAATGCATTCATGACATTTTTTGGGTATAATTGGTTTTTAATTGCGATTAAATGTGAATTGTGGATTATTTGCGTTAAAAATTTATTTAGAGACTATTAGTATTATTTCGGAATTTTGGTGAATTATGGATTAATTGTCTTTGATTATTAAATTGGTGTGTGTTAAGTCAAAATGAATTTACTTAAGAATGATTTTGATGTATAACAAAAAGACACAAAATAAAAGTAGTTAGAAAAGCAGACGCAGCAAAACAGACGAAGAAAAGCAAAGTAGACGCAAACGCAAAGCAAAACAGATGCAGATGCAGAAGCTAAACAGACGCAAAGTAGTCACAGACACAGACAAATTGAAAAGTAGACGCAGAAGTCAATTATAAAAGAACAAAGAAGACGCGAATAGTGAAACAGTCGCAAAAGAAGAAAAGAAAGCAGATGCAAGAGTCAGTTCAGGTTAGTTACAGAACTCAACTGATTAATCGTTTCTTTCAAGATCAAAGAAGCAAGAATCAAGATGCAAGATTCAAGAAGCAGTTGAAGACAAAGTCTATAAATACAAGATGAAGTCGTAGATTGCAAGGTTACAGAAAGTAAAAAAGCAAAAAGCTGAAACGCTAGTAAATTACATTCATGCAAGCATAAAAGCATTTTTGAGAGATTACTCTGAAAATTGGCTAAGAGCTAATATTGCTGTAACAAGTTCTTTTTCATATACTTTTGAGAAAGAAGTGCAGATAGCCTGCAAAGGCTAAGTGTGAAAGAATACTGGTTGTAGAGACCTGAAGAGGCTCGGGAAAGAATACTTGTAAAAGTTCAAGA
>JANZLD010000009.1:9414028-9439560 GCA_026413575.1 Erythroxylum carthagenense | reverse complement strand
AACCTATTAAACAAGAGTCATAACACTATGAATTACAAGAGAAATCAATCTGAAATTAGGGTTAAATGAAATAAACCCTACAAGGCAAGATGATTAAGTTTCAAAATTTACGGTTCAACAGTTGGATTCGGTAACGGGATCCGACATTAGTTGGGTTCCGGATTCGGGCTCCAACAGATGTTGATAGGTGCAAATTATATCATGTTTTCATAGATGTTTAAGTGTGTGTTTACGTTTTTATTAGATGATTATCATATTTATAGGCTTAGAATTATGTTATTGTTAATGTTTCTTTATATTCTAAGTATTTGTTTGGTTTAAAGCTTGATTTAGCTCTTAACTTTATATTTCTTGAGGTGTTTACTGTGATTGTGAGTGTTGAAAATTAGATAATTGAAGATTGAAGGAAGTTGGAACATATTTGGGCTAAAAGGTAGGGTCAAGATCATCCATGGAGTGTCACAATTGTGACAAATAGTTTTTATCCTTGGTCACAATCATGACACCCCTATCACAATCATGACAGACACTTTTTAGGTGTTACATGTTTCATATCTTTTGATGTTTTTGGGCTATTTTTTTTTAAATAAAATGACTGGGTAAGCCCTAAAATTAACCCTAAAATATAAAAGAACAAGCATACTCCAAAAAGGAGAAACCAACATCTTACCAAATTGAGATTAATCCAAGGAAGATCAAGAGGAGCATCAGTTGTCCAACATTTTCCATATTTGGAGATTCAGTTCCAAATCAAGTTTTTCTTTCTTTCCTTTTGTTATTTTCATTAAACTTGATTTGTAAACTAGATTGGAAGATTTTATACATGTTAATGATGTTATAATTTCATTTTAGGATTTTTTTTCCTGACTCATTTTTTGATTTGATTATTTTGTATTTCAATGAAATGTTTTGGGTGTTGTGATATTTGTGTTTGCATATACTTCGAAAATAAATAGAGAGAGTGAGTCAATAGTAACTCAATTCAGTTGGGTAATGGGAGTTAACAACCTAATAAGTCACGTAAATATCAAATCAATAATTATATGAAGAGAGATCTTGTGTGAGAACCTAATTATCTGATATATTGTTTAAGAACTAGTTAAAACTTTGGGTTTTTTTTTTAATCAAGAGATTGCAAATCTAAAATATTGGAATCAATTAATTAGGGTTAAATGATTAGGTTATGAGAGACAGTAATAAACCCTTTGTAAATCTTGGCTCAATACTCATTAAATTAAAATTTGTTAAGGTAATAAAATGATAATAAAATGAATTCTATACTTTCATAATTGATCATTTTTGTTTTAATGTAGCAATTGAATTGTTAAGTGTTAAGTGCTCAGTTTGATTTGATTTTTTAATTTTTGAATTTTATTTTCTCTCAAACCATATTTCACAACTTTAGACAAAGTTAGGTTCATTTAGTTTTAGTTAATTCCTCATGGGATCGAAACCTCAATTACTACAAGTTTTTGATCTAAATACTTTCAGATATTGAGAGTTTTATATTAGGTAAAACTTGCTTAATAGTTTTTGCATTGAGAATTTAGAGGCATTACTTATATGGTATCCCTTGTAGGATTTTCACATATCATAAGAATCCAAAATATTTGTTCACTCAGAAGGAACAAAATATGAGGCAGATGAGGTGGTTGGATTTAATAAAACATTATGATTGTATGATAGAGTACCACCCTAAAAAAGTCAATGTAGTGGTTGATGCCTTCAATAGGAGACCTACCAGTTTGATAGCATAACTGAAGATGATATATCTTCCACTTCTAGTGGAAATGAGGTATTTAGGAGTGAGATTGGATAGACTTTGCGGCATTAATTGCTACCTTTAATGTTAGCCCATTTTGGTGGATCATATTAGAGAGGAGAAAAAATAAGATCTATTGTTGATGAAGTTGAAGACCGAAGTTGAAATTGGGCAGAGAATAGATCTTATAATCAAGGCAGATGGTATAGTGATGAGGGGTCAATGATTATGCGTACCGGATATAGGAGACTTAAAGAAAGAGATCTTAGAGGAAGCTCAATACTTAACTTACGTTATGCATCCATAGTAAAAAATGTACCAAACTCTCAAACAACACTATTGGTGGAGAAGGAAGAATAGGGAAATATTGTAATTGGTTTCTAAATGTCTAACCTATCAACAGATAAAAGTAAAATATCAGAAGCATGTAGGATTAATGCAGCCCCTCCTTATCCCATAATGGAAGTGGGAGAAGATTACTATGGACTTTGTAGTAGGACTTCCACGGAGTCAGAGGGGCATGATACTATATGGGTGATAGTGGATAGGTTAACAAAATTTGCACATTTCCTTCCAATAAAAATGATTATCTCTTAAACAGGTTAGCCCAGCCTTATGTAGATGAGATAGTGAGACTCTATGGTACACCAATTTTTATTGTCTCAAATCGTCACCCTAGGTTTACATCAAGATTTTGGCCCAACTTATAGAAAGCCTTAGGTACACACTTAAAGTTTAGCTTTGCCTTTCACCCGAAACAGATGGACAGTCAAAGAGGACTATCTAGAAACTTAAAGATATGCTTAGGTCCTCTATCATGGAGTTTAGGGGAGGTTAGGACATGCACCTACCACTAATAAAGTTCACGAACAATAACAATTATTAGGCCAATATTGGCATGGGTCGTTTTGAGGCACTTTATGGAGGAAAAATGCAAAACTCCACTATGTTGGGATGAGGTAGGTGAGAGAAAATTGATAGGTCCCGATCTTGTATAAGTGACAATAGATAAAATTCAAGTTATTAGAGACAAGTTAAAGATAGCCCAGGATAGGCAGAAAAGTTATATGGATAATCGTCATAGGGATCTTAAATTTGAAATTAGAGATATAGTATTTCTCAAGATTTCCCCTTGGAAAGGTGTACACAAATTTGGGAGCTAAGTCCGCGTTACATGAGACTGTTTGAGATCATAGAAAGAATTAGGTTAATGGCATATCGATTGAAGCTACTAGAAGAGCTCAAGAGAATTCATAATGTCTTCCATATATCTACGCTTCACAAGTACCTAGCGGACCCTTCACATGTAATCATAGCACAACCGGTGAACCTAAAGGAAGATTTGACTTTCTAGGAGGAACCAGTATATATCATCGAATACAGAGAACAAGTTCTGCGTAATAAGATCATTCCTTTAGTTAAGGTACTACGGAGGAATTATGCGGTAGAGGAAGCTACATGGGAGCCTGAGCAGCAAATGTGTACATTATTTCCCCACTTGTTTTAAATATGTAGCTTAGTTAAATTTCGAGGATGAAAATTGTATAAGGAGGGGTGATTGTAAAACCCTAATCCTTTCCTTTCAATGTATATAAATTTTTATTTTCAATTAATAGGGATTTTGGACGAATAGGTAATCTAAGTGAATAGTAATTTTTGGGAGACCCAACCTGGAAATATTGAAAAATATATGGAATAAGTATTATAGTTTAATGATACTAAAATGGATTAAAAATAAGGCTGACTGGATGGATTTTGGGGGTTCAAAAAGTTTATGACTAAAATGCCCTTTTTGGAAAATAATCTGTATTAATGATTTTAAACCCATTTGAATTTTTTAAAGCACCCAATCAATAAGTATTGACCCTAATTAGAGTATTTCATGGTCAATTTGGCAATAAGATGGTTGTAGAATATTTTCATAATTTAATTCTGTTAGTTAGTGAATTAAATTCATTAAAAGGGCAATTACGTCTTTTTGTGAAAAGTGGTGTCAATGGATTAATGAGTCACACCTAATGATCAATTAAAGAGTTTCTTAAGGGTTAAAAATCATTAATTAAATGGATGATGAGTCACTAGAGATAACCAATAGGAAAGTGACATGTGTAAAGCATTAAAGAGTATAAAAAGCAAACTTAAGACATAAGTTGCTTCATTTGGTGAAAACTGTGAGACCAAAAAAAAAAGAGATGAAGAGAAGCAAGGGTGACTTATGACCAAAGGGAAGAAGAAGAAGGGCGTCGTGATTTTTGTTAGGTTTTGATGGAGATCTGAAGAGATCTTGATTAAGTAATGGTGCTCATTAATTACCCAAAAGATTGAAGGAAAAAGTGGTAAGTTTTTTTTAGCTTAAATTTCTAATTTTGTGTGGGATGGATGTATTTAAGATCAATGGTGATTTTTGACTTATCATGTAGTGGATAATAGGCTTGGAAGCATTTAAGGGTTGAAAATAAGAAAATAAACCAAGAAATCAAGCTTGGAAGAATCGACCATGGCTAGGGTTCTATAATGTGCAATGATCCAAAATTTTATTTTGATGTTTTATGATGTTCATAGCATGGTTTTCATTCTAATGAAGTAAAGAAATGAAAAGGAATTAATTGGAATTGAATTGGAAAAGTTTGATGTAAGATATGTTAGGTTTAGCCTTAAGGACATTTTCTGCATAAAAGTAGGTTTACGATGTAATGACCATATAAATGTCATTTAGTGAATTTGTGGCATTAGAATTATTAATTGAAGTGTTATGTTATTATTTGGAAAAATTCGTATATGAAGTGTATGTGGAAAGTGATGAACTTGAAATGGGTTATGATGTGTTTGGATGATGCTTGGCATGGATTTGTTTGAATTGTGTTGAAATTTTGAAAAAGAAAAAGAAAAAGAAATGATATGTGTGTGTGTGTGTGTGTGTGTGTGTGTGGTGAGGATAAATTGGCCTTTAGAGGAAATGTAGTTGTTGAATTTTGATTATGGTTATGGTGAATTAAATAAGGTGAGATAGTATTTTGAAGAAATTGACAAGTTAGAATAGGTAAAAGATGGTATTTAAGTAATTTTCAAAGCTAGACTTCAAAACGAATAACAATAGGCTAGCTTAGGAAGTAAGTGGAAATACAATTAGCGTACGAGTTATGTGATTAAATATTAATCTCAAATTCGGTTAAACTAAATTTATAATTCTAATGCCTTATTTTCGAATTTGGAAAGAAATGCCTAAGCAAAATGTAGTTTGTGTAGGTAAAGGAGAGGCATATAACACGTGAGTGTGTTTGGCGATTAGTTTTCAAAAACTATGAATGTATTTTAATTGTTTTATATTAATAAATTCTTTGCAAAAGAATTGATGACATTTGACTTTATATTGTACGAGTATGATTTTTATGTGAATGATATATTACAAGTGAGTATTGCTAGTATGAGTGTATATTTTAGTAATATATGAATTGAAGTTTGAAAGTTGAATTTCATACAGTTTGAAGTTACATTGAAATTATATTATTGGTTGATGAAAAGGAAATGAGTTTTAGCCTATGGTACATTGTTAGGTTTTATACATGTTATTATACCAGTATATAGCGGTTAACGTAATGCGAGTAAGCGATGTAGAACTACCTCCGTAACTAGTGGTTAACCAGTTGCAGGTAAGCAATGCAGAACTAGCTCCGTAACTACTGGTGTATAGTGGTTAACCTAGTGCGGGAAAGAGATGTAGAACTAGCTACGTACTAGTAGTTAACCATTCATGGGTAAGCAATGCAGAACTAACTCTATGACTTTATGCTTAAGGGTACCATATGGCAAAGAAGTTAGCGGTTGGCTATGTCATGTAAGAAAGTTTGTAATAATAATGATGCTGCAAGTTACTTGATCAATAACTTGAGAAATTTGATTTCAAAAAGCATATATGTTTTATATTGGTATTGTATCATAAGAAATGAAATGAAATTTTTTTAGGGGGTTTAAATTGTTAAATATGATTTGCGTAGAAAAGTTAACACTCATTGAGCTTGTTTAGCTCACACTCTACTTTCTGTTTTCAAAATAAAACCTTTCAGGTGCACGCTCAGGGGCTTCAGTAGTAGGGACTCCACCAATTGAGTAGATAACTTTGTCACGTGCTGTTTTGTAGGATTTTTTGTCTCGTAAATATTTTTGGAAACTATTGCATATCTTTGAACATGTTTTGGAATGTACTTTTATGTAAGGAATGGATTTATATAAAGGTTTTTTTAATGAAATGCATGAATATGTTTCAACTTTTTAAAATTTATTAAAGTGATTGTTTAGATTGCTTGTGAGTGGACTTAAAGTCTAAAATTTGCAGTGGAGAATTTGATGTGATTATAGAAATGTTTTGAACTTTTATAGAGACTTTGTAACTTTTGGAAATATCAAAATATAGTCAATGTCTTGCCAAATTTTTTAATAAAAATGATTTTAAAAAAACTCCATTGCTTATATTTATTATTGTTAAGTTAAAGCCTTTTAATAGAAAAAGGGCAATAGGCTTAGCTTAACTGGAACCTTCCAATTGGATTAGATATTAAAGGGAGGGCCACCATAGGGTGCCGAGATGGCCATCTAGTCATTTCAGGATAAGGATCTGTCAAATTCACTTTAGCCAGATAATTCCATAAATCACTACTATTCAAGAACAGTAGAATATTCTATCTAATTACTTTAAAGTGACGAATTCTCTGTTGACTTACTCAACTATTTCCATATGGTTCATATTGTATCCAAGTATTATCACTAAATTATCCTAGGATAGTTCATAAGTAGCATCAAAACACAATAATTCCTATATACGATACTTTGGTAATCATAAGTTTAAGGATCAATTATATAATCACATTATGAGAAAATTCACAGACACATAACTAATATTCCATTTGGATTCTCATAGTTGGGTCAATTCAGTGATTTATTCTCTAATAAACACCCACATGTTAGTTTAAGTATCTTCATATTTTAATTTGTGAGATCAATTACTTTCTTTAAAAGAAATAATCATAATGTATGCTAGTTTTACCATTTCAACAATATCCTATCTTAATAAAACTACAACTAGGAACATTGAGAAACACTTAGAAACAATACATAAATGTAAATTGAATCTTATAATTATTATCTCATCTTAATTTCAAATACACAGTAATTATTCTAGAGATTTTACCTTTAATATTAAAACATCAAATGTAATTAACTTAATACATAAAAATGAAGAATGTCTTTGTATTAATTAAATAATAATTTCATATATCAAATTGCAACCAACCGATTGGCTGCAAGGGCATAAACTAATAAACTCACCTGTACTAAAGTCAATCTCCTATGTATCCAATACCATAGCCATTTATACATCGATCATGTCCCTTCTGAGATAATGGCTTAGCGAAAAGATCTACAAGATTCTCTTCAATGGGAACTCGCTCTAATGCTATGCCTTTCTGCTCCACTATCTCCTGATCAAGTGAAACTTTTTGAGTACATGTTTGGACCATTGATGAGACCTTGGTTCCTTTGCCTGTGCAATAGCACTTTGTTGTCACAATACAATACTATAGGCTTAACAATTCTAGGAACCATTCCAAGTTCAATAATGAACTTCTTAATCCAAATCGCTTCCTTTGCTGCCTCTAAAATTAAAATGTACTCTACCTCAATTGTTGAATCTACAATGGTTGGTTATTTGGAGCTCTTTCAATTTAATGCACCACCATTTATTATGAAGATGTATCCTGATTGTGATCTACTATCAATGGGATCTGACTAAAAACTAGCATCTGAATATCCTTGAACTCTCAGTTCAACTCCTCCATAAACCAAGAAACCATCTTTAGTGCTTTTCAAGTACTTTAAGATGTTTTTCACAACCATCAATAACATTCACCTGGATTAGCTTGAAACCTGCTCATTATGCTCAAAGCATAAGAGACATCTAATCTAATACATAACATCGCAAACATGATTTATCCTATTGGCAAAGCATATGGAATACAATCCATTGTATCTCTCTCCCCTTGTGTCTTTGGAGACATACTCTGTGATAGAGAAATCCCATATGAAAGGGGTATGAATCCCCTCTTAGAACTCTCCATGATAAACCTCTTTAGTATTTTGTCTATGTACATGGATTAGGACAACCCAACTAACCTCTTTGATCTATCTCTATACATATTTATTCCCAAAATATAGGTTGCTTCTTCCATATCCTTTATGGAGAAGTTGTTGGATAACCAAATCTTTATATATTGAAGCATAGGTATGTCATTTCCAATCAGCAATATGTCATCCATATATAGCACTAGGAAAACAATTGCACTCCCACTAACCTTCTAATAGACACATGGCTCATGCAAATTTTTCATAAGATCAAACTCTTTGATTGTTTCATCAAAAAGGATGTTCCAACTCTATGAAGCTTGCTTTAGTCCATAAATGGACTTTTGGAACTTGCATACTTGATTAGGAAATCTCTTCAATTCAAAACCTTTAGGTTTAGTTATATACACATTGTTGTGTCTAATTTTTGCTGATTTTGATAGCTTATATAATTTGATTTTGCTTAAAAACTCTTGCCTTTTAATCTAAATTTGAATGAAATTAGTTCTGTGGAATTGTTTGTTAATATTGCAAGGAAAGAAAGAAATTGGCCAAAAGTCAGCTGGGTGACAGCTCATGCACATAACAGTGAGTTTCACCCAAGTGATAAGGGGAGTCACCACCATGAAAGAGTTCTCATCACTGTGCAAAAGAATTCTAACACTGAATTAAATATCATGTGACTCACGCATGATTACAGTGGATTAAGAAACCTAAAATCTCTTTATATATTAGAAAGTTTATAGAAAGAAAAGAGAGGTCGGCAGAGCAAGAATAGAAAATAGGAGAGTAGTCAAAATGAGCAAGAACAAAAGAGAGAAAAGCTAGAAAGCATGAGAAACCATTTCTGGGTAGAACAAAGATAGTTAAGGTAGAAAATAGGAGCTAAAGTCAGGGAGTGTGACCAAGGCCGGTGGAGAAAAAACAAATCGTGATTACGTTGGGCAGGAGATTCATCACCACTCTTCATCTGAGAGTTATTCATTCTGTTTGTTGAACTTATTTCCTTTATTTGTTGAACTTATTTCATCTATTTATCGCTTTTATTTGTCTATTTATCGTTAAACATGGGACTGAAGTTAATGAATATGATGATCAATTTTTATTCCATTGTCTATTCTTGAGGATTAATGGAACTTATTTAATCAATTATGCATGATTAAGTCATTATTTTATTGGTTTATTATTTTATATGACTTCTGAACTTATTAGATGTAATATTTTGGCAAGCTTTAGCATTACTTTGATATTAAACGAAGAATCAAGAGAAGAAGTTTAATATTAGAACAAGAAATTATAGAGTCTTAAGTTATGAATTAAAAATATTTTAATTTAAGTGAGTAATTATTAGTTGGGTTTAAATAATTGATTCGGATAATAGTCTTGTTGAATATGAAAGTTAGATCTAGTTTATTATTTGAATTGATTTTAGAACCTAAGTGTTAATTTTAACAGGACAATTATTTAATCAAATTGCCTTAGTCATGCATAAGAGATTAAATTAGTGAAACTAATTTGTCAAGAGCTCAATACATGGATTGATCAATTGTTCTTTGCTTCCAATTAAATTAGTTTACTTTGTTATTTTATTTTTGATTTCTTTAAATCCTTTTCTTAACAAATTGGGTAAGAGTGTTTAGGATTCCATTTGCTTCTATTCAAAGTTAATTTAAATGGACTAAGTTCATCTTCTTGAGAGACCACCCTATGTATTCAACTACAATTACGTCACATACTTTCCAGTGGGATAACATAGGTTTTTAAAACTTATTTTGGCACAACAAGCTTTTGGTACCATTGTTAAGGAGGTGTTTAGTGTTTAAACTTAAATTAATTTTGATTGTTTTGTCTTTTTATGCATACAATTTTTTATCATGATATTTCATTGATTCGTTTTATCACTTTTTGATATTAATTCAGTGCTTTCCTTATTTTGTTTATACTAGGAAGGAGGTCTCTAGAAAGTAAACGTGTTTCATTTATTGATAACGTGCTTCGAATATAAAGACCTCAGGGGAACTTTGAAGACAATCTTGAGGAACTTAAGCCTGAAGATCGAGTTAATAACTAAAAGATGAGTGAAAGGTAGTTAGTAATGAAGGAGTATGCTAGATCGGTGATTGATACTACCACTTTATGCATACATTTGGGGGAAGCAACCAAAAACTATGAATTAAATAGCATCCACTGTAACTTTCTAACATTGTTCTATGGATTTCCCAATGAAGACCTTTTAAACTTCATTCAGGAATTCTATACCAGTCTCCAAACATTTCCTTTGGATGGCTTAAATGAAGATTAACTCAAAATGAGATGCTTCCTGTACATATTGAAAGATCGGGCTAAGGCATGGTTGATGACCCTCCATTTGATTCATTGACTACATAGGAGGAGGTGTACAATAAATTCATGGGAAAATTCTACTCCCATCAAAAGACCTCTGAGTTGAGGATGAAAATAGCTATCTTCAATCAAATGGAGGGAGATTCCATTCTATAAGGTGCGGTAACGTTTCAAAATCCTGCTAATATAGTTTCCACACCATCATTTTCCACTTCACATGCAAAATCATTTCTTTATAATGGATTGAAACAACAGTGTCAGTACATAGTGGATAATGCAATAGGAGGAGCAGTTGGAGAGAAGATTGTCGAAGAGACATGCCAAATCTTTGAAATGTTGGGGGCCAATTCTCAACAAAAGAGGATGAGGGGGAGAAGAGCTGGAGTTCATAAAGTGAACTCGAACTAAGAAATGGCTATGAAATTGGCTGAGTTAATATGAAAATGTTAATTATAAGACTACCCCAAAACATTCCAAATGAAGAGGCATATGGTATATGTGGAACCTATGGTCATGAAGCTAATGTTTGTTCGTATTCTTTTGAATCTTTTGTAGGTGAGGAAGAACAAGCGAATTCACTTAATAGTTTTGAACTGAGGGTGCAAAATGATTCATATTTGAACACCTATAACCCTGGCTGGAGAAACTACCCTAATTTTGATTAGAAGACCAACAATCCACCAGTGCAATCTCAAACACAACATTATAATTTTTAGAGGCAAAACCAATTCGAAGGGCAAACCTCACATGAGAACCTCCCAAGAAAGCCTTCTTTAGTGGAAAGTTTAAATGCGTTTATTAAGACAATAAGGCAAAATCAAGAAACAAACAATAAGATATTCAACTCTTTGGAAGCTTCTATAAAGAGGGTTAAGACTAAAGTAGGGCAAATCATTACTCAAATGTAGAATAATAAAAAGGGAAAGTTTCCCAGCCAATCCGAACAAGCCAAAGTTGTGATTATTCTAAGAAGTTGTAAGGTGATTGATAATCATGTTGAGATTCCTTCTAATCTGTCTAATGCAAGTAATCAAGAGAAGGAGAGCCTCATCAAAGAAAAAGATTAGTAGAAAGAGGTAAGCAATGGGCACAACTCTTCAAGTCACATTCAGAAAGGTGAAAAACATGGGCATGCAACCCAAG
Source organism: Erythroxylum carthagenense (assembly GCA_026413575.1). Classification (NCBI taxonomy): domain Eukaryota; kingdom Viridiplantae; phylum Streptophyta; class Magnoliopsida; order Malpighiales; family Erythroxylaceae; genus Erythroxylum; species Erythroxylum carthagenense. Next base: position 9,428,198 of record JANZLD010000009.1, on the reverse strand, counting down.
GCAAAAAAGGACCATGGCTTCATAAGGCTACTAACCCTTATAAACCACCAATTCCATATCCAAACCTCTTTAAGGATATATATATATATTACATATTGACAATTACTCCACAAATTGAAAGATCCGGGGAGTTTTATTACGAAAGTATCAATGGGTAATGGTAACGAGGTTAAAGTTATGCTTGACCTTGGAAGAAGTATTTTACAACGCTGATAGGTCAATATATTATCCAAAGAAATAATGTAAGATGTGTTAGTGAAGATTGGGGGATTGATTGTCCCTGTAGAGTTTGTTGTCTTAGAGATGGAGGAAGTAAAAGAGCAAGAAAAGGAGCACATCATACTCCTAGGGAGGCCTTTTATGGACATCACCAATACCTTGATTAATATGAAACAAAAAACCAACTATGACTATTCCAGGAGAAATAGTAGTATTTTCAATCTTTAATATTAAACTTATTCCTACTATTGCTGTTTATGAAGAATGTTCTCTTGTTGATCAAATTAATGCTATAAATCTTGATTTTTCCTTGCAAGAAGAAGAAGAAAAGGTGTTAGATTTGGTTAAAGAACTTGATGAGTATTGCCAATTACTAAATGATGTAACTAAGGGAGAGTTTGACAAATTCTTAGAGACAACTCCCAATGAAAATAAAAATGCAGCCCCACTAAAATTAGAGCTAAAAGAGTTACCTAAGAATTTCAAATATGTGTTTTTTTAGGAGAAGAGGAAACATATCCTGTCATTCTTGCATCTATTGTCATTCTTGCATCTATTTTAGATGTTGACCAAAAAAAGAGGACTTTGATTGAGATGAAAAGATTAAGAAAGCCCATAGAATGGGGTTTGACTAACATTAAGCGAATTGGTCCCTCTTTGTGCATACATAGGATTATCCTATAAGAGGTGGCCAAAGCAATGAGAGAAACCCAAAGAAGACTCAAGAATAATTTATGGGAGGTAGTGAAGAAGGAAGTTTTGAAACTACTTGATGAGGGAGTGATCTATCCAATTGCGGATAATGAGCAGGTGAGCCTAGTTTATGTAATTCCAAAGAAATCAGGCATTACTATTGTTAGAATTGATAAAAGAGTTAATGCCTACTAAGACTACCACTTAGCAATGTAAAAAACAGCCCGGCCTAACCCGATTTTAGCCTGAGTTGACTGAGTCACAGGCTGACCATGGTCAACCCAACCGGGCCTCAGGCTAAGGTCAGGCAAAACGTCATTTTGTCAAAAACAACATTGTTTTTAAAGTTTTTATAAAAAGAATATATATGGCGAGCCAGTCAACTCGTGGTTAGGCCAACTGCTCCTGGCCTGACCCATTGATATCTTTACTACCACTAGATGGAGAATGTGTATTGATTACAGAAAACTAAATGTGGTTACCAAAAAGGACCATTTTATCTACCTTTTATTGTTCAAATGTTGGATAAACTTTCTAGACATGAGTTTTATTGTTTTCTTGATGGTCTTTCAGGTTATTATTAGATACCAATCGCTCCTAAGGACCAAGTAAAAACGACATTCACTTGTCCATTTAGGACATTCGCTTTCAGGAGGATGATATTCAGTTTGTGTAATGCGCCTGAAACATTTCAAAGGTGCATCTTTTCCATTTTTTTAGACATGATAAGGACTTTATTAAGGTATTTATGGACGATTTCTCAATCTTTGGTGTCTCTTTTGATGATTATGTAAATAAACTGACTCAAGTACTTGAAAGATGTATTGAATGCAACTTGAATTTAAGTTGGGAAAATATTCATTTTATGGTAAAGCAAAGGACAGTCCTAGGTCATGTGGTGTCAAAGAAGAGAATTGAGGTTGATAAAGCTAAAATTAAAGTTATAGAAAAACTTCCACACCCACTTCTATCAAGGGTATTACAAGTTTTATAAGAAATGATGAATTTTATAGGAGGTTTATCAAATATTTCTCTAAGATAAGTCGTCCTTTGTATCAACTGTTAGCTAAAGATGTCCATTTTGATTTTAATGAGGAATGCATTAAGGCATTTAACATTCTTAAAGAAAACTTAATCTCTGCACCATTTATTGTGGTCCCTAATTGGTCTTTGCCTTTTGAAATTATGTGTGACACTTTTGATTTTGTTGTGGAACTGGAAAATCTTAGAAGAAAGGAAACATTTAAAATAAATGGCCATTGACTAAAACCATATAAGAAGGAGTAATTGAGAAGAAACAATAGAATCAATCACTTTGAGTGACCCACCTAGTGTATGAGTAGTAAGGCATCCACCTATAAGACATTAAAGAAACACTGAATGGGAGGCAACCTATATAATGTCTCTTTCAATTATTTGTTATTCGTTTTTTGTGAATCTGACTTAATCTATTTGCTTTGTGTGTGCAGGCTTGGAATCATACAAGAAAAGAAAGAAACAATCAACAAATTTAAAATCATGCTTGGGCAACACAACTCACGAGTGTGAGATGAAAAGTCACTGACGTGAGCTCTCGTCTCACGAGTGTGATTAATCCAAAATGTAAAAACAAGAAAACAAAAAGACCCATGTAGTAAGGATCATAGGCGTGACTGGAAGAGTCACTCTAGCATCAACCCAGCTCACCACCAACCTGTCTATATAGCCACACATAGAGCTTCTCCTAGCTATGGTTCCATGGATGAGACACCCACGACCTTTATCTTCTCAACCACGCAATGACTAGACACCAATTTCAGGTATCCCATGCTTACATTTTCAAAAAAAGAACACAAGCAAAGGTACACAATTCTCAAAGATCATCATATTATTCCTAATACATTTTTAGATTCGAGAGTAATTGATGAGTTAGGAACATTTAATAGGGTTCATGTCAAGTTTATTGAATTTAAGAACAATTCATACATGGAATTAATTTTAGAGTTCCTAACTACTTTAGAAGTGGCCAATCAAACTACTATTAAGGATATGGTGGATAGTTTGAAATTTTTATTGATGAATAAAACTCATGGAGTCCCTTTGGATGTGCTAAATTCTATTTGTGGACTTCCAAATGATGATTTATGTGGTCATCATGAGGATTTTTGGCCTAAAGAATTTTGGACCCAACTAACCAATCATGGAAAAGTATTTTCTCCAAGCCTATCCAAGTCATCTGCATTTGTGGACCCTGCCATTCACTATATCCACATATTTTTAACTTTTACAATATTTGGTAGAGGAGATAGTATTGGGTCTATTTCTAAATTTAAATTATTTGTTTTGTGGTGTACGGTGTATGCTAAACCTTTTAATGGATATGGTTAAGTGCATATTTAAATGATGTGGCTAAGGCGAGTGCGGGAAAAATAGTAGTTAAAGCATTTATGATTGAAATTGTGGAACATCTTGGCTTATTAGAAGGGAGAACATCGTTGCAACTAGTTCTTGGTAACTCGAGTCTTAACTTGAACTCCTTGGTGGCTATGAAAGTTGTCAAGCAGTAAGGAAATCAAAATATTCTTCTCGATGACAAAATGAAGGCAGCTTCAAGTAGCAAGCGAGCTCAAGTTGAGGAAGTTGAAGTTGACCAAGAAGATGATATTCCGCCACCTAAAGGAATACAACAGAATGCTCCAATTGCTTTTGAGGATTACCAGTCGCTGCTAGCCTAATTCACAGATTATATAACCCAGTCTATAACATTTGAAAGGCAAGCAAATGAGAGGATACACAACATTAAGGCTAACGTGGTGGAGATTAGGAACTTCATGGCCAATATGAATGCTCGCTTTAGACAACCACCACAGCCACCTTAGTATTGTATTTTATCATTGTTATAAATCTCGTATCATATCGATCAAAAAATGATATAGAAGGGGATGATCCTGTACAGGGTCTATGTATCGGCTTGAATCAGCCTATTCTGGTTGGTATAGCCTGGTACTGTCGGTATTCAGAATATCAGCCATATATTAGTCGGTACTTAAAATTTTAAAATTTTCGAGGCTTTTCTATGAAAAATCCATAAAACCCCTTCCTCCTAACCCACCTAGCGCTAGTTGCTACTCTTTTTCTTCTTTCTTTATTCATTTTCTCTCTCACAAACTCAGACTCTCACTCTCTCTTTTATACAAAAAATCAAATTAATTAAAAACCCCTCCCCCCCACTGACCCAAGGAGGTTGCTCTTCTTCTTCTTCTTCTCACTATTTTCTCTCTCACACTCTCACACTCTCTCTTCTTCACCGTTGCCACCACTTCCTCTCCGATTGTCCGATGACCACCACCGCACTGCGGCAACCACCTGACGGCACTAGCCCACCACTGAACCAATCATTGTCACGAAGTGTCCCTAGATTCTCCAGATCTGAAATAGATCTAGATCCAAACCCAACTTGACCAAACATTAAATTGGTTTCTAATTTTTGGGTGTGCTTTTTGCTCTTAAATTTGAAAAACAATATCATTGTATTTGGTTGTTTATGTATGTTTTATGATGAAAATTGATGGAAATTATTGGAATGAAAATTGTTGGAAATTATTGGGAATGAAAATTGTTTATGTATGTTTTTGTAATTGTTGAATTGAAATTGTTGGAAATTGTTGGAGTTTGGAAATGGAAATTGTTGAAAATGCAAATTGTTTAGGTATATTTCATTATTTTGTGATTTGTGAATTTGTGATGGTTGAAATTGTTGGTTGTTGGAAATGAAATTGTTGGTTGTTAGAAATGAAATTGTTGGAAATTTGGAAAAGAAAATTGTTTATGTATGTTTTGTGATGTTTGAAACTTTGAATTGAAATTATTCAAAATTGTTGGAAATGGAATTGCTGAAAATTATAGGGAATGGAAATTGTTTATGTATGTTTTGTAATAGCTAAATTGAAATTGATGGAAAATGTTAGAAATGAAATTATTGGAAATTGTTGAAATTTAGAAATAAAAATTGTAAGAAATTGTTGAAAATGCAAATTATTTATGTATATTTCATTATTTTGTGAATTGTGAATTTGTGATGGTTAAAATTGTTGGTTATTGAAAATGACATTGTTGGTTGTTAGAAGTGAAATTGTTGGAAATTTGAAAATGGAATTTGATTATGTATGTTTTATGATGTTGGAAACTTTGAATTGAAATTGTTCAAAATTGTTGAAAATTATTAGGAATGGAAAATGTTGGAAATGGTATGTATGTTTTGTAATTGGTTGAATTGAAATTGTTAGAAAATGTTAGAAATGAACTTGTTGGAAATTATTGAAATTTGGAAATGAAAATTATTTATGTACGTTTTGTGGTGTTTCAAACTTTGAATTGAAATTGAAGAAAGTTGGAAAAATAAACTACCATTTCTTTCCATCTAATTAATATGTAAAATATGTTGAATTATTTGGTAATATATACGTGTGGGCTATCATAAATATTTATAATAGATAATGTGTGAAGGTAGTGATGTATCTGTGTCCAAAAGGAACTTTTTTTCCAAATTATGAACATGTTCTAGGCTAAACTCCAACCACTTATACTAAGACTTATTAAAGTCCATTAAAATTGTAGAAGCAACTTATATATTTAAGAACCAAATATAGAATCGTGGATATAATTGTTCGAAATGAAAAGAAGATTCAAAGCTTTAAATAAAAAAACATTTCCAAAGAAATTATATCCTTCAACTCGATCCTCATGTTATGAATATATCCTTCAACTTGATCCTCATGTTATGAATAGATGTGTATGAGCAATTGTATAAGATATGTCATTCATTATTTGGTGATTATATAGATCATACCCTTCAACTTGATCCTTATATTTAAAACTTTGAATTGAAATTGCTCGAAATTTTTGGAAATAAAAATTGATTGTGCATGTTTTGTGACTGTCGAAAATGAAAATTATTTATGTATGTTTTATGTAATTATATTGTTGAATAATTAAATTATTAGCTTTTGACTTATGGTAAATTGTGTTCGATAAAATTGAATTATGTATGATATATGAGCTATATTATATAAGATGGACATGCGCATTGTGTAATGAAATTATGTATTCTTTATTTTGATATATGCATTCATTTATTTTTATAGATAAATGGAAGGAAGTTCAAGTACTCCTGATCAGGAAGATGCAATGATCCAGCTTAGGCTTATGTTGCATTGGTTCCCGGTATAAGGAACCATACTATTTGCTTGTTTTGTAACAAACATTTGAAATGTAGAGTAATAACCCGACTAAAAAAGCATTTAGTTGGGGTTAAAGGAGATGTGGAACCCTATAAAAACATAAGTCATAATGTGAAGTGGCAAATGAAAACTTTACTTGAAGAATATCACCATGAGAAGGATAAAAGGGAAAGGTTGAATTTTGAAATAGGTGGTAGAAGTTTGTTTGTTGGTTTTTGTTATGATTGTGGAAATGTTGAAGGTGGCAGTGTTAGTGCTAGTGTTCCATTCTAGGCCTAGCAAGAAGTGAATGTTCCATCCTAGGCCTAGCTAGGAAAAGAAGAAGGTAGGTGACTAGTTTTTTTACACCACAAACAACTCCTAGAGCCTAACCTTTAATTCGTAGTATAATACAATCAAGAGATGCAGCCCACAATGTTGATATGGTAGTAGTTAAATGGTGGTATGATATAGGTTCATCATTTAATGCTTCCCAATCTTACTATTATCAATCTATGGTGGATACAATAGCCTCTTATGGTCTGGGATACAAAGCTCATTTGATTGATGACTTAAGAAGTAAACTTTTGAATTGCTTAATTTCTGAAATTAAAAGTAATTTGACTGAAAGAAGAGTAAATTAGGCTATTTTTAGGTGTTCAGTCATATATGATGGTTGGAAAAAAAGGAGACAAGAGCATATTACTAATTGTTTGGTTTATTCTATAAATGGCTCAATGTTTTTGAAGTTTATTTATGCATCTAGCCTTATTAGAAATACTGATACTTTATTTGAGATATTTGATGAAGTTGTGAATAAATTAGGGTTAGAAAACACTGTTCAGTTCATTACTAACAATGACTCCACTTATAAAGTGGCAAAAAGAAGGTTACAAAATAATTATAATTCTTTTTTTTTGGACTCCTTATGTTACACATTGTATTGACCTAATGCTGTAGAATATAAAAGATCTTAGGTATTTTCCTATTATTGATAAGACTATGCAGAAAGCTAAAAAGGTGCCAAGTTCATCTATAATCAAACATGGGTGTTGAATTTAATAAGAAAGGAATTTACCAATGGTAGGAATTTGTGTTGTCCTAGTGTGACAAGATTTGTAACAAATTTCTTATCACTTCAGCCTTTTGTTTCAATAAAGAAAGAGTTGAGATAAATGTTTATAAGTAATAAGTGGGTTGCATCTCAGCATGCTAAGTCTAATGTTGGATTGGAGGTTTCCAACATTATATTGGAAGATAGAGAATTTTGGTCTCAATGTCAATTTGTTATTTGTGAGCCTTTCGTGAGGGTTCTTCACTTGGCTAATAGTAAAGAAAAGCCAACAATGGGTTATTTTTTATGCCCTAGAAAGAGCGAAGAAAGCAATCAAGGCCAATATGAAACATAGGCCTTCTTTGTGCACGTCAGATATTGCAATCATCAATGAGAGAAGGAAAAGATAGCTTTCTTTTCTATTGTTTGCAGCTGGGTGTTTTTGAATCTTAGTATATATTTCAGACCGAATTTTACAAAGAAAGTTAAAGTTAGTAGAGGAATGTTATTCACTATTACAACAATTGTTGGGTCATAAAATGATGCAAGATCTCTTAAGCTCAAAAATGGAGCTTTATAAGATATTTTCTGGAGATTTTGGATAGTCGATTGCTATTCGACAAAGAGCAAAACTTTTTTCAAGTATTAGTTGTTTCCTTTTTCTTATTTGTTGAAAATTAATTATCACTTTATTTTGTTTGTAACACTATTTTGTTATCTTACAACTTACAATTTCTTTGTGGAATCAATTTGGAAATGGTGTTCTAGAATTGCAAAGGTTTGCAATTCAAATTTGAAGTCAATGTATGAGTGCAATAGGTTGTGAATGGAATTGGAGCACATTTGAATTCATCCATTCCAAGAAAGGGAATAGATTGGAGCACAAAAGATTGAATGACTTGGTATTCATTCGTTACAATCTAAAGCTTCAGGAAAGGTATGTTATTATCATTATTAATTTCGCTATAATTTCTTATAATTTTCTAATAATTAAATTTTATTGTTTACTAGGAGTCTTAATAGCACAAGTAGTTTAACAAATCCAATTTTTATTGATGATATTCATCTTTTGGCAGATTGGGGTTATGAGGAATTGGATTTGATATATGTGAATAACTTAGATGATAATCTTGGCAAGGAAAATATTAACATGTCATTTGGTGCATTGAATTTAAATGATGATGATGATAAGGCTCCTCTCAATGATGAAGATTTTGTACTTAATGATAACTAGGTCAGTGTAGGTATAGCAAGTATCCTGCTGCAGGCAATTGAATGAAGTTCTACGTTTTTGTTTTTCCTCTTCTTTTAATTTTACTTATATTTGATGTATATGTTAAATTATATATATGAAATGTAATTGTAAATGTTTTTGCTACAAATTTCACTTCTACTTGATTAGTTCCTCATCACAAACTCTTGTCAAAAATTGTAATAGCTTAAGAGTTAAGGATATTTATTATTTATTGGATGTTTTGGTGTAATCATTATTTATTATATGATGAAATTGTAATATTTTAAATAGTTCGTATAATTCTTAATGTTATATTTGTGTGATTGATAATTGTCTTTTATCATATTAATTATGGTTATTATTTATATGTGAAATATCTGAAAATTATTATTATTTCATATTAATTGTGATTATTATTTATTATGATTTTTAGAAACAAGGTTGATGTAAACTTATAAAGTATACAATACAACTATACAATATGACAATAGATTATTTTACAATTTCTAAAAAAATTCAAGGACTATTTCATACAATTAAAAAATTACCTGAAACGATACCTAATTTTGACCGGTACTGATACAGTACCATACTAGAACTCAATCTGGTATCAGGTCCAGTACAGTATTCGCAACATTGATTTCGATCCTTTCCTTTTTATTGTTTGTTAGTTTTAACTTCTCTTAGTTTTACTTTTTGTCCTGTTTGATAGTTTTTTGTGTTTTACGTCCCTCTTCTATTTTCATATCACATTAGGGATAACGCAATATTTAAGTGTGGGGGAGTAGTAGTTTAATTAATAAAATTGTGTGTTGTGTGTTTTTCCCATTTAATAGTTAGAGATGCATTGTCATAAAGTAAGCTTGATCAAGATTAGAAATTCATAATATGAATAAATAAGTATACTTGCATGCTTAGGCTGGTTGACTTGGATTTTGATTAAAAGGACATTAACTTGTTATGATGGATAAATGACACTTTCTTTAGTAAGATTTTGTGCCTCTTTGAAATATTAAACACCAAAATCATGTTCTTTGTTGAGAGTGCACTTTCATGATTAAGGATTTCTAGAACTTCCTTACGAATACTAGTAAGATCACAAAATCTTATGCAAAAATTGAAATGATGAAGGAAATTAAGATTTGCCCTTTTTTACTTAAAAAGCCACCATAAATTTACCCTTAATGAGCCCTCTTTGAGATTAACATTAAACCCTTTCTCTCTTAAAACCCAAAATATGAGCCTAACCTTGATTATTTTTCCCCCTTCATTATACCTACCATAAGGGTGAGTTGAGCATTTGAAATCGTATGACTGAGTTTAAGGAATAATTGCTTGAATAAGAGTAGGGGAATAATAGCATATACTTGGCTTTGAGTTTGGAATGGGATGGTCGTAACAACTTATATCTCTCCTCTACATTTTTCCTCTTCTAAACTTATCTCTTTGTTCCAAATAAAGAAAAAAGAAAAAAGAAAAAAGAAAAAATAGAAAGAAAACAAGGGAAGAGAAGACAACCAGAAAATGAAAAGAAAGAGGAGAGACCTAAAAAAAGGAAAAAAGGGGGAGTACTAATCTTGTTAATTGAAAGGAAAGAATTGAGTGTTTTATGCTTCATTGTTCTATATTATTTTAAATGCTCAATTAATTTTGCAGTCTTAAACTTTGATTTTTCCTTTTTCTACCCTTAACCCTGCCTCATTACCACAAAAATAAAAACCTTCATATTGATGTGAGTAGTGGAGATTAGATTAGTAAACTAGCTTATGGTAGATGCCTTACATGAAATGAATAATGAGTGAATATATCCTACCCTTGAATGCTTAAGAGGATGGAGAGTAGAACGAGTGTCTATCACATTTGTTAATGATTCTTTAAATTGAAGTACTTGTTACTTTTGGCTAAAGTATGAGGAGAATAGCTTGATCATAGAGCATTATAAGTTTCAAGTTCTTAGGTTGTGTTTATTAAAATGATACTTGATATCTCTGACAATTATTTGGAAAATTGTTGTTTTCATTGTTTGTTCTTTGTATAGTTTATTTTTCTCAATTTTGGTTGGGGACAAACACAGTACAAGTGTGAGGGACTTGTTGTGTTTAATTTTTATTGATTTTACTAGCTTTTATATCTAATTTTGGTTAAAAATCCCTGCCTTGTAATCCAAATTTGAATGAAATTAGTTATGTGGAATTGTTTGTTAATATTGTAGGAAAAGAAAGAAATTGGGAAAAAGTCACATGGGTGTCAGCTATCACGCACGTGACAATGAGTGTCATGCACGTGACAAGGGGAGTCACCACCATGCAAAAGAATTCTAGCATTGAATTAAATGACATGCAAGTCCTACATGATTACAGCGAATTAAAAAACCTATATTCTCTCTATATAAATAGAAAATTTATAGAAAGAAAATAGAGCTCGACAGAGCAAGAATAGAAAATGGGAGAGTAGTCGGCATAAGCAATAACAAAAGAGAGAAAAGCTAGAAAGCATGAGAAACCATTTCTAGGCAAAATAAGGATAGATGAGGTGGAAAGCAGGAGCGTGAGCAAGGCTAGTGGAGTAAAAACATACAACGATTAGATTAAGCAGGAGATTCACTGCCACTCTTCTTCATCTGAGAGTTCTTCATTCTACTCGTTGAACTTATTTCATCTATTTATTACTTTTATTTCTCTATTTACCATTAAACATGAGATTGAAGTTAATGAATATGATGAACAAATTTTATTCCATTATAGGTTGATTGTTTATTTTTTAGAATTAATGGAACTGATTTAATTGATTATGCATGATTAACTTATTGTCTTATTGTCTTGTTATTTTATATTATCTCTTAATTTATTGGATGTAATAGTTTTGCTAGCTTTTGCGTTCATATTAAATGACCAATTGAGAGAAAAAGTTTAATATTAGAACAAAAAATTGTAGAGTCTTAAGTTATGAATTAGAAATATATTAACTTAAATAGGTAATTATTAGTTAGGTTTCAATAATTGATTTCAATAATAAACTTGTCGAATACGAAAGTTTGATCTATTTTATTATTAGATTTGATTTTTGAACCTAATTGTTAATTTTAGCAAGACAATTATTCAATCAATTTGCCTTAGTCAAGCATAAGAGATTAAATTAGTGAAATTAATTTCTCAAGAGCTCACTAAATTGATTAATCAATTGTTCTTTGCTTCCAATTAAATTAGTTTACTTTTTAGTTCATTTTGTTTTAATTTCTTTAAATCCTTTATTTGAGTGGACTAATTTCATCTCCTTAAAAGACAGACTTGGTTATTCAACTACAATTAACTCATATATTTGCGAGTGGGTTAGCCTAGGTTTTTAGTACTTATTTTGGCACAACACTCATCCTCTTGCAAATTTTCATTAATAAATGTTGTCTTAACATCCATACCAAATTTCATAATCATGATATGCGACCATAACCAATGAGATCCTTATGCATTTTAGTATAGCTACTGGTGAAAAGGTTTCACCAAAATCAACTATTTGTTTTTGTTTATAACCTTTAGCCACTAACCTCGCTTTGGATGTATGCACATTACCATCCATGTCATTTTTTCTTTTAAAAACCCACATGCATCCAATAGGTATAATATCATCAGTGCATCCAGTAAAATTCATACTTAGTTAGTATATATGGATTCCATTTTAGATCTCATCGCTTTATGCCATTTTAAAGAAACAATTTTAGACATTGTTTCTTTAAAAGTAGTAAGCTCATCGTGTATGAGCAATATATTATCCTTCTCATGCTCAATATGTAGATCTAATCTAGTGGAGGGATGACATATCCTAATAATGTGTCGCAGACTATGCATCTTTTGAACCCTCAGTTGTAAATTGTATGTATCAACTTGAGATTCTTGTTCCATCTCAATGCAAATTTGTGACTCTTGAACTTCTCTAAATTCTACCTCACTCCTACTACTTTCTTTTAGAATAAAATCTCTTTCTAAAAATGTGGCATGTCTTGAGACAATCATCTTTTGCTTAAAAGGATGGTAAAATTAATATCTGATACTCTCTTTTAGATACCCTACAAATTTGCATTTATCTGATTTAGCTTGAAGCTTACTAGATATTGCATGTTTCACATAAGCATCACATCTCTAAATCTTTAAATGTGACAATCTTGGTCTTCTACCGATCTATATCTCATATGGTGTCTTGTTAATCGATTTGGACAAAACTCTATCTAGAAGATAAGCAACAATTTCAATGGCATATCCTCAAAAGGAGATAGGAAGGACTGTATGACTCATCATGGAATGTACCATATCTAATAGAGTATGATTTCTCCTCTCAGATACTCCATTATGCTGTGGAGTTGTAGAAGGAGTCCATTGTGAGAGAATCTCATTTTGTTTTAAGTAACCACGAAACTTATGATCCAAGTATTCACCACCTCAAGCTGATCTAAGTGTCTTAATAATTTTATCAGTTTGTTTTTCAACCTCAAGTCTTAATTCTTTGAACTTTTCAAATGATTCAGACTTTTATTTCATCAAGTACACATAACCATATTTAAAATGATCATCTGTGAACATAATGAAATATGAGAATCCACCTCAAGCACTTGTGGAAATAGGTCCACATACATCTGAATGTATTAGCTCTAGTAATTCGCTATCATATTCTCTCTTTCCACTAAAGGGTAGTTTGGTCATCTTTCACAACAAACAAGATTCACAAGTTTCATATGATTTATAATCAAAATGATTCAAATATACTTCTTTATCTAACTTTGTGATTCTAGTTTTATTAATATAAACTAACCTTCAATTCCATAAATAAAACGAATTTTGGTCACTTAACTTTCTTTTCTTGCTATTTATATTAAGAAATGGCCTTTCAAGATCTAACTCATACAAACCATTTGTAAGTAATCTAGGTCTATAATAAAACATCTTTATTAAAAAAAAACTCTTATTCTTAATAATAAAGAAAAATCCATTCAAATCTAAATAAGAAATAGAAATGATATTTAATGTAATAACTGGAACATAATAATAATTATTTAGTTCTAATATAAAGTCAAAAGGCAAATCTACTAATCACTCAACTATTTTCATATGGTTTATACTGCATTCAAATACTATCAACTGAATAATTCTAGGGCAGTTCATAAGTAACAAAATAGAGTAATTCCCGTACGAGATACCTTAGTAATCTCAAGTATAAGGATCAATTATACAACTTTTATTATGAAAAATCCATAAACACACAAGTAATAATTCATTTGGGATTCTCACAGTCGGGTCAGTTCAGTGACTTATTCTCTAATAAGCACCCACACATTAGTTTAAATATGTCTATAATTTAATTTAAGAGATCAATTACTTTCTTTATAAAAAAGAAACATAATGTGTGTTAGTTTTACTATTTTAACAATATTCCGTATTGATGAGACTATAATGAACATTTAGGAACAATACATAAATATAAATTAAATCTCATCATAATTTTAATTACACAGTAATTATTTCAAAGATTTTTACATTTAATATTAAGACATCAAATATAATTAACTTAACACACAAAGATAAAGAAAATCTTTTTATTAATTAAATAATAATATCATACATCAAATTGTAACCAACCGAGTAGCTACTAGAGCATAAGCTAACACTGGCCACCTGCACTATCCTGAACGAGAAAACAATTGATGATATTGACATAGCTTGAAGAATCTTGGATGTTATCAACTATCAAAGCAGTCATCAAGTTGACAAGGCTAAAGATGCTTAT
>JANZLD010000009.1:9380925-9397349 GCA_026413575.1 Erythroxylum carthagenense | reverse complement strand
TCCAGCTACAATCTACATCAATTATAGCCTATTCTATTCTACTTATCTTTGTTTTTCCTTCCCACACTACGTCACTTCTCCTTGTTGAAAGCTTCAAACCCTGTCTCCTTAAGGCAAATTAAATCTTATCGTTTTAACTCGTTTAAAAAGAATTCTAAGATTTTTTAAACATACAAAAACAACCTCGACTAACCATTTCCGTTAAACCTCTTAAGAAAAACTCACTTTGCGTATTTCATTAATTTTTTATAGGTGCATGTCACATTTATCCTATGTGGCAAAGGACCAAAGAAATTAAAAAAAGAAGTCGTCAAACATTTGGTATAAACCCAAAATTTCAACACTTTTCATGTATCCAATCCAGTTTGGGGCTTGGCTAGTTAACAAGTTGTTGCTCAGATTGAGAAGATTGTACAAGCCAGGCCTGTGCATTATGTTTAGGACGTACTCAAAAAACGAGTTCATGCTAAAATCAACAGTTCTCAGCAACATACAACTCCCAATCCCATCAGGAACTTGCCCGCTAAAATGATTCTTGCTGAAATTGACATCACACAAGTTCAAAATTTCAATACCTGTTGAAACCTGACCCTCGATCATTCTATTAGCTAAATCAAGCAACTTGATCCCGTTCAACCCCCAAATGCCAAGCAGCAGATATTTAGAATATTGATTGGAACTGAAATTTATAAGGAGTAGCACAAAAGCTCAAAGAAGCAGGAATCTTCCTTGAAAATTGGTTTGAGCCAAAGAAATGGCTCTAGGAGACCCACATTTCTTGACATTTATGGCTTCCTTATTCCTTTCTCTTTGGTTTTCTACTTTGTCCATTTTCGCAAGCTTGAAAATTATCTTCTTTTCATTAAACATAAATGATGTGTTAGCTTTTCCAAAATGCTGCACATCAGGATCATAAAGTCACATTCTACCAACTAAAATATGTGATACTTCTATATAAGTAACATTACACCAAATAGAATCTTCATTTATTCTTAATTTGAAAAATACCAAGCACCTTGGAGTAAGCGGTATAATGCTATCATCAACCCAAACAACTTTGTAAGGATATGGATGTTCTTTGAAAGTAAATTAAATTGCTTTACCATGTTCCTCGATCCCACATTCATACTATTGCTCCATCAATAACAAGCTTCCATTCTTTAACTCCACTTCTAAGTTGAGTAAAGAAAATACTAATACAGAGATTTTTTTCCTTTTCTTCCACCTTAGGGGTTGTAAGTATACATCTCATTATATTAAGATTTGTAGGACCAACTTGTTCATCATTATAGCCTCCCTTCGAGTCCTTCCCAACATCTTGTTCACACACATTTATTAGATTCTTCCTCTTCTTCTTCCATCATGTGTAAACCTTTATTAGTATATTCATAGCCAAGGTAGTCCCTCCCATTATGTCGGAATCACTTCTTGTCATTGTTGCCTCCTTTTGTCCTAGTCTTAACTATAACTTTGCCTTTAGGTTTAGTTCCTTGATAAGTTTAGCAGTTATCTGGTGCAAATTTTGATTCATTACGTATGCCTAAAATTTTGCATAGTTGTAGTTCTTTTCATGTCAAACTTCTTAGCTTGATTTTGAAACTTTAGTTACTTGTCCTAGATATTGTTCTGCTCTTAAAGTCAAGTGATATGCATTTTCGAGGCTGCAAATCCTTTACATTAGTCGTTTTTGTAGTGAGATATGAGTCGTCGTTCAGATTACATTCTTTTACACCAGTTAGAAAGTTTATCAAATATTTTGTATATTTCGTTATGGACATAATATCTTGTCCAAGTATCGTAAATTGATCTTGGAGATCTTCCAGGTAATGAAATAGTAAGTATTTTTCTGATAACTTCAGCCTCGTCTCTTCTCAATCAATAATTGGTGGCTGACCTATTTTTTGAAGTCTATCTTCTATTGATCTTCAACAAATTTTAGCATGTCCAACTAGCTTTTTCTTTGCAAATCGGACTTTTCGATCTTCTGACATGTTGTACTAGTCAAAGACGTCTTAGATTGCTGCTAGCCAGTCCAAGAATAGATGTGGATCAATCTTTCTTGCAAAATCAAGGGCTTCAGCAAGAACATTCTTGGTAATACCATCCAGTATGTTTATGTGTTTCAGCTCTATCATGGCCTCTAAAGCTAAGCAGGTGTTGTCCGAGTGTTACTGGTTGGTTTCTTTGTCTAGGATCTCTCAATAGGCGTTAATTCCCTAACTCACTTGTTGACTAGTTTTAGCCTCTTCACCTTGGATTTCACTTTCTCCACCCATAACATCAAGTGTGGTTCGTTGTCTGGTGTTGTTTTTGTATTAGTTCTTGGAGTACATTGTAATCGAGGATCATAAAGGTCTTTTTTTTTCATTATTTTTAGAAGGATTTTATCTCCCTCTTGGTTGTTGATTATTCTTTTATATGCTGCTCTACTACGCGTTACCATTGTGAATGAAAGCTTTGATGCCCCAGCACATATGTCAAACTAGTGGCTAAGAATCACAAAAGTTATAAATTCTAGTTTCTGGAATTTGAGTTTTAGGTTTGGAATTTTAGCTAAGATGGTTGAATTTCAAGTTTGGAATAGCTGAAATTTTGGGGTTTGATATGGCTATAATTTAGGATTTTGTTTGCTAGAAATTCAGGTTAAAACTGCTGGAATTTTAGTGAGATTAAACAAATAACAGAGAGTAAGGAATTAGGAACCAATCACAGGACTTAAGAATCACTGTTAAAAGAAAGTATCAAACCTTCTAACTATAAATTCAAATTTATAGAAAAAATTCAGAATCTTATGATTAACTAAAAGTTATTAGAACCCTTATTTTAGCAGTAACGAAGTTCTAACTAAAATATACAAAACCAAATTGAATCATATTCTAATAGAATTTTATATTTTTAAAAAAATTTAAGCCCTAAACAATTAGGATAACATATCTAATAAGGAAACTAACTAAATTTCACCCTTCTTTGCTGTCACCTCAACTCTCACTCTTCAACCCACCAAGTTAAAGCTTGTGGTTGATTAATTTTTCTCCTTTATTTATTTTATAAACTCTAAGCTCTTTTACATCAAGATGGTTGTAAAAGATCTTAATGCTATGCGGTTGAAATACACAAACCCTAAATTTGGGGTGTTAGAATTTAGGAATAAGGTGTTTAGCAAGAGTAGAATAAATTTTGGAAATCACTATTATGCTTTGTCCCTAGAATTAGGAATTATGCTCAGGGATTTGAACAAACAAAACTATTGGCTACTAATATGTTGCTAAATATCATTTCGAAGATTTTAGGAATCACTCGCAAGTATTAAGAATCTCTCCTAAAACAAAGAATCACATTGCAAATTGAAATTCAGATATATAAACAAAATACTTACATAAACTGCACTTAAATGAAAATATATAAATATTCATACTTAATTGTTATAAGGCTTAACACTTGCTCTGTTGTTTAATCTCTCTTCGCTCTGAATAGTTTTATTCTGTCCAACGTCTAAAACAAGGGAAACTGATAATTAGAGCAAATAAACTGAAACAGAAGTATTAAAGAATTCTACAGGCTATTAAAGAAAATAACTAAGAGATTACACTGTTACATTTATGCTACATGTTGACACTTAAGAAGCTAATCTCACTTCATCAAGGATTATTTGGTCTTAGTAAAGAGATGAAAATACAATCTAGTTATTTTTTGAGAAAAGGTGGTGATGCAACTTGTTTAGAATAGCCTTGTAAGGAAATAACAGGAGCACGCTTTGCTGATTGCATCTTATGCATCAAACTTCCAATTATCTTTTTAAAGTGAAGTCTTCAGGGGATGATTGGGTTACTGTTTTATACCTTTTTCCTTGGTAATTTTATTTTAGGATTTGAATGCCTCTAGATGTCATTTGTCCCCCTCTTCCTGATAGATCGTAGCTTGGAAAGGATTATATATTCTGAAAATTCACAATTGTAGCACACATTTGGCAGTGGTGGGTGTTTCAAATTTGAACTACACTGGGTGACAGTGTCATTTTCTTTTTTGTAAGCAACAGACTTAACTATTCTTATGCTAGAGCTGTCATGTATAATTTATGGCAACATGCCATGCTATAAGCTTTATAGGAAGTATGGTGGAGGGGCGCAGAAGTACTGGAGTATTTAATCATCCTCCTGTATGATTAGTCCCTTCCAAAATTTCTTTGCTTTTAAGCCTCCAGCTACTTTTGCTTTTATCTTCTGCGTGTAGTTTGCACTCCAAGTAAGCAAGAAAATGATAATGAATTAGATTGTTTCATCTAAAATGGTTGGAAAGGAGAAACAATGCTTCTGAAGCTGAGTTGTGGGTACTTGGTTATTCTTGCTTGTGGATGTGATGTTGCTTTTTTGTATGTTTAGATTATGTTTTATGGCATATTTACCTTTGTTTGCTTCTTGTTTGTTTGGTGTGGTTTGCAGCAAGACCTGCTAAGCTTGTTAGAGATGATGAGATTACATCTCCAAGTGGGACAACTGTTCTTTATCCAAACAGTGGAGGCAACATCCATTGTTTCAGGGCTATAACACCATGTGCTATATTCGACATCCTATCTCCACCCTACTGTTCTGAGCAAGGGCGACATTGCACATATTTTAGGAGGTCCCTAAGAAGGGATCTCTCCCTATCTGGTAATAATATTAACCATTTTATGATTATAAGTCCTGTTAATATTATCATCTATAGATGGACTGATTGATTTTGTTACTTTTGCAAATGAAGGCGAGCTTGAGTTGGAAGGAGTAACAGATGTGACTTGGCTGGAAGAGTTTCAACCTCCTGACAACTTCATTATTCAGAGAGCGCCTTACAGGGGTCCTCTGATTAAAACTTGAGAAATGTTTATTAAATAGCTTTAAATTACAGAGGTCCCCATTATTGGAACTTAAAGAATTGTTATCTAGAAAGATTTGAGGGGTGCTGTGATGTAGAAATTGGCGATGATTACTGTAAGAAAAGGACATTTAAACTTGTACATACTTACCAGTTGGAGCTTTATTTTCAACTACTGACCTCACATATAAATTATTAAGGCTGGAATATACATGGAACAAAAGATATGCTTAATAATAGAGCAAAGTATGTTACGCGTGGAATAAGATAAACAGTAGGAGTAAAGAGGGTTCAGTGTACTTAGACAAAGACATCGAAAAACTTTAATTGTTTTGATCTTTACCCATAATAAATTGGTGTAAGAGCATTTGATTCTTAGCAAAGAAAGTATGAGAGAAGATAAAAGATCACTAGATGCTCGATGATTGGAGGAAAACATGAAAGCTCAAATATAAGAGTTGGTGACCAAGTACGAGCGAATGTTAAAGTGAATTGAAGGAGATGATTCTACTACGCAGAATAGTAGAACTATAAAGCACGACAAAAGGGTGCAAATACCCTATTTCATGGCTATGATCTGTGATTTAAGAGCTTATCTAAGCTCCTTTGGATGTGTTTTAATGTTTAGAGTCAAGCTAGATTGAGTTAGAAGCAAGAAAAGAGGAGGAAGTGAGTTGTGCAAGTTGCACCCTTATAACCTAGTTGCTGTCGAAATTTCCAGCAAGGTAAAGGATGTGTTCCTTGCTCTTTTAATGCTTAATTTGCACCTATGTCAATCATAGAGAAGTATTAAAATAGCTAGGAAGCATTTGGTTAAGGGACGAGGTCCCGTTGAGACCAAATGATTGCAATCGAGCCATACTGAGCATAGAAAGCTCTAAGAGCTTTTCCGCCTATGCTATTGTTTTATGGAAGCTCTTAAGAGGTTTCTAGAGCCTCAAACTAGTACTAGTTGTTGTGTTTATGCCTGCCATGATTTAAGGAAAGAGGCCGTCACTTTGATCAAGAAGTGGAATTAGTTAAATATTGAAATGTTCATAATGTTTATGAGTTATTTGAGTTATGTTTGTACATTGCATTTGTTTGAATTTTGTTTCGAGCATTTGGGGGCGTTGCTGCCATATTTTTCTTTTGATATATATGTGTTTTGAGCTTTGGTTGGAGGTATTGATTTGGGTGCACCGAAGCGTCCCTTACTAAGTTACCCCTTTAATGTTTACATTTCAAGAAATAATGACCGAAAGGGCCCTAAAGAGTATTAGGACGGTCTTAAACTTTTGTAAAGTTTAGGTAATGAATGCTTCTTTAAGTTTTAGCGGTCCTCTATTGATTCATGATAATTAAGGAGTTTGTTAAGAGAGGGTTAACACCTAAGGCCTCCCAAGTTTAAGTGTGTACTCTCTTTTGGTTTAAGGCTCTTGTATACATAAATGGTCCATGCATGTATTTTGTGTACATTTGGAAGTGTGTATGGAAGATCTGGAATGATTTGTATATGATTTAGGTATTGTCCTGTATCTTGGCAGCAAGGGCAAATATTGTTAGCAAAACATGTATGCCCTAAAACGTATGTTAATGTATATAGACTCGCAGAATAGGCACTATAGAGGTTAAGATCACTACATCTTACCAGGGAAACAGTTAATTCTCTTGGCTCCTTCTAAACTTTCGTTGTTTTCCTTCATGCACAATGAAGTTAATTAAGAATAAATTTTAAAGACTTCAAAAATCAATTGGCTTCTGTTATGAAAGTTTAACATAATATTTGCTTTTCTTCATTCATTCAAACAAGATCATAACCTTTGCATTCATTGTATCTGCTTGCTTCATCCTTTTTAAAATAGTTAGTAACTTCCTTCATGAGGAGAAACATCAGTAGCACATACAACAAGTGTACTAAAAGTTTTCAAAGTGCCTCATTAATGGAAGTGAACTCTTTGAATTCTTGCTCATGAAACATTAGTTACCATTTAACAAATTATGTAGTTCAAACTAGTTCTCATCAAAAATAAAATACTAGATCTTTTCAAAGAATTAATATTTTGAAAATGATAGATAGTCAATGAAAATGAAAATACTTGCCATTGTCAAATATGGATTCACAACTACTAGTCTTAGTGTGGGCTCTCTCATTATCTTACTAGGGCTTTATATTTTTTATACCTAGTATTTTTAAGGCCGTAAGCACCTAATGCACTCATTGCTTAAATTCACAAGAATACATTAGGACAATGAAGTTACCTTTTGATGTGGAATGGGCACCAGGAAAGCTTTTATTTGAAGCATGCTTTATGTTTGGCTTATTTGGGAAGAAAAAAGAAGAAATGTATAACAATTATGCGATTGTGAGTAGTATAATCACAATGGCAAGAATGGGAAATGTTGAAGAATAGAGATTTGGATAAGAACATTCTTATGGGATAAGATTATTAGAAACAGAAATCCCTATAATCAAAGGATTTCTATTATAGACTTCTAGATATAGTTTAGTTAAGATTAGTACTTATTTCCTGTTGGTATGTTGTATTTATATGTATTCGTGTATATTAAATGAAAGATAAGTTTTCCTGAAAATCTTAACATGTTATCAGAGCCCTAAGGTTTTCTGGAAGTATTCTTCATTTTTTTCTCGATGACCTTCATTGCTGCCTTAATCAACCTTCATTACTGCTCCTTCTTGTCAGATTATTCTTCATTTTTTTCTCGATGACCTTCATTGCTGCCTTAATCAACCTTCATTACTGCTCCTTCTTGTCAGATTTCTCAATCTCCATAACTATTATTTTACCCAATCTTTTCCTTATTTCACCATGGCAAATTATGGAACTTCTTAAACTACCATTTCTAGCTCAGATGAATCTGTCTCTATCCAAAAAAGTGGGGAACTACAGAATGTTCATGTCTCCAACAGACTCAATGGCAAGAATTGCCTCTCAAGTGGTGACTCCTTGTTCACACCTATCTCAAAGGGAAAGGACAGCTTGATCACCTGCTAAAATTAGAATCTGCAATAGGGAATTCAGAAATAGAAACATGGGAAGAAGAGGACTCTATGATCATGTCATGGTTGTGGGACTCCATGGAACCTTCAATCAGTGAAACGTGCATGCTTTTAACCAAAGCAAAGGAGATTTGGGATTGTATTCAATGTATGTATTCAAAGGCATGCAATGCTGCTCAAATCTATGAATTTAAGATCAAAGCCCATGCCACCAAGTAAGGAGACAAATCAGTCACAAATTATGCTAACACTCTACAACCTCTATGGCAAGAACTTGACCATTATCAGGTCATTGAGATGAAAAGTCTTGAAAATGTTGTTTTTCTCAAAATTCATAGAAAAAGAGCATATTTGTGATTTCTTGGCTAGATTAAACCCTAAATTTGATCAAGTCAAGGTTTAAATTCTTGGAAGGGAGTGCATACCCTCACTAGAAGAGGTTATTTCCCTTATTAAAGTAGAGGAGAGCAGAAGAAACGTGATGCTCGAGCCCCAAAACATGGATGGGTTAGCAATGGTGATAAAGGCAGATAAACAAGACAAAGAAAGGAGTGATCAAGCCCAACCTAAGCAATTTGGAAAGGACAAGTTATGGAAGGAAAATAAGGATAATCTATGGTGAACTTACTGCAATAAACTGAGACACACAAAGGAGACCTGCTGGAAATTGAATAGGAAGCCACCAAATCGTGAATGGGGAAATCAAGGAGGTCAACCACGACCACGAGCACATTCGGCTAAATAGAAGGAAGATGAAGAAAATCCAGCAGCTGGGAGTCTTAGTAATGAAGAGATTGAGAAATTAAGAGGTTTGTTGAGTTCCTTTGGATAGTCTAAAGGTACATATTTCTTTGCTCTCTCAGGTAAACTTACATTCTCTTTGTATACAAACACCTTAGAAATTAAGCGCTACAATAGCTCTGGGATTATAGACTCCGGTTCCACAAACCACAAAACCCCTATATCATAGTTTTTCCACACATGCAACCCTAGTCCAAGTAATAGGAAAATCATAGTTGCCAATGGAGAATTAGCCACTGTTGCTGGTTATGGAGACATTAAATTGAGCCCTACACTCACTCTAAAAAATGCCTTACATGTACTAAAATTATCAGCCAATCAAATCTCTATCCAAAGGCTTACTAATGTCCTTAATTGTGTTGCCATTTTTTCTCCTTCTTGCTATGTTTTTCAGGACCAGGACAAGGGGAAGAGGATTAGACTTTCTAAGCAATGGAATGGTCTCTAGCACCTTGAACCATATCAAAAAGCTAAGATAAGTATACCTTAATCCTCCCTCAATTCTTCGAATAAAGATTCCTTTTAGTTGCATCATCTTTATATAGGTCATCCATCATTTGTAGTTCTAAAAACTATGTTTCCCCACTTATTTAAAGGATTAGATATCTCTGATTTTCTTTATGAAATTTGTGAATTGACAAAGCATACTTGTGTATCTTTTCCTATTAATAATAAAAGAGCTTCTCATCCTTTTCATATGATTCATAGTGACATATGGGGTCCATCCATTATACCCAATATTTCTGAAGCTCGTTGGTTTGTCTCTTTAATTGATGATTGTACTCGAATTACATGGTTATTTCTCCTTAAACAAAAATCTAATGTAGGAATTGTTATTCCAATTTTTCATTCAATGATTCAAAACCAATTTAGGGTAAAGATAAAGAGTTTTAGAACAGACAATGCTAAAGACTATTTTAACCAAATCTTATCTCCTTACTTCTAATCGTATGGTATTATTCATGATTCTTCCTGTGTTAATACACCTCAACAAAATGAAGTGGTTAAAAGGAAAAATGGACACCTACTTAATGACACTCAAGCCTTACTTTTTCAAGGAAATGTCCCTAAATCTTATTGGGGTGAAGCAATTCTTAATGACACCTATATGATCAATAGACTACCCTCACGTGTTCTAGACAATAAGAGTCCTGTCGAGGTCCTAACTCTTTCTACCCTCATTTTAGAACTTCCAATGGACTCACTCCTAAGGTATTTGAGTGTCCTGCTTTTATTCATGTCCATAGCCAAAACTAGGGGAAGCTTGATCCTAGAGCCATTAAGTGTGTGTTTTTAGGATACTCATCAACTTAAAAGGGATATAAATGCTACAATTCGTTTACAAAAAGGATCTATACTTCAACTGATGTCACTTTCTCAAAGTACAAATTCTTCTTCTCAAAGTCCTATCTTCAGGAGGAGAATAGAATAATGGAAGATAATCTTTGTAGTTCCTTAGAACCAATAAATACCCTAGACCTCACTCATACTCCAACTTCTGTCCAGTCAGCCCAACCAAATTCTATCAGCATCATAGAACCCAAGCCAAGCCAGGCATAAAAGCTCTTAAGTTACCTCCCGTCCTAGCCAAAACCCCCCATAAGTTTCCAAGTTCTCCTCAAGTATACTCAAGGAGAAAAGACATTCCAAGCAAACTCAAGATATTCTAGCACTAAAGCAAGTTCAAGAGTCAAATCCTAGTCCTGGAAATGAGATCACCATGAGTCCTCAGCCATGCTCAAATATCCAAACAGGTAAACATTCCACTAATCCAATTGATGATTTAGACCTTCTTATTGTTGTTAGAAAAAGGAAATAGAGAATGCACTCATCAATCACTCTATCCACTTTCCCATTATATCTCCTTCAAATATCTCTCACCTACCCATAAAAATTTTATTGTGAATTTAAATACAATGGCTATTCCCAAAACTATTTTTGAGGCCTTATCGAAAAAGGAATGGAAGAACAAATGAATGATTTAGAGAAGAATCATACTAGGGAGGTTGTTGACAAACCAAGAGGGAAGAACATTGTTAACTATAAGTGGATCTACATACTAAAATAGAAGGTTGATGGCTTCTTAGAGAGATACATTGCTAGGTTGGTAGCTAAAGAATATACTTATACCTATAGACTGTATTAGAAGACATTTGCCCCAGTTGCGAAGATGAACACAATAAGGATCTTACTGTCATTGGCAGCTTCTTCAGTATGACGTTAAGAATACTTTTCTTCGTGGAGATCTCAATGAAGAAATATACATGAATGTTCCACCTGAATTTGCAGAAGACACAAGTAACAAGGTCTGTAAATTAAGAAAGGCTCTTTACGGACTAAAACAATTGCCAAGAACCTAGTTTGACAGGTTCGCAAAAGTAATGAAAGAATCATGATATAAGCAGAGTCAAGGGGATCATACTCCTTTTATAAAGCACTCAAAAACAAGAGGAGTGAAACACTCAAAAATAAGAAAAAACGAAAGAATCATGATATAAGCAGAGTCAAGGAGATCATACTCTTTCATAAAGTACTCAAAAACAAGAGAGTGAAACACTCAAAATAAGAAACAATCTTCTTATCATAGCTAGACTTCACTAATTAGAACCGATTAAGCATAGCTTATATTCCCTAACACAACTATTAGTTTCTAACATACAAGAAGTTTTAGAAAATACGAATATTTGATTCACCAACAACCTCATAAATTAGACAAATATTCTCAATATCAACATATTTACAGACTAAAGTAGCTTTGGAAGTCAAATAATTAGAGTAAAATCTCCAAAGCAAACTACATACCTTAGGGAGGACTTTTAGGTTCTATAAATTTCACCAAAAGCCAAAAGAATTACTTGCAAAAATATCATTACGTACTTCTGCCAGGTGAAAATAGGTTGAAAGAACTGAATAAGTACCTAGATCATGATAGAACATCCTCACATCAGGTCATGCTAAGTAAGATACTAAGAATAAAGTCTCTATCTCTACTGTTCAACAGAGTTGATATCAACTTTGCATTCTATGTTGAATGACCAAGCTAAAACATGTCCAACACTCTATAGACTCACAACTAGGATGAGGATTAAGGCTAGCAAATATATTTGTTTTATCTAGCAGATATGGATCTTTAAAAACAAAGACAATCCCTCAATAATCAACCACTACTAGCCCCTCTCAAAGATGTAAAGGTTGTTGCATTAGGATTCAACTTTAACTTCTTAACTGAAGACTTTCTCCAGCTCATAACAACATGAACTATGGAAGAATTAGAGGATACTATAATATTTTTTAACTGTGTTGTTTCTCGTTGTTGTAAAGTAGAAGTTGTCATTCTTGTGACTGTATTCATAATTTGAACTTTACCATCTCAAATTGCTTAATTGTAAAGAAACCATAATGTTGGACCCCGAACTTTCTCAGATTTGTGAATTGTAATTTGACATTAAACGAGAAAATTGAAATGACTTAGTCATATGTAAAGGAAGAGAAAATTTATGAATTTGAATGATTATGTTTAAAGTTTGATGTAAACAATGCTAGTTTGAACAAATTAAGATGATATTTTGAGATTAGTACATGAAATGAATGTTTTGAGTTTAATGAAATTGATGTGAGGTTCTGAGTGAATTTTGTATGGTATTATGAAATTTATTAGAAAAGTTAAAGTGAATGAGTTGATTGAAATGGAGTTGAAGAATATAAAATAAATAGTGAAAGAGTGAGAATTTGAAGAATTGAGAAAGTTTGACTTTTTAGAGTAGATAGTTGACTTTTTTTATTTAGGTAGATTTTGATAAAATGATCTTAATGAAAATTGTAGCTTTTGTTGAGAGCTTTCTGTTGCTATAGAGTATGACATTTTTCAATATCGGGAGTGAAAGTTATGATCAGTCGAAGTTAAGATTATTTGACTTTGCTTTTATAAATGTTCTTAAGTGTAGGATTGTATATGTTGTGCTTGAGACAAGTTATGTACTGATGTGGTCTATATTGAGTTCAGTGATCTACATGAAAGACATAGAAGATTATCCTAGCTTGTCAATGATGTATAATATGTTATTTCTGGCTATGAAATTTGGGAGATATGAAATTTTATAAGTTTGGATGAAGTATAGGATGAGATATTCCTAGGTAGAAGCTTTGATCGACAAATTGACATAATTAGAGGTTGCTATTGCTTTTGAGTTCTTCGTGAACGTTTTTGATTATACTCTGATCTTTTCATTGCTATAAAGTATGCCATTTTTGGATCTTGGCATGTAAAGATAGAAATTTTAGAAATTTTGTTACTGTCAGGGTGACCAGCCCTCTTTCATTCTTTTGCTTCTAATTTTCCGATCGACATCCGATTGATCTGATTTTTGAAGCATTGGATTCCTAAGGCAATGACCTACATCATGATGGGAAATTATGATTGTTCTGAGATTAGATTGAAAGAGATCGATTGAGTCAAAGTGAGTTAGATATTTTTCGAGCATGGTTCAATATGTTTGACGATATCTTGATCGGTAGAGATCCAATTAAGCTGATTACTGTTTCTAAATAAGTTAGAGACATGGGACTACAAATTATTGAAGGAATCGAAATTTAATTCATTTCCTAAGATTTTTAATTTCTGAATTGAGGTATTAAAGTTATAAGAATATTTATAAGGGCAATTTGGGCATGACACTTAAGATTATAAGATTTAAGGCTAAAGGTCATTGCTCATTTATTAAGAGTATAAAAAGGAAGAAGAAAGGATGGGTTTGTAAAAGAAAGGAGAACAGTACCGTGGGAGTGGAAGGAGAAGAAGAAGAGAAGAAAAGTAAGGTTTTTGACAATCCTTGAAGATTTTGAAGCCAAAACAAGTAAGTAGAAGCATCATCCCTCTTAATTTGTTGAATGAATCGTGTTTAGTGTTCGGTAAAGGTGAAAAATGTAGTGAAATGCATGAAATGAGTTTTCGGTAGAGGGTATCTTAGGTTTAGTGATTTTGTTATGTTTGTGAACGATTTTTGGGTTGGAATGAGATTAGAATGAAGTAGGAATGATGATTTAGGGTTTAGATGAGTTGTTTGTGAAAGATGGGAAGGATTATGGATGAAATCTGGACGAAAGTCAGGTTCGGAAGGCGTTCCCAGACTCGCATGTCGCGACGTGCTCAACAGCACACCGCGGCGTGCGAAGGTGGGCGCATGCCGGGTGCACATATATGTGCACGCTGTGGCATGCGTGGGAGAGGTGTACGCCGCAGCACACGCATGTGCGCACGCCGCAATGCCCACAGGCCGTTCACCGCTGCGCGCGGCGAGCTCCAGTCTTCCAGAATAGTTGCATTTTGGTGTATTGGACATAACTTTTGCTGTGGATATCAGAATGACGTGATTTTTGATTCGTTGTGAACTAGAGGCATAGAGCTACATGTTTTATGGAGAAATGAAATTGAAATTCAGTCTCTAAGAGTCTTAAATTTTGGACAGAAGTTGAGTATAGATTTTAGTCTCAACATAAGGATAGTCTCTTTATGTTTGGAGTACCACTTTAGGATTTCTGAAGCAATTGAATGATTTTGGAAGTCTTTAGAAACTTAATTCCTATTGAATGGGATTTTTACGTTTTGATAAAGGAAATCAAGGAAGGCAAGAGGATCGCAAGGTGAGGCATCTTTTGAGCATATATCCAAGCAAAGAAATTCAGGTGGGTTTCATGTTTATAATTTAGTAATGAGCCACTAAAGTTTTCTCCCAAATCAAGAATGATTTCAACTACTTCATAAATATTGTTTTTGTTCTTGTGAATGATTTGCAAAATAATGATAAGAATGCATTGAAACATTTATGTCATGCTTTGTGAAATTTATGGCATTTTGTGTCTTCGAAAAAGAAAGAAAAGAGCATGAAAAACATGATTCGATATGAATATGAAATGAATGATTATGTGCTTTGTTTGGGTGAGAGAGGAACGAATCGTTAGTCACGTGCACGTCGACGTATAGCCTTCTCCTGGCTGCCCGCTTATGGCATATGAGCTCCGAAATGGACTTATTTTGTTCAGGGTGTAAACTTCGGTTTTTTCCTTTTGTTCTACGGAACTCTCGAGCCATTTGTATGTGCATTGCATCTTTGAATTGCTAAGTATGTTGCATAAATTGAGTGTATTGCATTAATGGTTAAAAACATATGCTGTGTTGATGTGATGGCATTTTTCAGCTATGAGGTTTGAATACAAAATTCAAATTTAATTGAGATTTGGGAACAAGCGTTTTATAAACTCATTACGACTTTTATTCGATAAACGAACTTTTCAACGGTTTTGCTTGTTCTTTGTTATAAACCTGTTACCCACGAGCTATAAGCTCACCCCCCTTTCATCCCCACCTCCAGGTATCAGATGGAGATCGGATGGAGGAGAGTTTAGACGTCTGTTCGTTACTTGCATGATTGGCTTTTAAGTTATTTGCTGCAAGATTCAGATTTCAGACATAATAAATTAATTTATGGATTTGTATATAGAATGTAAAAGTGAATTACGGTTTGTGTAAATGAATTATGGAATTATATATTGAATTAAGAATAGGAATGATTTGTGTATGTATGAATGTGAATGAATGTATTTTTGGATATTGAATAATGTGATTTGGTTTCCGGACGGGGAGTCCGATGATTACTGGTTGTTGCTTGAGAAATACAGAAGTGCAATTTGAATACTTTGCAGGTTTGGGTTAGTTGTAAAATACAGTCGTTATGCTGCCAGAATTTGTATGATAAAAGAAAGATAAGAATGAGATTTATGATTTTGTTAGCAAGAATGAGATATAGCATGGTTATGGGGAATTTATGATTTGAGTTTTGATTAAGAATATGATTTGTATAAGATTGACTAAAGCGAATTAGTAAGCAAAGAAAAGAAAAGAAAATTTTATACCAGTTTCGGATTTGGTTTAGTCTTAAGGTATCCAACGCATGTCTTTCTAATATATGAGTTACGGATATCGGGAAAATTGATTTGGTCCGTTCTAATCGTTTATGTTTCCGTCTTTTCGATTCGATTTGCTTTCGATTTCTTTCGCTTTCACCGAGTACGAGTTACTCATGCTTTGCACATGTGTTTGATTGTGGTCCTATGGTTGGGTTTCAGAGACGGGATCCAACATTTGAGTGCTCCGCCTTATTTCTTTGTTTCTGAAAATTTACAAACCCGAGCCTTTCGATTTTATTTTCTATGACTCATTAAGTATTCGATTCGTTTTCGACTTGTGTTTCTGTTTGTTCTAGTTGGGGTTCGGCTTCCAAGAGCAGGTCCCAACAGCTATAGCCCCATTATTATCACAATAAAGGTTTATAGGACTTGCAATGCTAGGAACAACTCCAAGCTCAATGATGAACTTCTTGATCCATACAGCTTCCTTAGCTGTATCAGAGGCAGCAATGTACTCAGCTTCAGTTGTAGAATCAGCAACAGTGTCTTGCTTTGAACTTTTCTAGCTCACTGCACCTCCATTCAAACAGAACACAAAACCTGATTGTGATCTAAAGTCATCTATGTCAGACTAAAAACTAGCATCAATGTAACCATTTACAACAAACTCTCCTTCAAGTCCTCCATAGAGTAGGAACATATCCTTAGTTCTTCTCAAGTACTTAAGGATATTCTTAACTGCTATCTAGTGACTCTCATCATAACTAGATTGGTATCTACTTGTTATGCTTAAAGCATATGAGACATCTGGTCGAGTACATAACATGGCATACATGATAGATCCAATTGCAGATGCATATGGAATCTT
>JANZLD010000009.1:9350254-9380825 GCA_026413575.1 Erythroxylum carthagenense | reverse complement strand
GCTGCCAGAATTTGTATGATAAAAGAAAGATAAGAATGAGATTTATGATTTTGTTAGCAAGAATGAGATATAGCATGATTATGAGGAATTTTATGATTTGAGTTTTTGTTTAAGGATGTGATTTGAATAAGATTGACTAAACCGAATAAGTAAGAAAAGAAAAGATAAATTTTATACCAGTTTCGGATTTGGTTTAGTCTTAAGGTATGCAACGTGCGTCTTTCTAATATATGAGTTGCGGATGTCGGGAAAAATTGTTTGGTCCGTTCGAATCGTTTATGTTTCCGTTCTTTCGATTCGATTTGCTTTTGATTTCTTCCACTTTCGTCGAGTACGAGTTACTCATGCTTTGCACATGTGTTCGATTGTGGTCCCATGGTTGGGTTCCAGAGACGGGATCCAACATTTGATTGCTCCGTTTTGTTTCTTTGTTCTGAAAATTTGCAAACTCGAGCCTTTCAATTTTATTTTTCTATGGCTCATTAAGTATTCGATCCGTTTTCGACTTATGTTTCCGTTTGTTTCGGTTGGGGTACGACTTCCAAGAGCGGGTCCCAACACATAAGCTCCAACGTAATATGGGATATCAAGAAACAATCTTCTCATCATATATAAACATTACAATTGGAACCAATCAAGTATAGCTAATACTCCATTTTTTAAATAACTCATACTTAACACATTCAATCACTTTCTAACATACATGTAATTCAAAAAAATATGAATATTTAATTTATCAACAACCCTATAAATTTGACAAACATTCTTAATATCAATATATTTATGGACTAAAGCAACTTTTGTAGGCAAATGATTACAACACATTCTTTAAAGCAAACAGTGTACTTTAAGGGGAATTTTAGGTTTTATAACTTTCGCCAAAAGCCAGGAGAATTACTTATAACAATATTCTTTGTCAGGTGATGATAGGTTAAATGGATCGAATAGACACCCCTCCTCCTATAAGATCATGATAGCAAATCCTCACCTCCAAGTGAGATACTAAGAATAAGGCCTCTATCTGTACTTTTGAACAAAACCAATATTAACTCTACATTTTATGTTGAATAAATAATTAGAAATAGGTCCAACACATTATAGAATTATGTTCAGGATGAGGATCAAAGGCTAATGAACATATTTGTATTATCCAGCAATTATGGATCCTTAAAAACTAAGACATTCTCTCTTGTCCCAATATGACATCATATCCTACTAACTAACAAACTTTTTACTGACCAAACTCTTCTCCACTAATAGCTTGAATTACTGCCAAAATTTGGTCTAAAGAAATCCTTTTTAGAGTATACCTTGATTTAATGACATGAGAGAATCATGTTTCAAGTTGAGCCACAAGCCTTGATGCCTGCTTACTAACCAAGGCCAAATTGAAACATCAATTGCTTTAGAGCATAAAGATCTTTCCATCATTTTCATTCAATGCTCAGATGATCTCTCCTTGATGACCACCAAAGCCCATGCAATAATTTACCAAATCCTTACAAAGACTCAGAGGAAGCAAATATGCGCTCAGAGCGTAGTTGGACAAAGATTGAACTACAAACTTTAGTAACTCCTTCTTATCTGCCTTTGAAAATAAACATATCTTTCAACCCTGCATTTTCTGTTACATTTTATCCTTAAGAAAGCCAAACATCTTCTTTTTATCATGACCAATAACAAAGGCATACCTAAATACTTTTTTTGATGGGCAATCTTCTTTACACCCAACAAAGAACATAAACTTCTTACATGAGCAGGAGTATCAATGCTTAATGAATAGACAAAATTATTGAAATTAATAATCTGACATGATGCCTTGTCATACCTCTTGAGGATATCATTAATGTCCGTACTTACTCCTTCTTAGCTTTGATTTAAAAAAGTAATTATAATTTGTAAATAGGAGTTTCAAGATTTTGTGAGCACTTCTGGCAATATTACAACCATGAATGAGGCTTTGCTTTTCCTCTTATCCATCAAAGTAGCTAAACCTTTAACACATACAATAAATAAATATAGGCTTAAAGGATCCTTTTAACAAAGGCTATAGTGCAAAAGAATAAGGCCAATTGAGTTTTTACTTTTATCACCAGGTATGAGAAAAAGGAAACACAAAGTATCATCTAATTAACCTGAACAAATTTGAGGATAATTTCTATGTACTATTTCTCATAAATGACAGAAGTACTTATAGGGAAAATAAGTAATTGTTTTACAATTCTATCCCTTAATTATTGCCTAGAACGAAGTAAATAAGATCCCATGAAAATAGGGACCTGAAATGGAAATGATATTTTAGGAAATAAACTATTAAGTAAATAAGGAAACAAATAAAGTAATAAAACTGAAAATAATCTTCCAACACTCCCCCTCAAGCTAGTGAATAGATGTTGATCATTCCCAGCTTGCTGCGTAACTCTTCAAATCTGACTCTGGTAAATGCTTTTGTAAAAATATCTGCAACTTGTTTGTTAGTGGGAATGCGAGCTAGAGTAATCAAACCAGAATTTACTTTCTCCTTTATGAAATGACGATCTATCTCCACATGTTTAGTTCTATCATAATAGATAGGATTCTTTGCAATCCCAATAGGTGCTAGGTTGTCACGCCACACCCTTATTTAAGGTTGTACTTTGATCTGAAGTTCTGCCAAGAGCCTTTTAATCCATATTCCTTCACAAATTCCCAACGCTAGTGCTCTATACTCAGCCTCTACACTGCTTCTGGCAACCACTGGTTGTTTTTAACTTCTCCAAGTTATCTCACACAAAGGTACAATAACATATTGTAGACCTCTTATTAGTCACTGATCCAGCCCAATTAGCATCTGTGAATACTTCAATACTCCTTGTCTCGCTTTTCTTAAAGAATAATCCCTTTTCAGGAGTCATTTTCAAATACTTCAGGATTCTAAGTACTACATCCATATGTTCCTGTTGAGGGTTACTCATAAATTGACTAACCACATTTATAGGAAAACTAATGTCTGGTCGAGTGTGAGACAAATGGATTAGTTTTCCAACTAATCTTTGATAACTTTAAGACGCAATTTATAAGTTGATTCCATGGGTGTCTTAGCAAGCTTTGACCCCATCATCCTAGTTTCCTATAAAAGGTCAAGTGTATACTTTCTTTGGGACACTGAAATGCCCTTATTAGATCTAGCCACCTCCATCCCCCAGAAGTATCTCAAATAGCTCATATCCTTAACTTCGAATTCTCAGGCCAAAGCACCTTTTAGCTCCTTCATGCCTTCCCAATCATCACCTGCAATAACAATATCATCAATATAAACTATAAGAATAGTCATTTTACCACTAGTCAGCCATCGAACAAACAAAGTGTGGTTAGTTTGACATTGGTAGTAGCCAAGTTTCTTCATTGCCTTTGTAAATCTATCAAACCAGGCTTGAGGTGATTGTTTTAAGCCATAGAGTGATTTTTTAAGCTTGCATACCTTCTGAGGATGTGTAGCTTCTTCTAGTCCCGAAGGTATTTTCATGTATACCTCTTCTTTAAGACCACCATTGAGGAAGGCATTTTTAACATCTAATTGATATAATGGCCAGTTAAGATTTGCAGCTAGTGATAATAGAATCTTAATAGTATTGAGTTTAACTACAGGCGCAAAAGTCTCCTGGTAGTCAATCCCATACGTCTATGTGAAACATTTAACTACAAGTCTTGCTTTGTACCGGTTCATACTTCCATTAGGATTATATTTGATGGTGAAAACCCATTTACAACCAACCACTATTTTTTCTTGTGGTAAATCGATTATTACCCAGGTCTGGTTCTTCTTGAGTGCATTCAGCTCATCATCTATAGCTTCTCTTCACTTAGGATCCTTCACTGCTTCCTGGAAATTTTCAGGTAATTTTTCAGTAGATAACTGAGTCAAAACAGCCTTAAAATGTGGTGATAACCTGTTATAAGAAACAAAATTGCTGATTGGGTGCTTTGTACAAGATCTTACTCCCTTCCTTAGAGCTATTGGCCATCCTAACTCCTCAGAATTTGTAGTAGGTTCTGATTCATGGCCTTGCTCAGGAAGTGTGATGGATTTTTTTGGTTCTACTTCACATCGTACCTGTTGTTTACCTTTCCTCCTTGAGTAAAATTATGATTGCACCTCAGGATTTTTGTCTTCCTGTCTCTCCACCTCAATTTCAACATCCTCTTTATCACATTCATTGCTTTCTGTGCAATTCTGGTCAGATTTGTGACTGGAATCGGCTATATTAGTAGCTTCAATGGGAATGGTGGTGTCAGGATCTAGTATATCAGGTCTGATATTATCAAAATTATGTGTTTCAGAGATGGTTTCATAAGAATCAGGTCCGGTTTGATCGAGAGTAGGCAAAACAGAGGTGTTTTTAGGAGAATCAGAGTCTTTTATAGGTCTAATTGAGTCATGGCTAGGTGCAGAAGGTAGAATTTCTTGATGTAGTGTGTCCGGTAAGCCATCACTTCCCAAAAAGAATCATTCACTCTCACTTCTCTCCCCCTGAACGGGTATTTTTGGATAACAGGCTTGCGTTTCAAAGAAGTTCACATCCAAAATAACAAAATAACGCTTTAGAGTAGGAGAGAAACACTTGTAACCTTTTTTAGTAGAAGAATAACCCAAGAAAATACACTTATGGGCCCTATGCTCAAGTTTGTCACAATGTTAATTATGCACAATGGCAACACAACCAAAAATCTTTTGAGTTAAAGTATTAACAAAGGGAATCAACTGATAAATCTCAAGCAATTTTTGTAAAGGTGTATAAAACCCCAAAACTTTTGATAGCATTCTATTTATTAAATTAGCAGAAGTGAGAATAACATCCCTCTAAAAAAGTTTTGGAACATTTGTTGTGGGTATAATAGATCTAACAACGTCAAGCAAATGTCTATTTTTTTCTTTCTGAAACACCATTCTATTGTAGTGTATTGGTGCATGAGCTCTGATGTATAATATCATTGTTGGTAAAAAATTGACCAAAGGATTGACTTAGATATTCTTTACCGTTATCACCTCGTAAAATATGGATTTTTGTGTGAAATTGGTTTAGTATAAAGGAATCAAACTCCTTAAATACCTTAAAAACTTCTGCTTTTTCTTTCAAAAGATCTACCCAAGTCAATCTTGTATGATCATCAATAAAGGTTACAAACCATATAAAATTGTTTTTGGTTTTAATCCTTGATGACCCCCAGATATCACTATGAATGATGGAAAAAGGCTTGGTGGGTTTATAGGCTTGAGGTGTATAAGAATTTTTAGTGTGTTTAGAAAGTTGACAGAATTCACAATAAAGAAACATTTCCTTTTTATTGAAAAAAGTAGGATAGAAATGCTTCAGGTAAGATAAACTAGGATGGCCTAACCTATAGTGCCAAATTAGAAGATAAAACAGCATGAGCTTTATTTCTTCTTGAGTTGCAGATGTAATATAATCCATTAAACTCTCTAGCATTGCCAATCCTCTTTCCTGACTCCAAATCCTAGAAAACACAACCATTAGCACCAAAATTAGTTGTGCAATTATGTTCTTTATTAATCCTTTTCACAGATAACAGATTACAATCCAAGTCAGGCACATAAAGAACACCACTTAAGATCAATTTATTAGCAATTATAACAGTCCCAATCCCCTAAACTTTTAGAACCTGTCCATTAGCTACCTTGACAGTCCTATGAACAGGACAAGGCTATACATCAACAAACAATGACTTATCACAGGTCATATGATCATTAGCCCTTGAATCAACAATCCAAAGACCAAAAGTTAGGGTTTGAACCCCTTAAGCAATACTAGTATTACCTATTTGGACCATGTTACTTGTTGATACAACCTTTTCAGCCTTCAAATCATACTTGCTAAGGATTTTCCTTATTAATTCAACTTCTTCTTTGCTCACTGGTATATTATCTCCCTCGGTCTTGTCACCACCAATAGCTATGTAGCTTTTGTTCTCAGCCTTTGATCTGTTTTTCTTATTTGAAGGTTTTCCATGAATCTTCCAACATGTGTCCTTGATAGTCCACCTTTTTGACAATGGTCACACCAAGGCTTACCCTGTTTTCTCTTTATTTATGTTCCATTTATTCCTTTTACAACCATAACAGAAGATTCAGAAGGATTTTTATTGCTTGGAGTACCTTGCGTTAGCAGCTTTCTTCTCTCTTCACATTTCACCAATTTAACTACCTCCATAATGGTTGATAGTGGTCGAGTTACCATGATTCTTCCACAAACCTCCTCATAAATAGAGTTTAATCCCAAAAGAAATTCATACACCCGTTCTCTTTTCACAATTTTCTTATAGCACGCCATATCTTCATTGCAAGCCCATTGATGTGGGTCATAGAGATCCATCTGTTTCCACAATTTTACTAACGTGGTGTAATAACCAGTGACTGATTTCTCACCTTGTTTAGTTTCCCTCAAAATTCCTTTGATCTGAAACAGAGCAGCAATATTTTCTATAGTGGCATATGTAATTTTGGCATTCTCCCATTTCTCTTTTGTAGAGGTTGCAAGGACAAACTGCTCACCAACTTCGAGAGTCATGGAATTAACCAACTAGCTCATTACCTGGTTGTTTTTGATCATCCACACCTTATATTTTGAGTTAGACACAGCTGGTGGCTCGGCTGTGAGATATTTCTCCTTCCCTCTCCCTCTTACGAACGTAAGCATGCTGTGGGACCATTGTAAATAGTTGTTCCCATTCAGCCGATGGTTTGTTACTACCGACAGCTGCGTGTCAATGTTGTTCTGGGAAAAAGACGAGTTTCTTATGCCAATAATGGTATTCGACATTTCTAGGATCGATTCTTGTGGAGTGTTTCCTGATGAGCCAGTGGCAGAATTTTCTCGTGACTGGACATGTCACACTCTTATCGTCCCGAATGAAACCATCCTCCTTTGTGTTGAAAGCTCTGATACCATGAACAAATTTGAGGATAATTTCTATGTATTATTTCTCATAAATGACAGAAGTACTTATAGGGAAAATAAGAAAGAAGTAAATAAGATCCCATGAAAATAGGGACCTGATATGGAAACGATATTTTAGGAAATAAACTATTGAGTAAATAAGGAAACAAATAAAGTAGTAAAACTGAAAATATTCTTCCAACATAACCCATCCACTATCAAAAGCATAATTGACCAAAGATACTCTTATTCAACACGGTCATAAACTTTTGACATGTCAACCTTCAGAGCCAAGTAAATGTTCGTACTTTGTGATTTTCTTTTTAAGTAATGAAGAACCTCCACTGTTATCATCACATTATTTATTTTCGTCATCCTCCACACAAAAGTGCTATAAAATTCATAAGTAATTGAATGTAGAACTTGACACAATCTGTTAGCTAAAACTTTAATTACAATTTTGTAAGGACTTGACAAAGATGTGCCAAAGATCACGCATATTAACTGGAGACTTTATTTTTAGGACTAAAATAATGATGTTTTCAAATAGTGATACTAGTGAAGAAATAAGACCACAACCAATCAACACAAATCCAATGGATATCAATACCTATGGTTAACCTGAATTTTAGGAAGATCGCATGGCTCATCACATTTAAACCATGGGATTTATCTACGCCCCTATAAAAGAAAGGCTCCTCTCACCTCCTCCAATGAACTTCTCTCATGAGTCCCTCATTTTGCTCCTATCACCCTTGAATGCACACAATCCAGATTATCACTCTTTTCCTTATACAAAAAGGTGAATAAAGATTCTAAATAACTCCTCGTGATGTCCTTTAGCTTATTAGACCAACCACACTAATTAACATTCTTGTCTTAAAGCTTCAGCAACTCATTTTTCCCTTAACATTTTGAAACTAACATGTGAAACAATTTTGTATTGCATTGCCATTCCTTAACCATGTTACTTTTGAGCACTATTTCTAAGATATTTCTTACTGGTATTACATCTCGTAAAGTTGCCTTTTAACTGGAGTTAATTCCTCTAAAACGATAAGACGCTTATTTTAGTTGAATAATAAAGTAGTGTGTTACCTTATAAAAAGGAATGAACATTATGATTTGTGAGTCAAGTCAACTAAATTCAAATAAATGTTATATAGATAAATTTTCTAACACCCTATGTATACGTCTAGATTGTTTTATTTAGAAGTAAATTAAAAAGTGATATTAGAATGTTTTAAAAGTTTTTGGAAATTAAATAACAAATATCATTGCAAAGTAGTAGAATTATAACATATGGTACAACCATTTAGGAATGGTCAAAAGGGCTAATAAAAACCCTAATATAATGAGTTGCTCATTTATCACTTGCATAGTTTCACATAATACATATTCCTTTGCTTTTCCGTGTCCTTGGAGGGGTCTAATATTCCTTTCTTTTGGATATAAAATACGTTTAAATAATTTTATAATATATAATTTTCTTTTGAATTAATAAATTATAAAAAGTTCTAATTTTTATAATAAAATATAAAATTGTAAAAGTTTAGACTTAAAATTAAGTAATAAATTTATTTTAAATAATTTATAATAAAATTTTAAAATAATATCTCAATATGTAAGAAATAATAAAATATTAATAAATCATGTGGTTATTCATTAAATAAAATAAGTCTTAAGGATTTACTTGCGGCCTTTTTTAGATGAAGACAATGAAGAACAATTGTTTTTCATTAAATAAAACAAGCCTATGGAGTCGCCATCCCCGCCGTTCCATTTCCAACCCCTAAATGGCCTCCAACACATCCTACAGACTCGTCGTTATAAGGTTTTAGCATCAGTATCATCCCATTTAAGTTTTTCTAAATGCTTTGTTTCCTTTCTTTAATTGCTCAAATTCACTTGCTTTTCGTTATGTGGGTTGCGCAAGGCATGGTTGTTGGATCAATTTGGAGTGCTCCATGATGGCAAGCATCCTTACCCTGGTGCAATTTCGGCCTGTATGTGAATGATGTTTCTGTTATGGATTTTGCTTTCAATTACTTGCTGTGGAAAGTGACTGGTTTCTCTACTTATCTGCGTGCTGACAGTAAATAAGCTGGCAAGCAATGGTGCCAAGATGGTGATTATAAGTAATTCCTCGAGACGGGCTTCAACAACAATAGAAAAGATGAAGACTCTTGGATTTGATCCCTCTCTTTTTGTTGGAGCCATCACCAGTGGGGAATTAACCCACCAATACTTGCAAAGGTTCCACAATAATCCGTTCTTCTTGTTTTCATTTAATGAATTATGTTGTCTGCCATTATACTAGTTAATTAGACTAAGACGTCTTGTAGGATTGCAATTTATAAGAAGCGTCCATGTGATTTATATTTACCTTTAAAAGTCCTTGTTCTTTGATAATTGACAAAACTGATCCTTTTGTCAGCATTTGACACTGTCAGTTATTAGTATAATATTGCAATTGAAAGGATGTGGAATTTTTGTTTACTAAAGCAGATAAAGGTGAAAGACATAACATGTGGAAAGCAACCTATTTTAGTAATTGTCAAATTCAACCATAGATGTTCTCTTAAAACAGCAAAACCAATGGGTTTTTGGAGAAATTAAAACTAGCTAGTGCTTAGTTTCAACACCTTCAATTGAATGATTCTGGTACGTGTAGGAGAGAAGATGATTGGTTTGCGACTTTAGGAAGATCTTGCATTCATATGACCTGGAGCGACCGGGGTGCCATATCTCTAGAGGTATTTGCCACATGCATCATTGCTAATTTTTTCATCAAAGTTTACATTGAGGGGTTTATTTTCTTTTAATTTGGAGATAAACAGAAGTTTTGCTAGTTCTATGTGCTCAATTTGCATAGTTCTGTTCTGAAATGTAATACTTTTTTGTGCACTTATTGTATAGAATGCTTAACAATTAAAGGAAAAAAGGTAGATTTAAATTTGCTTAAATGAAGTATCTTTTTTTTTAATAGTTTTCTTAATGTTTCCAGGGCCTAGGCCTACATGTTGTGGAAAGGGTTGAACATGCTGAGTTTGTACTGGCTCATGGTACAGAAGCCCTGGGGCAATCATCTGGTGCCACTTGCCCCACGAGTCTTGAACATCTTGAACAAATATTGGAACGCTGTGCGGCTAAAAGAATTCCTATGGTGGTAGCCAATCCTGACTTTGTGACTGTCGAAGCTAGAGAGCTGCGGGTCATGCCTGGTAAATGGTTTTTGCCACATTATCTTGAGCAATGCTTCTTATTCCAATGTATTTGGCCAAAGTTTATGAGATAGCTTTTAACAAGCCTACATATGCATGCTTCATTTGGTAATTGAAGATGAAAATAGAACAATTGTGAGAATCAAAGTCATTGAAGTTGGCTGTACTTTGATTGGGATATTGTTACTGGTAATCAAGCTACAGCATGTTACTCTTCAGCCTTGATCAATTTCTTGCTGCTTTTCCCCGATCATCACTTTCTATGTTATTGGCAAGGTTGATATTTATTCTTTTATGACTATGCAGCAAGTTATATTATTTTTATTTCCATTTTCATTTCTGATAGTTTACACTTTTTCCTCTGCTGCTATTGGTTTGATGTAAGTTTCGTCAATTGTGTCAGGTACACTGGCTGCCAAGTACGAGAAACTTGGGGGTGAAGTGAAATGGATGGGCAAGCCTGGTGAGGTACTGTAATCTAATTTGCCATTTTCACTCTGTCTTTCTCTCCTACTTTTCTGTGCACGTATACAAAACGGCCTTTCATAAGGATGTATATGCTTTGGAGTGGACCACTACTAGTTTCTCTTTTGATATTTTACATGGCTTTATAGATACATAACGATCCTCCACATGTGTATTTGAACCCATCAGTCTATATATGGCAGATTTGAATCTTTTCAAGATTAGCGCACTTGAAATCTAGGTATTCTTTACTATTTTGTTAAGTGAATGCTCTTCTTACCTTGCAGATGATTTACAAATCAGCCATGGCCATGACTGGTATTGATGCCTCTGACACTATTGCTGTGGGTGACTCACTTTTCCATGACATCAAAGGTGCAAATGCTGCTGGAATCCAGTCAGCATTTATAACCGGTGGGATTCACGCAACTGAGCTTGGAGTTGGTTTTGGCGACAGGGCAGACTTATCTGCTGTAAAATCCCTCGCATCAAAGTATGATGCAATTCCATCGTATGTGTTACCAGCATTTACATGGTAGAGATTCTTTTTGGTAAGCACATTTTTGGTATCTCTCATTTACTCGGCTCATGACAAACCAGCTATTGCTGAAGATGAATATTTTAATGCTGTTGGAAGTGATTGGCAAATATCAAAGATGGTGTAAATCAACCTGGATCTATCCCCATGCCTTACCCTTCTGTCTTTTGTGTATAAGCTGTGGTGATTTCGAGATTGAGTTTCCATTTTCTGTTACCAATAGCAAATCCATGGTCTCCTACCTTCAAGGGCTCTTATACCTGGGTAAACATTTTATTAATTAGGAGGGCAAGTTTTGGCTACGGATCAACCGTGACCTGTTGATTATCAGGAAGAACATGAAATGGCTTTCTTTTTCGTCTTGAATTGAATGGTGCACAGATAACAAAGGTTGTCTTATAGAACCTAACCATGCATAGCTGTTTTAACTTGCTTGCTATCATTTCAAGGCGTGGATGATCATAACAAAACGAGGAATGCCAACTGGAAGATCTTAAGGATTGCTTAGTCCAACTGTGAGATCCTAGTAAAATAGAACAGGCTACCGTATTCAGGTTAATTTAACTTTGGTATATTTGTAAATCGCATTTGGTTGGAATTTTAGTCATAATATTAAAAATTAAATTCAACTTTTGAAATTAGTTAGACTCAAAAATCATTCTTGAAATTTTTCATTAGAAAACGATAAATTTTAAAAGTAATATACATTACGTATAAACTAAAAATATCAAATTAATTTGTTACGGAAGTACAAAAATGAAATATAAAGATATTGTGAGTTGCTGATAAATTATGGCCGTACCACTTCTAAATGGAAGTTGGGTTTCAACTTATTATGCTCTATGTATCAATATGATTTTTGGTATTTATACCTATAATAGAAAATAAGTTTAAAGTGTTTGACCATATATTTTGGTATTTAACAATTTTTACCAATGTGGTACTACCACTTCTCTTGAAAACTTCTGCAATCAACTAAAGAAAAGGTAAAATCCCATAATATAAAATAACTAAACTTCTGGATTAATTTTTTAAAAAGCTAATTATATGATAGTAAAACCTACTTTTTATTAAAATAAAAATAATTTCATATCAACATCAACATGACATTTAACTGACGGAGAGTTAACTTTATCAAATTTTTTATCCATTTAGGATCTATTCTGAACGTTTTAAAGATGTTAAGGTTCAATTTAAATGCTTCAAAACATTAAGATTTAAGTTGTATTCTACTGTACATACCGAGGGTCAAAATGTATTTTTGACCCATATTTCTTTAACTTAATTGATTCTTAGTTTTGATTGTTCCTCTAGTTCCACAACCTTTGCTCATTTCTCATCAAGTTTGGACTGACATTACTATGGATTCCATAGACGGTCTTCTAAAATCTGATGAATATTTAGTGATCATGACTGCAGTGGATCGTCTTTATAAGTACACTCATTTTATTCCATTGAATCATCCTTACAATGCTCCTAAAGTAGCTCAATTGTTTATAACATACGTATACAAACTCTGATATGCACGTCACTATTGTTAGTGATAAAGATCCTATCACTAACTTAAGGATTACCTTTAGTAATATTGTCAAGTTACCATCCATAAACAGATGGCCAGATTGAAGTTCTCAATCGTATTGCCCGGCTTAATGAACTCTTTAGTTGCCCTCCCCTATACATATTCCCTATTTTGCAAGCAATTCTAAATTGTTAATGGTGGATCCAACTTTGAAGGAGCACAGAGGAGCTTTACAATTGATCAAATTCTACATTCAAAGAACTTAAGTTCACATGAAACAACAAATGGATAAGAAAGGTATCGATAGGTGGTTCTTTTGTGAGTAATATGGTTTATCTCAAGCTCCAACCTTATTATCAAAAGAGTGCAACTTTTCGTTCCAACCACAAGCTTTCATGTCTATTTTACGGTTCCAACCATGTTTTGCAACGATAGATAAGGGGCTTATAAGCTGGAATTACCACAAGCTTCATGCGTTCATCCTATGTATCTCAACTTAAACAACATATTTCAAATGGTAAACTCACTCAAAACTTTGTTAACTATGGCGAGGCCTTCTATTTTAAAGCAACTTATTACTACTAAAGATGGAAGTATTGTGAAGCATTGCAGCAAACCTTCCCTTCAAGTGTTGGTTCAATGATCTTCTGAGGATGACACTCACATCACCTACAACCATCTTTATGATGTCCAACAACGTTATTTGGACATTAATCCTGTGGACAAGTTACTGAAGAAGGAGATTAAGTTATGCGTGAAAGAGAGACAGACGAAAGATGAACTTATGTAACCGAGCAATGACTATGTTAGCATTGGTACATTAACCATTATAAGCAGCTTGTACATACTTTTGGAATGAATAACAGATTCTTGACCTTGTTTCTCTCCTCTCTCTTCTTAGCTGAACTTTTATTTCTAAATTTCCCAAATCATAAACCCTAATTGTTTTGATCTTTACACACAAGGAGGTAATCGCCTTATAACAGCATCTGGGGTTTTGTTTAGCCAAAAGCATCTCTTTTCTCTTTTCCCAACAATGACAAAATAACCAATGATCCTGAACGGATAATGCTACAGGTTAGTTAAGTGAGGATGCAAGTCAAGAAAAATGTCTTCCGGAATAAATGTAATCCTAACCTAGGATATGAGATCTAGTTACTGAAACTTGGTGTAGAACCTAAGCTGAACTGGGTAACAAGTGTTCGGGCAAATTACATCAAAGTATAATAGGAGAATGATTTAACGAGATTTGATGGCTTTACAATCAATAAAGATATCCAACTGAAATGAGACGATATGATTTTTGCAGCCATCTCCTCAGCACATGGCGTGTCAAGG
This sequence comes from Erythroxylum carthagenense, assembly GCA_026413575.1. Lineage (NCBI taxonomy): Eukaryota > Viridiplantae > Streptophyta > Magnoliopsida > Malpighiales > Erythroxylaceae > Erythroxylum > Erythroxylum carthagenense. The sequence goes on along the minus strand of JANZLD010000009.1, from coordinate 9,366,806 downwards.
GCATTTTCTTTGTACATAAGAAGCTCCATGCTCGTCATACCTGCCATGCGGATATTTTCAGAGTTATATTTTGCTTTCTCATGTTTTAACCAATCGTATTTAAAAGATTCTTCATTTTTTACTTATAGGAGTTAGCAAAACAGCTCATGCTACAAAGACATTCCCGAATCCAACTTACTCAGTTCTGGAGAACCACATCTGTTGAAAGGAACCAAGAGATGCCAATATGCTCCCTCCTATCCAAACACTTCCATAATTACAGAACAGATATGTTAGGCGATGATATGAAACAGTAAAGAAAACAATAGGCACATTTCTAGAAACAGCTATTAGCTTGGTTTTTGTACTAACATTCATATATGCAATGTGTCTAACTGTATTTCGAGTTGATTTTACCTATATGGACGCACTTTAGTTAACACATTTAGAGGTGGGTACAGAAAAGAACGCAATAAAAAGCACGATTGGGAAACAGTATGCATCAGATGCAGAAGCTCAGACAACGTTTTTTAACCTTAGAGATTCATGTACTAGTTCACAAAATTTTCTAACAACTAATATCATCTACAACAAAGCCATGCTCCAATCTTTCAGTAAAAGTGGACAGCATATAACAACTGTTTTTGCTCAAATGTGGCATTAAACTGTTGTTGAGAAAACAAATCACACCAAGTGATATGTTTCTAGAATGAGAGCAAGGAGAGAGGGGGAGAAAGAAGACAAAAACCTGAATCTCCTTTCAATTGCATTTCCACTGGCCAGCACTTTGACTCTAGCAGCTTGAGGTGATTCCTTCAAATGGTTGAATCACCATGTATTATAACTCAGTGAAGAGACTTGCATATCATTGCACAAGCACATTCGCTAAGCAGACATGTTTTTGTACTTATATGGATGCAACAAAGTAGTAAGTAAAGGTTTCCTTACACATGATAAGTATTTCATTTTTGGGTCATATGTGTACCTAGCTAGTGGCGTTAAAAGTAAAGGTTGGGATGCTACACACTGGAGACAAGGCAGACAGTATCAATGATGTGCAAGCTTCCTTTAGGAGCTAATAAAACCATCAATACTGACAACCATAAAGCGTGGAATTGGTCAAGATGCAAACATAGGAGCATATTGATCATGTAACGATAATATTTATAGACAACAAAAGGAGGAGGAATAAAAGTATTGTACTTCAAACAAATCTTTCTCTAGCCGCTCCTTCAACTGTTGCATTGATGCTGTACCACCAGCAAGCTGTAACAAAGATGAGAAGAAAAGGATCAAATCATTGCAGAAGCCAAACCCAGTAATTTAGCAATCATGATTGTGTAAACCATAAGCACCCCACAAAGCACCATCTGAACACAAGCAGAATATCCGAATGCTTGAAACAATTAAGGCAAGAAATCCATGCATCCCAAGAACTCCCCATATTTATGATTTGCCAAGGTGCTTATGTCCATCCTTCCTTTCCAGATTGTAGCTAATAACAGGATTATCTTTCACCATACACTTACTGCATGGAATTTTAAAAGGGAAGTCTTTTCGTCATCTTTGGCTGAAATGCAACTATTATGAAAAAATAAATACCACTTATTTTAATCTGAAAATTTAATGGAGACACTTAATCAACAATAGTGATATGTAGTACTTCAGATAAAAAGAGGGAGGGTGTTGCAGGGAAGAGGGGCAAAATGTTGAGAAGTTTGCATAAATAGTTGTCCACCATGTAAGAATTCAGAAATTAAAGGAAAGGAAAAACGGCAACCACAATGAGTTACCAGTATACTGCTAAACAGTTCTCTCCGAATGTCCACATCACACTTGTTAATGCTTTCCAAAACCTGTGAAAGGAATAAAAAGATAGTAAATGGAAGTTGGAGAGGAAAAACCCAATTACTTTTATGCCCAAAAAAGGAACAAATTATACAGATAAATTTTTACCATTTGTGGCAAACCACGGATGTAAGAAGTGATCTCCGTAAAATTCTCCATTCCGGGAATTGTCTGACATACAGATTCATCAGAAGTATAGCCAAAAGATGCTTAAAGAAAACTTCCCAACATAAACATTTCAAAAATTCAGTGAATAAATGTGAATTCACAAGTAGCAGATCATTTAAAAGTATTTTAGATTCAGTGAGTAAACTCAAACAAACGTAGCACTAAACATCAGGGATTGATGATTCATAGTGACATTCAAAGCTTCTTTGCAATTACATGAGCATGTTACAACTTAAAACCCGTGGAGCTTCCAAGTTAGGAAACAGATAACCATAAAAACCTCTGAATTCAAGTACAAGCATATTCAGAAATATTCATTAACAGAAAATAATGTGCATACTTCAGCTTACTTCTTAGGGTTTGATTCTTGATTGACCATCCGCAGAAAAGCTTATGAGTCAGTCAAAAACTATTCTGGATTACATATCAAATTTTCTAATAAATATATGTTAAAAAAAGTAAGCCACAAACCTGAACCAGGGATGGGTTGAATAAAACATCTGGAATCTTGAATCTATCAGCTCCTATTTCGATAGTCCTGATTAGCATTTAGATATGCAAATGAGAAATTCAAATAACAAACAGAAGGAATGCAGTTGAAAAGCTAGCCATAATGTATCAAACAGAGGTACATCGAATTGTAAGGAGCTTACTGCCCATCGGGAAGCTCATATGAAGTCATTGGAATATTTGAGTATGCCGCTTCTGTAATTTTGTAGTTGAGATACAGAGGTGTGTTACAAAAGAGTAGAAACATTATACACTTGAAGCATCAAAGGGTAAAGAATGTTTCAAAGGTTTTATGCGCAGCATCCATGACATAATCAACACAATGAACCAAGAGAACGTAATTGTTATATTCAGCAAAGCAGAAGGGTGATTCATCATAATTTGTTAAGGGTATCAATTACCCCCTTTGCATACGAATTTGCTGAAATTCAAATCACAGTTTTAAGAAAGCCAATCTATCTTGCTTAGAGATTTTGTTTTCCCCCAAAGGGGAAATAATAAATCCACTTTGAAATATGTTCCTAAAACCTCATAATTTCATTTATCATATAATGCTGATAGAGACCGATCAGCCAAGTAAATTGAGAACAGGCTTAAATCACGTGATATAAAAATTGTTATCAAAATTACTAAAAGTCAATCATCTCACCCTCTTATGCATTAGAAAATGGTAAACAATCTGTCTCATACTGTTCACTTAAATTTGTCATTGGGTGTAAGCCTGTGATTGAAAAGCTCTAGGACGTTAAATTAATCAATGAGCGTAAGCCTGTGTTCAAAAAGTTCTAGGACGTTCAATTGATCAATGAGCGTAAGCCTGTGTTCAAAAAGCTCTAGGACGTTAAATTAATCAATGAGCGTAAGCCTGTATTCAAAAAGGTCTAGGACATTAAATCATTTCAGGCAAGTAAAGTTGGGATTAAACTTCACTTTTCTCCCAGCATGACATATTGAGAAGGACCATAATTTTGGTAAATACGAAGTTTCGGTTTACACCTGACAAAGTGATAAAACCAGAAAAACAATAAAAAAAACATTGGCCCCCATAACACAGTAAAAGCTGCAGAAGCACTAGCAAAACTATGGTGCCACAATGGGAAAATAAAACCTGCAAATGTTAAAAAGGCAGTTAAAGGTCTCTGTGATATGACCTTAAACTACAGGATTTTCATGACTCTGGACATAATTGCTGAAATACTTGCCATAATCAGCATTGGACACTGTTTCAGGTTATTTAACACCATAATACTATTTAGTCCCTTTGGTTTGACTTTTCCCATTACAGTCCAACTATTAAGAACATAGTTACAAAGGCCCCCACATTATGAAAGAAAAGGAAAAATACCATCATATGGTGTATCAGGGGCTCGACACACGCATTCCTTGATGTCACTTGCTATTACCCTCTACATTGAAAAAGATCATGATCCAGATAAGTTCAGACATCAGCAAATATGTACAACATTTCATCTCTACAAAGAGGAACATTAAGCTAAGTAGAATGCCTGTGAGTAGAGCTTGTAGCTTTCAGTTGTATTTGGAAAATCCAGATCCACTATCTGTGAGGTTAAGAAAATGAATCTGGAATGTCAAGATGAATGTACAGAGAATAACTTCACGTAAGAATTGGCTTTAAATGAAAACAAAAATATGTCCAGAAAGAGAAACAATAGGACTAATTCCATCAAAGAAGCAAAAAGTAGAAAAGGATATTTGGAAAATCAGGATCCACAATTTTGAGGTTCAGGAAATGAATATGAAAACTTCAAAGCAAGATGTGCTATACAATCTCCTAAATAACCTCGTATGGGCAAATGGAATGATGTTAAACATATTAAGCATATTTAGAGAAAGATTGCGAGGTTCACTCAAGAAAAGAATGGAAGAAACAGATTTTATCAGCGGCTTTTCCTTTGCTGGTGATCTCCGTGCCAAATGGCAAAGCATCTTCAGTAATTAGAGAATCTATGGTGATTATTATTTTAATCAGGTTGATGCAAAAGAACTTAAAAGTATATGGAAGAAATAAAGGAGAAAAGATTAGTCAACCACAAGTCCTAATTTGGTGGTGAGGATTGAGAATTGAGTTAACATCAAAGATAAAGGCTAAAATCCAGATTGTATTTGGATTCCTTATTAGATAGGAAGTAGAAGGATTATGTTGTTCTTCCTAAGATATACTGTCCTAGTTGTATAGAACTTATAGAATTTCTATTATAATAAGATTTAAGTAAGAAATCCTTTTCCTACCAGAATAAGGATTCTAAGACCACTATATATATGTACTTAGCCTTTCATTAATAACAAGCAATCTGGAATTTTTCTACAGCTTGAGAGTTTTCAACTAGAAGGTGTGATGCTTTATTCTAAGAGTGATTCTTAGACCCTAGGAGTGATTCCTAGTTTCCTACATCAATTTGGTATCAGAGCTTTGGTTCACGATGGCGACAGGTAGTGGAAGGGTATATAGAGGAATATTCAACAAACGGGAGCAAGATGAGATACTTCTAAGAGTTATAAAAAGATTGGACATTAAGGACCCTTGAACACAAGATGCTTGAAGAACTAGTCCAAAAAACAATCTCAGACAACAAACTACACTTGATGGTGAGGGTGGAGAAAGTGAAATCCAAGACAACGAGGCTGACACTAATCAACACCGAATGGGGTTAGGAAATGAATGCCTACCCAGAGATCTAAGACAAAGAAATCAACTAGCAGCACATGGAGAGTGCACGCAAGCCGTTAGAGGCCACAATAGAGTTGAAGCCCACAACGAACTCGAGGACATTACTGAGAGAGTTCGTGTTGAAGCCCCTGATTTTGCAAGAAAGATGGATCCACACCTATTCTTAGATTGGACAACAGCAATGGAAGATTTCTTTGACTGGTACCACATGTCAGAAGATCGAAAAATTCGATTCGCAACGATGAAGCTAGTTGGAAAGGGGCTAAATTTTGGTGGAGATCGCTAGACGATAGACTTCGAAAAATAGGCCAACCACCAATTGTTGATTAGGAAGAGATAAAGCTGAAGTTGTCAAAAAAATACTTAGCATTACATTATTAGGAAGATCTCCAAGATCAACTCACGACCCTTAGAGAAGGGACTATGTCTGTAACTGAGTACATGAAACTATTTGATGAACTTTCTATAAGACGTGAAGGGATGGAATCAAAACGACAACTTATATCTCACAACAAAAATGGCTTAATGGCAGAAATTTGAAAGGAGCTGATAATGCAAAGCATTTATAGCCTTGAAGATACCTATCACTTGGCTTTAAGAGCGGAATAAATCTTGGGGCAACCAGCTAAAAAGTTTTGAAGTCAAGTCGGGGAGTTCGACATAAAGAGAACTACGACGATGTAAAACTTTAGACCAACACCCAATGCATCAAAATCTGCCCCGCAAAACAACTACACAACTTTTCAAGTAGCTGAACTTAAAGGCAAAGCCATAGCCGAAACTGGGACAAAGGGAGGCAACAATGATAAGAAGTACTTCCAATGCAACGGGAGGGGCCACTATGCTTACGAATGTCCTACTAAAGCTTTGCAAATGATGGGAGAAGAAGAAGAGGAAGAATCTTATGAGTAAGTGTGTGAGAACGAAGCTGAAGAGGAGTTGTAAGGAGACTCCAATTATGAACCTTCCTACAGATCTTAACATAATGAGACGTATACTTTCAACTCCCAAAGTAGAAGAACAAGATGAATGGCTTGGAGGAAGCAATATGAACGTGATATCGGAGAACATGGTGAAGCGATTGAATTTACTCACAGGGAAATATCTATATTCCTACAAAGTTGCTTGGGTAGATGATAGTACTACACCAGTAGCTCAAAGGTGTTTGGTGTCTTTCAAATTAGGAATATACGAGGACTCTGTTTGGTGAGATGTCATTCCTATGAAAGTATCCCACCTGTTACTTGGGCAACCATGGCTTTATAATCGAGATGTGCAACACTTAAAGCTAACACCTATCATTTTATATTTCATTGAAATAATATAGTTTTGAAGCCTATGAAGGTAGACAAGATAGAAATACGTAAAAAAAAAAGTGGATTCTTTGGCAAACCCTAAAGCTGAAAAGCCTAAACTAGAGGTTGAAATACCTGAACCACAGGCTAAAACCCCTGAAAAACAAATCAAAACCCAAGGGCAACAAGCTGAAACACCAAGGCAACAGGCTAAAAGAATTGGACAGCAAGCTAATATAACATAATAGGAAACTAAAAAGATTAACCAACAACTACTTGGGATTCCGGAGCTTGTTGGTTCAAAACTTGATGATATTATTGGTTTTGTTGATAAAGATGGCGTTGTAGTAGCTGATGAAGAAGTAAATTTGAATGAAGATATGAAATTAACACAATATAAGAATAAAGGAGAAGTTATGAATACACTTGCAAAGTCTGAATTCAGCAACAACAGGAAATTAAAGGATCTGACTACAAGAAGCAGCAATAGGTATGTTCTTGATGCCTATGTTATAGAGAAGTCATGTGGTTTGGTTATGAAACCATTTTCAAATATATTGAGCAAGACATATGATGTTGTCCACACGGCTAAACTATTATTCAAAGAGGTTGTACATCTCCATGGATTGCCTTTAACCTTCGTCTCTAATTGTGACGTTAAGTTTATGAGTTATTTTTGGATAACTCTATGGAAAACATTGAACACTAAGCTTCAACTTTCAAGTTCTTTTCATCCCCAAACCAATGGACAAACAGAAGTAGTGAATAGAAGCTTGGGGTACTTGTCAAGATGTTTGGTTGGAGACAATGTGAAAAATTAGGACCTAATTCTTCCTATGGCAGAATTTGCATACAACAATTCTATAAACAAGGCTACTCGTAGAAGCCCTTTTGAGATAGTCTTAGGAATTCAACCAAAGAAGCCTATCGATCTAGTTCCTTTACCACAAACAACAAGAGTTAGAGTTGAAGCTGAAGCTTAAGGTTTTGCAAAGCACATAGGGACATCTTTGATGAGATACGACGAAAGATTACAACCAGTAATTAGAGTTGAAGCTGAAGGTTTTGCAAAGCACATGAGGGATATCTTTGATGACATACGACAAAAGATAACAACTAGTAATCAATGTCGTCAATTAGCGGAATTCAATGAAGGGGATATGGTGACGATTAGGATTTGTCCAGGACATTTTCAAAAAGGAAAATATAAGAAACTTCATTCACGAAATGTTGGACCTTATAAGATCATCAAGAATAACTCGAGAATAAGTCCTGTCCTTAATGTTGCGGATTTAACTATTTATCAAGGACAAGATGATGAACAATCCCCTACTGTAGCTATAAGAATTCCAACCATTCCCCATCTTAAAGAGGAGATAGAAGATGTTTTAGATGAACAAATTGTAGCTACCAAAGATGGAGGATATCGACAATTTCTTGTCAAGTGGAAAGGAAGGCCGAATTCTAATAGCACTTGGATTTTAACGTCTGAATTTCAAAAGTTAAATCCAGATTTGTATGATCAGTATTTATCACAATCAATGTCGAGGATGACTTCCGACAAGCTAGAGAGAATTGATGCAAAAGAATTTAAAGTATATAGAAGAAATAAAAGAGGAAAGATTAGTCAACCATAAGACCTAATTTGGTGGAATGAGGATTGGGAATTCAGTTAACATCAAAAATTAAGGCTCAATCCCAAATTGTATTTGGATTCCTTATTAGATAGGAAGTAGAAGTATTATGTTGTTCTTATTAAGATATCCTAGTTGTATAGGACTTATAGAATTTCTATTATAATAGGATTGAAGTATTATGTTGTTCTTATTAAGATATCCTAGTTGTATAGGACTTATAGAATTTCTATTATAATAGGATTTAAGTTAGAAATCCTTCTCCTACTAGAAAAAGGATTCTAAGAACACTATATATATGTACTTAGCCTTTCATTAATAACAAGCAATCTTGAATTTTTCTACAACTTGAGAGTTTGCAACTAGAAGGTGTAATGCTTCCTTCTAAGAGTGATTCTTAGACCCTACAAGTGATTCCTAGTTTCCGACCTTTCATTCTTTGTGTTCTTCCCTAAATTCCAGCAACCCTAACCCAAATTTCAGCCATCGTAAACCTAGCCACTCAAACCTATATTCCAACCATGTTAAACCCTAAAAACCTTCCGGCAATCTAACCTTAAATTCCCAACTTTACAAAATCCGAAATTTCTACATTCCTAGCCAAAATTCAACCGTGAAACCTAATGTTCCAGCAGCCTAATATCATCCACACTTCCAAATTTTGTGCTTTTAACTACTAGTTCATAATTCTTCTATTTGTCTAACATCACAGGTTTATCTCCTCCTTCTACCCTTTTCCATGCCTTCAATCCTCGTCCTTTTCTTTTCAATCCCTCTTCATTATTCCTAACTTGTTACCTCCCAATATTTCCAATGTTGGTCAATCATGTTGGCCGAGACAATTGCTAAGCTGGTGAAATGTAGAATTTAAATAAGAGTAATAATTTAGAGTTAAGTTTATTAAGGAATAATGGGAATCTTTATTACACAATATTCTATTCTTAAGTGTAGACATTTAGAAGGTTTTCTTATTCTATTAGGATTAGGGCTCCAAGAAATTTTCTATATTTTTTTAATCAACCTTTCCATGAGAAATGTCGAATATTAGCAGAGAAGAATAAATTTCTTTCACATCTAACTTAGGTTACCACCTTAGTTTATATATACAATTGTCTAACCTAAATATAGTAACAAACTCCCTAAAGTATAGGGAAATCTGAATCTTATTCTAATCCCAGAAATCAGGGATTTATATGATCTCTATAACAACACAATCTTTCCAAATAATACTAACCCCGCGAGAAAAAATCTGAATTTTCTCTACAAACTTTAAACTTTCAAATAGAAAGTGTGACTTTTTTTTTCCTAAGAGTGGTCCATAGATCCTATGAGTGATTCCTAGTTTCCCATCCTAGGAGTGATTCCTAGAAGTACTCTCTTTTTTTTCCTTCTCAAATATCTAGAAATGCCAACCAAAAATTTCCAGCAACCTTAATTTGAATGCTCAGCAGCCTATATCAAAATTCCAGCAAGCTATTCAGACCTACAACTCAAAATTCCAGCAAGTTTAGCAAATTTCAGCGGCCCAAGATTCCTAGTTTCTATGAGTTTTAGATACTAGTTTGATATCTCTTCTATTCGTCCTACATCAATTTAATATCAGAACTTGCGTTTGACAATGACAAAGTATAGTCCAAGGCTGTACATAAAAGTTCAACATTGATGGTCCTCTTTCATAAGGTACTCCAAGAACTAACCAACAGGTAACAACTTCCATAAGAGAGAATGCCCAATGAATTTTCGAGAGGCTAGACAGCCTTGAAATTCATTCCCTAAAGTTCAAAACTTCTGCAAACCAACAATCTATACTCAAAACCTAATCTCTACAATTAGGTTCCGAGAATTTCTTTTTATCTATATGAATCAACCTTTCAAAGAAAAAACAAAAGCGTGAATTTTCTCTACAAACTTTGGATTTCCAAGTAGAAGAAATGTTGTTTTCTTCTAAGAGTAATTCTTAGTTTCATATCCTAAAGGCGATTCCTAGAACTACTCATTATTGAGTTCTCTCCTAAAATCCCAGCAATTGTAACTAAAAATTTCCAGCATCCTTAATCTGAATCTTCAACAGCCTATACTGATATTGCAACAACTTATTCAGATCTCAAACTCAAAATTCTAGCCAGCTCAGCAAATTTCAGCAGCCCAAAATTCCTAATTTTTTGTAAGTTCTAGCTACTAATTTGGTATCTCTTCCATTCGTCCTACATCATGGTGAGGACGCAGTTCATAGTTGGCACTCCCAGAAGACATGCTTGACATCATTTAGTTGTCGAGGTTGATTCTCATCAAGTTAGAGAGAATGATGCAAAATAAAGGCAAAAGTTATTACTTAGTTTTCCCATAAAAAAGGAAAAATATTTCTACTTTATTTTGGCTTTATTAGTTTTTGGTCAAGTTTATTAAGGAATAACGAGAATCTTTACTAAATAGGATCCTATTCATATTTTAAAGTTTAGTAGGTTTTCTTATTCCACTACAATTAGGTTCCGAGAATTTCTTTTTATCTATATGAATCAACCTTTCAAAGAAAAAACAAAAGCGTGAATTTTCTCTACAAACTTTGGATTTCCAAGTAGAAGAAATGTTGTTTTCTTCTAAGAGTAATTCTTAGTTTCATATCCTAAAGGCGATTCCTAGAACTACTCATTATTGAGTTCTCTCCTAAAATCCCAGCAATTGTAACTAAAAATTTCCAGCATCCTTAATCTGAATCTTCAACAGCCTATACTGATATTGCAACAACTTATTCAGATCTCAAACTCAAAATTCTAGCCAGCTCAGCAAATTTCAGCAGCCCAAAATTCCTAATTTTTTGTAAGTTCTAGCTACTAATTTGGTATCTCTTCCATTCGTCCTACATCATGGTGAGGACGCAGTTCATAGTTGGCACTCCCACTGGGAGAAAAATATGAAGAAAAAAAAAGTAGAGGAGGAGAATCACCAGAACAGAAGCAATACTTGCTCCTCTGGGAATGCAGGTTAATATTGACCAAAATCATCTGGTCAAATTTTAGGAATACTCTGATGGAAATGACATACTAATTCTCAAATTTGGCCATCTTTCCTACAAATGTTATCAAGTTATCTACCACAAGGATATAATGACTTGTAAAAGCACACAATTTCTTCCAAATAAAATGACAAAGAAAAGGGGATGATAATCATTTCTGGCTTAACATAAGTAGAAATATATATGTTTTGATCATACCTGAAAATCTCCTGGGCGTATTTCTTTTCTCTTGAAAGAGTACCTGGGTTTTATCTAAAATAAAAAGTATAAGATCATCTTCCAAAGAAATCATATCCCATTTAACTAGCCTCTAGGTATATATGCTCATCAATGGTCACTCACCTTTATACCTTTGCTCTCTAAACTTTTCATCAGGCAATCAGTAAGAAATTCTCCTCCAACAGGAGTACTAGTCACTGCCTACAAAAGAAAATTAGTGAGAGGAAAAACTGCCAATTTTGACACTGAGCAATAAGTCCGTGTATCCCAAAGTTCAAATAATATAGAACAGGAATTTACATATTTTCTTGATTGGATGAAGAGAGGTACCTTTTGAAGGACATAACCATCGTGTACAGGGGCAATTGTTGTTGATCCTCCACCACTGGCAATAACATTACAAACCATCACTACTTGAAAAAGATAATTACTTAAGAGTGTATAAATAAAGATAAATGGTTTTAAAAGTTTTAAGGGTTTTACATTGTCTACAAAGTAATAAACTCTAGAAACAATGGTGGTAAACATCCTACCAATCAACAACTAGTGAGGTAGCGCGTCCAGACGCAAAAGATGTGAGAACCTGAGATTTTAAATGTGTTAGTGACAGCAAACCATTATCAAAAGTTGTTAGGATAGGACATGGAAAATAAGTATGCCATCAGTTATATAATCAGTATAATACAAGTTGGAGATATAGATAAAGGATGGACTAGGGAAATACAGCATTTTTCGCCAAGAATAAGGCAGGAACATTGTACTTTTCAAACATAATCTCGGCTGTCCTGTCATATATGTGATAATCACCATCATTAGCAAATAACAGAGCAGAATGATAATACTGCTTAATCCTTCCTTCACACCTCTATCATAACCATAATGAATGACAGATTCTACATATACTGCTAAGTGGAGTTAATAATGAAAGAAGGAATATAAAGTATTGGATGTGGCAACAAAATCACCTTTCTCTCTGTTGCTGAATGTTGGTTGAGGGTTCTGCAAGTAGCATTGGATGCTCCTTAGGATCCACTAGTAGACATGTCCTAACATACATAATAACAAATTGATCACCAAGAAACACATAATAACTCGAGAAGAAATAAAATTAACGTACACTGAATACCAAGTAATAGCTCTTCTCTTCACAATTACCTGAGAGCATGGTCCCATATACTATCAGCAATATCCCAGTCAACAACAACTCCATCCTTTAAAGGAGACAGTACCTAACGAAACAGAAGAACAAACAACAAAACCACAAAACTGTAATGTCTCACATTGAGATGAAATTAAGAGGGAAAAAAAAAAAAGAAGACAAAAAATTTAGAAATAGCGAACCTCCATATGATCACGGCGAAATCCTAAGGACTGTGATCCCACAAATAGTTTGCGGTTTAGCTTAGGCTTGTCAGAATCCTTCGCATCGTTCTTAGCATCCTTCTCGTTATTGGCAGGCTCATCAACTTCCATTGTATCGATTGAACCCACAACCTTTATTAAAAAAGTTTAAGAGGGAAATTACAACACGAATGAAAGTTCAAAATTTGACGCTTAAAACATATAAAGAAACAAAAACATTAGACACAGAGAGGGAGACTGACAGAAGGGAAAACCGCCTTAGGAGAATCCTCGCCGGCATAACCGGCCTTGCAAGTGTGAGAACCCAGGTCAATTACTATAGCTGATACTTCGTCTGTTGTTCACAGAACCACACGCAAGAATTGACTTTTTTAGGATTAAGAATTGAATTTGTACAGAAGGCATTGTGGAGATTTGTTCACTTACCACCTCCATACATCGTTGATAGCGAGTAAGATCGAAATGAGTGTATTAGGGTTTTAGGAGTGACCTCGGAAAGGTTATGGGTTTAGCTAAAATTTAGATTTTGATTTGGTGAAAACAATTTGGATGACGAGAATGGTGTATGGTAAAGGGGTCTCAGGCTACTATTCTAGGCTGTTAAAGACAGTAATCTGTCTGGTGAACTATGCTACTGTCCACTGCCGAAGTCTCGTGAGGATTGGACTAAACCTGTGGAGAGTTGGGTTCCTGATCTCACAAAGCCTACACTGGCGGTTTAATTCGAAATTGTAATGAGACCTGATATGGGGAGTTTCAACAAAGTCTTAGTAGGGGTTCGCCCTTAGAAGCGGAACTTTGAGGCATATATTTCGACCTTACTTTAGCCTAGAAGAAGGGATATCGTAGGGTCATTGCCGAAGTTGACTCCTTTGAAATTATTATTATACCCTCTAACCTTCACTTTGTGCTTACTGACAGGTATACAGGAGCTTCTCCACCAATCTTGAGAGATTCTTCTCTAGCATGTCTGTTGTGAAAGAAATCAGTGTGCGAACAGATTGGCAAATTTTGCAATAATCCTTCGCCCGAGCCTCTATACTCTTCCGAAGCAGCTAGTTGGCATCCAGACACTGCTCCGCAGAGATGCGGACAGCATACTATATTCCAGAGTTTGAGTTTTTGTTTTTTTGTTGTTTAATAAATATTTTTTTTAATTTTATTTGTCTTGATGTGGTTGTAATACTTTGCCCAACATGGACAAGGACAAGATTAATAAGATTGTGGCTGTTTATAGATAATATTTGAACTCCCTTATGCTCTAGCAAATCCTTTATTAGAAATTTTATGAAGATCATGATTCATATTTGTCTGTTTTAATGTCTACTTTTACAACCATGCTCTATTTAGTGGAATAAAAAAATAGTAAAATAGAAATTATCCTTTTAAGAAAAGGCAAAGTGATCGATAGTAACGTTATTAAAAATTTATATATTTATTTGATATGATCAATATTACAAATTTATATATTTATTTGATATTATTGGTCATTCCAAGCTTTACCAAGTTATGTAAACCATTCCAAGCTTTAACAAGTTATCCCCTATGGATTGCTCTTCTTTTAATTGCTTAAACTTTGTAATTGTCTAGATCTTATAGTTAGATTTCCCCTAAATCCCATACCTATTGGTTGGAATGTTAACTTGAATGTACTTGGATAGTATCTCTAAGTGTCTGTTTGGATGAGCTTATATCAATGAAGTTTTTGTCAGTAAAACTTTTATAATAAATCAGTTGATTGTTTAGTTGTCATTTAAAAAAGAGTTTTTTTGAATGAGTTTCATAAAATAGATTGTTTGGCAACATAAAAATAAAAATCACTTTTAATTTTAACAATATTTTATTTTGTAATAAAAATTATTTATGCATATAAAAATTATTTAAAATATATTAAACAATATGCAAAGCACAATATATTACTTATTATATATTTTTAAACCATATAAAGTATAAATAAAAATATATCTAATCAAATCTTTTATATGAATTATAATATAAATAAAACTAATATTAAAAATATATATTAAAATATATACTAAAAAAGTCAAATAATATTATATACACCTCAAAATAAACGTGAAGATATGTTTTTGGATATTGTAGAAATTATGTATAAAACATAAAGGTAAATAGGACTAAAAATAAACTCATTAATTGATCTGAAAAATTTACCTGAAAAAGTATTTTTTTTAAAAGCTCTAAATTTGAGCTTATCAAAAAGCTATAATTTAGCTTCCAAAAAGGACATTTCTATGAAAAAAAAGTATTTTTGGATTTTGTAGTTAAACACTCGGTTTTCTTTAAAATAATTTTTGCAGTGAAAAAAAAGTGCTTATTCATTCGGTAAAAGTTAAACCAAACAAGCACTAAATTTACTTTAGATAGTGTGTATGGGGTTACTAGGCTCACTTAGTATAGTACTTAATGTTTGACTATCCATTTATGTTACTTAGACATTAAATCTAAGAGCAATGCATTGTCAATTTTATTATATTAATAATAGGAAGCAAATTGTTTCTATAATTTACTTCTGACGATCCGTCGTACGATGTTATTAAAGCTCCTCTATCACCCAATTGTTGTTCTTGTAATAATACAATGAGTATAATAATTTTTTTTTGAAAATAAAATTTAGAAATAGATTTAAATATGTTAAAAGTTATCAGTTAAACAAATATGTGATAATTGCCATGCAACAATAAAGGGTTGTTTAGTTCCATTTATTTTTTTATTGTGATTTTTAGATTTTAATTTTTAATTTTTAATTTTATTTTTAGTTTCTTTTTTTAAGCAGAAATCTATTTAGTTGTTAATGTCATATAGTTTTTATTTAATGATAATAATTATATATTAGATAAAAATATTAAGATAAATTATTTTTAATTAATTAAATTTATTTTAATCTGTTATGTAATATTTATTAATATATTATCAGCAGAAATTATTATATTTTATTAAAATAAGTAATTTAATAATTAATTTTCATTTATTTTAAATATATTTTTAATTATTAAATCAACATTTATTTAAATTTTATGTTTTACAGATATCTTAAATTCAATTATATTTAAGAATAATTTTTAAATTAATTTTATTTAATTTAATTATAAAATTAATATTAAAATATTCATAATTTTTAGTAATAAATAATATTAAACAATTGCATATATAATATTAAATTAAATGATTCATAATTATTATTTAATATATTAAATAAATTAAAATATATTTTGTCAATAATAAATCATATTATGAAGAAAAACGAAAATAGAAAACAAAAATTATCTTTTATCATTTTCATAAGTTACAAAAATTGGAATAAACTAAAACAAAAACCATAAATGAAATTTTCAAACAAACAAGTTTCTTTTAAGTGAAATTGAAAACAAAAAAAGCCAAAAAATGAAAAAAAAAAACAATTCCATTTTTTCTGTTGTAATTTTTAATTTTTAGTTTTTAGTTCTTAGTTTTTGTTTTTCTTTCAAATAAAAAGAAAGATTTGTTTGATTGTTCAATGTAGTTTTATTTTTTTTATCATTGATAATAATGGCATATTAGATAAAAATTAAAGATAAATTATTTTCAATAAAATAAATTTATTTAATCTCTTATATAATATTTATTAATAAATTATTAATAAAATTTATTTTATTTCATTAAAATAAATAATTTAAAAATTAATAGTTATTTTAACTATATTTTAATTATTAAATCAAATTTTATTTAAATTTTATATATTTTGAAGATATTTTAAATTTAATGATTCATATCAATAGTTGATTTTAGTTAATTAAATATATAATATTAAATTAAATTATTCATATTTCTTATTAAT
>JANZLD010000009.1:9320286-9338512 GCA_026413575.1 Erythroxylum carthagenense | reverse complement strand
GGTTTGCTCGGTAGTGCACCCTTATTATGGGTTATGTGTCGGAACGACCTGCGGGCGTCCCGGTGTGTACCCTACGGTAAGGGGGCGCTACAGTATATTTACTTATTTAGAATTTTTTGTGAAAATTTGGGAAAATTATGAAATTATGGGTATTTTGGATTAGAAAAATATCAAATGGCAAGACAATTGATAAATGATAGTAGAAATAAATGTCAAATAGTAGTAGAAATTATTGATATGTGACATTAAGATTTAATGACAAGTGTCATAGAAAATTAGGAGACAATTGGATTAGAATTTAGCGACAAATAGATTAGTTATTAAAAGGTGTTCAAATGGAGACCACAATAAAATGACAAGTGACAAGTGTCACAACACTTGAACACTCACCACTCACGATACTTTCTTCTTTGAAAGACCAACATCCTTGTATTTCACTTTTACTTTTAACGCTTGTTCTCATCTTCTTCATTCATTTTTATCTCTTCATCTCAAGAAACTCAACCCAACTCTCTCATGTTGATTTTTTCAAAATCCCACACTACCACTTCAAGATCCTTACTATCTCTTCTTATTATGAAGAAAACATAGTCTATTCCTCCTTCAATGATGAAGATCATATGAGGTTTGGGAGCTAGGGTTAAGTGATATTTTGAAGAGCTTTTGAGTAAAACAAGTGTTAAGCATTATTGTTTATGATTGTTAAATGAAACATATATGATGATGGTTGGTGATAGATTGATGAGATAAATGGAGTGAATCACATGCTATAACATAAGTAAAGAAATGAGCATATAAATTTCTTGCATTTGTATATGTGATGATTAAGTATTCACAAGTTGCTGTAGAGATGTGATTATATCCTATTTTTGTGTTGTTAATGAAGGTAGGAAATTAATGAATGAATAGATATTTTCATGTTCTATTTTTTATGTATAAAAACGTGGATCATTAGTTGTTTTAGAAATGTATTGGATTGATTATTGAAGTTAAAGAAAAGGCAAGTGTAGTGTCTTGAAAAGAGAATAAAGTTTAGAGATAAAGTAATAATGGTGTTTAAAGTGTGTAGGAATATGTTAGCTATAACATTTCCACTGGATATGAATTTGTATTTTAGCCATGAATTGACCTGTAGATATCAAAATGGGATGATTTTTAATTTAAATTAAATTAGAAACATATGGCTACATTTTTCATGAAGACATTGAATTCAAATTTTGTCTTTAAAAGTTTCAAAATTTGACTTGAAATTGAGTATTGAGTGTAGTTGCAGTTTGAAAATAGTAGGTAGTATTTTATGTATAACTTGCAGAATGCTGAACCAAATTGTATGAAATTGGTGTCGTTAGAAACTTAGTACATATGGAAACATTTTTTATAATAATGTATTGCTTAAATACCTCATTTTATATGTCAAAATGGACATGCAAAATTGATCAAAACATATGTCTTAAGAAAAAACTGGAAAGGCCATGAACGTGAGTTATTATTATTTTATGTGATGTTTGAAACAACAAATGGTAAGATACTTTCCTATGATTCATTTAGACTTGAATGGGACTTGAAATGATCCTAGTTTGAGGTTGAATAAGTTGATAAAGTGTTGGATATGTATAGGTTGTAATTGGGGATATAACATAGCAAAAGGATTGTTGATATCAAGTGTATAAAATCTAGACATTTATGAGTGTTATAAGAATAAAAGTTTTCTTAGGAATGCTAATATGATTGTAAGGAGATGAGTAATGTGTATCAAGTAAGAATGAATGAGAGTTTAGATATTATGTGATCATATAATGTTAGAATAATATTGGTGAATGATTAATTGATGATATTATAATAATTAAGTGTATTCAGCCATGAACCTTAGTGCTTGATTGAGTGATGAACTTGGAATAAGTTTGTATTATTGAGGTGTAAACCTAAGTTCAAATTAGATATATATTAGTTTTGAAGTGTAAATGATCATGAGATGAAAAATTAAAGAAATATACCCAAGATTGTCATTAAGCATGCATTGTACATAATTTATATACACATTTGTGCATAAAAGCGTGCATAAAAGAGTACTTATATAATTGCGCAATGTTGTAATGTGTGTACATGTGTATTGCATGATATAGAAGAGCGAATTAAGCGATAACATCCAGACATTGCAGGGATTTCGAGACAATAGCTATCTGGAGCATCCTGTGAGTAACCAAGAAGGTCTCACTTAATAAAGTGCTTGTTTTAAATTCTATACTGAATTATTATGTGAATGTGATTGTGTTGATTCTAGACATTGAATGTCCAAAGCTTTTGATGCATGAATAATATATTGGAAGAGTTCTGTGTATATGAATTTGACAAAAAAAAGTGATACTCCACATTATTGTTAAATGCCAGACCAAAGTCCGATGAGAAATGTGTATGAAAATGAAATCAAGTGACTGATTGTAAATATGTGAATCTAATGCATTTTATTACATGAATGCATAACAGTATAAAGGTTGTTATGACCAGAGTAGCCATAAAAAAGAGAGCTTAAAGCTCAAAATGTGATAAGAGCCCTGAGATTAGTTGTAATTGTACCTAGTATCTAAAGGGATATGAGACAATACCTGAACAAGTCTGGTATCCATAAGAGATATGGGCCAGTAAAAAGACACTCGGTCACGGCAATAATAAATGAAAGTGAGTCATATGAGCATTTCATAAACATTTAATATATATGTTAGAATGATTGAAATATATTATTAAATTATGTTGAACGTAAAATGTGAAATATGTGATCAAAGTAATATATGATGCTAAATCACATATTAGTGAAATGAAGTGAATTATGTGATGACATGAACTGTTTGTGTTATATGATATAAGTGAACCATCGAGGATGGTTAACTCATTGAGTTTGCAAAACGCACCAAAATTGCAACGTTGACATTTCAGGTATTGAAAGAGGATACTAGTGATAGAGACTCTCCGGAAGAAGTATAATTTTTGTACTTTTGGAAAGAAGAAATGATTCAAAGGTCAGTCAGCTGAGATTGAAGCATTTAGATATAGTTTTTATATAATCCCTCATGTATGTAGCATGTTAAGTATACAGAGATGTAAACTCTAATTAGCTTTGATAATGTAATTATATGGATGTTTCGTAAAGCTACAATGTACATATTCGATTTTTATGAAATAAAATCAGGAATATTTGTGTTTTCAAATAATGTGATATTTATCATATAAATGATGATGCCATGATTAAGTTAGTGTCGTGATCGTTCTAGCATGCCACTCTTGTGGGGTACGTATTTGGATATCACTCAAGATGTCAGGTATGTGTCTTATGAGAGTGGGGTACTACACCAATAGACTCCATTAATGCCCTTTTTAGTAAAAAAATGTTAAAAACCTAAGGAATAACAAAACTCCCCGTATCACCTGCTAGCTCAAACAATTTGTCTTTGAGAAAGTGGGAACCCTTCACATTTAAGGTCACTATTAATACATCGTCATAAGTTTTCTTACTTGGTTCCTCTGCCAGTTCTTCCTCAACTACCTCTATCCACTCTTCTTCTTCTTCCTAAATAGAGGTTTCTAGCTTATATTCTTCAATTACCTTCTATCTCTCCTCTACTTTCTCTTATTGGATGGAGATTTCTTCGTCTTCTTTTTAAGGAAGCCCTTCTTATAACATCACTCCAATCATAAAGCCAACCCTTGCCTTTTTTTCTCTCTCAAATTCATGTCGATCAGCTTTCATGTGAATAAGGAGTTCCATTACTTTATTTGTAATACTTGTTTCCTCTTCCTCTTCTTCTTGTGAGACCTCCTCTCCACTGCTAAAGGTGATTGCCGTTCCAAATTCATTAAGATCTGGTTTATTAGGACTAGGCAAACTTCCTAGTTGTTCGTTGGATAATATGTTCACCAACTAATCGATTTGATTCACCATATTTTGTATATGAGCATCTGTTTCCTTATGCCTCATGTTTGATTGTTGAATAAGCTTAGTCATCACTTCTTTCAAAGTTGCAGTTACCTCCTTGCCTTTTTGAAATGTATGTTTATTCATGAAATCAACTGTTGCCTCTTCTTCACTCTGAAACAATTGGAAACTTAAATTAAACTCATCATATATATGCGAAGAAAATCTCTTATTAACGTGACATTGACTAGTTACTCTCTTCATAAGGCATTCTATTAGTTTATCTGCAATGCTTTCTTTTTCATTTGGAAGCTCTTTTTGAATTGTGCCTTCATTCATGAAGCAAACTCTTGTCTTTTCTTCACTTTCAAATTTGTGTTGTAAGCTGTCATTTCAACAAGGATCTCCAATAATTTATCTTTTAGAGTTGGCTCGTTAATTAGAAGTGCCTAATGTTGTAAGTATTTAGTTAAAGCATGATTATTCTATTCATAAGTATAAGAATTGCCCCATTTTGAATTGTATTTATTCCCGTATGCTGCATTATGAGGTTAATAACACATATTCGGTCTCCTATATGATGATGTCATAGTTTGGAAAGATATATTCTGGCTCCTATAAAACTACTGTCAACTTCACCCTTCTATTGTGAGTTGTGGCCATAACAATGAATCATAATTCCTATAATAAACCACAAACTCAAGATCAACTAGAGAAATTCAAAAGATAATTAAATTAATAATCCACAAATATAATAAGAT
The DNA here is from genome assembly GCA_026413575.1 of Erythroxylum carthagenense. NCBI lineage: Eukaryota > Viridiplantae > Streptophyta > Magnoliopsida > Malpighiales > Erythroxylaceae > Erythroxylum > Erythroxylum carthagenense. Next base: position 9,333,844 of record JANZLD010000009.1, on the reverse strand, counting down.
ACAATAAAATAAAGAAAAGAAAAGAAAATAAATACAAAAGAAAAAGAAAAAGAAAAAGAAAAAGAAAAAGAAAAAGAAAAAGAAAAAATCAAATAAAACAAAAATGACTAGATTAATAGCATTTAGGCTTTCCTAATATTAAAGTTCCCAGTAATGATGCTAAAAATTTGATTGACCTATTTCGTGTTAGTTAATATTGTAATAAACTGTAAGTGCATGACGTAACGGTAGCTAATACTGGCAAGTGGGTTAATCCCACAAAAATTATGAATACTAATAATTACATTTCCCCTATTATCTAACTTACAAATTGATTTTAGATTTTTAATTAAAAATAAAAATTAAACAAGTAAAACAAAATAAGTAACGAAATTGAATAGAGAATTTAGGAAGGACTTCGAAATTATCGATATCGAATAATTAATATCTAGGTTTCGAATCCCCTTAAACTCATCATGCAATTGTTTTGATGATTTATTGGAATGTGGAGACCCTTATGGTATGTTAGTAGTTGATCTTAAGTCTACTAACAACTAATCATAAGGTGTCTATTACTTAGATTAAATCTTATAGGATTCTGTTACCGTTTTATGAATCCGTCTTTTAGGTTTGACCCTTATTAGGAATATTTACGTCATCTTATCTTTAAGATTGCAATTAACTCTTTCCAGCTACCATGGATCTATTAAAACTTAGGATTTCTCAATAGCTACTTAAATCAGATTATGGTATAATATTTTGGATTACTAGAACATAAATAAAAACAAATAATTGGATCGTAACAATCAATCAATTAATTGCATTAACAAAATAATCAATTCATGTTAAGATATCGAAATAGGGTTGATCTAAATTAAATACTAACTAAATGTTTAATTACAAATAATTGAACATGAAATCAAGCATACATTGAAAGAAAAAAGGACAGAAAACAACGAGTTCATAATTATAAATCTCCTTGAGTGTCTTCTATCGAGTATTCTTGCGATGTAGAGGCATGATCTTGTATTTCGATGAATTTATTAATGATTTCTTTGTGTTTTCCACTTCTCTAGACCAAAATCTCCCTTTTGAACGTTCTCCACGTCTAAAAATCATCTCCCTTCGGTCTCTTCCTTTCATTAGTTGTCGAAAACATCTTTTTATATTAAAAACTATGGTTTTGGGGCTTATACAGTCTAGTATACAACTGTGTATGTCTAAAACACCTGAAAATAGTGAAAGTGCATGACCAACACTCCTTTTAGGTTGTTGATTTTCTATTTTATGTCGCATTTTCGTCCGAATTATTCTCCTATAAGTTCATGAAAGCAATTATAACCTATAAACACTTAAAGTACACCAAATATACAATAAAAGTATAAAATATCAAGCAAAAATGTTTCAAATATGAGGTAAAATTATGATGAATTATGCACTTGTCAATAACTGTTTGATTTATGCCAAATTAATATACATTATCACTTCCATGCTTGTGTGGCTAACCGTGTATAACCACACAACCTTAATGTTGCACTATAAAAGGGCATTTAAAAGGCCAAAAAAGGTATGGAGATATTAAAGAATCAAAAGAAGGCAAATTCCTTTCCCTTCTGAAAGCTAAGAGGAGCTAAACTTCATCTTTCTAATTCAGAAAGGATATCAAAGCTGACTGACATATTTGTAACTCTCTTTTAGGATTAGTTTTTAATGTTTTGGATTTATATGTGAAAAGTTTATATAGGCCTACTAAATTATTGATGTGTGAAATCATTTCAACAATAATCATTACACATCTAATTCACTTATAGTTAATTAATGGTCCATCATCACTAACAAAGAAAAAGAATAGTGATGATGGCCATGAGTTATTAAAAAAAATATAGTCTTTTTTGTATAATCAAGAATATAATTAATTCATTTTCTCAACTCAAATCAAGTAGTTAGTATTTTAAATGCAAATTAAAATGTTCAATCTTTGACCTTTTCTTTGACGTAATTACAAAAAAAGAAGAAAACAAATGAAAATGGATAAGATGTGCCACCGTATATTCTCCTACTTTCGTATAAATTTGATCCTTCCTTTCCTTCCAGTGTCAAGCAAGCAGGTAGCTAACCTACAACCGCAGTGCACCAAACTTCTCGTGTTTACCCTATTTTGACCGTCGGATGATGGGAAAGCAGCGTATACCTAAACAGCCGCCCGATTAACAGCTCCCCCAACGCACAGACACGGCAATAGAAAAGCTTCGATCATAGTTGCAATCGGAGAGATCCAAAAGTAATCTAATCGGACGGATCTACGTTATTAGGAGGAAATTGAGAAAGAGAAGTAATTTGGGTTTGTGGGGATCGTCATGGAGAAAGAAGAGAAGGCACTAAATGATAAAGACGCTGAAGAAACAGAAGCCATTGAGCTTCTTCTCTTTCAAGTTGCTGAATGCTACGCTTATGTGGTAATTTCCTTTTCAGTAGAGTGAAATGTTTTTGTTTTCTTGTTTTGATTTTTGTTTGTTTGTATTTTCTATTTACCTTTTGAGGATCTAGGAACTTGAAACAAGTTATTATGGTTCTGCAGGTGACCTATATGCTTGTTATTACGATATGTAGTGAAATTAGGTGACCTGTGAGCTACGTCATGTCAGTGTGGGCACCTTTTGAAATTGAATTGGTTGCGGAGTCTTATGTTCATGGATGTTTTTGAAATTCATATTAATTATAGATTGGTATCTGTTTGGTGGGAGTTTCTTAATGTCAAATTGAGTAAAGTGACTTTAGTTGGGCATTATTTGTCTAAAATGGGAATCATTGAGTCGCTGCTCGGGTAGATTTTGATATAGTTGGTTAATTGTTTAAAGAAATCACTAATGCTTGCCTATGTAATGATAAAGCTTGAATTAAATATGTGTGCTTACTGTTACTAAATGCATTCCTTCGTGGGCTGGTACTCCTCAAATTGTGATGCCTTCATGAACTTCAAGGCAATTGCTTTTGTCTTCAATTGGATGATTCAATGTTACTTCTTTCATTCACATAACACATCTACATGAAGACAATGATAAGATGATGCACAACTGACTATTGTGGACGTAGTTAAAAGTGATATTTGTCCTGGTTCAGGGAAGTTACTCGTACATCTGATTTTATCTGTTAACTTTGCAGATACCACCCCGAAAAAGTGCTGCTTCTTACAGGTTCTTGCTCAACTTGTCTAATTCTTCATGTTATTCATCATAATTCATTTCTGAACTACACCTTCGATATAACATTCCTGTTTTCTTCTCTTCTTGACCAACTGTGAAAACTGAAGTGTGTTATATCCTATTCAAGTTCAAGTTGCTGAGATGGTTTTGTCTCTGGAAGATATTGCATTTGATCAGTGTTAGCTTGAATGAGTTTCTGAATTTGGTTAGGAGCTTAAATGATATAAAGAATGAAGACAGGGGACCTTCAGATGGTCTAAGTAAAACAAGTAGTAGAAACATCTATATAACTTGAGAGATTGACAATCCTTTGATACGTGACTTCATATGACTCAAAGTTGAAAGGTCAATAAATTCTCTGAGTCAAATCCTTGAGGGCTAAATTAAGGACTTGAAATCACTTTAACTATCTGCAGCCTGTTACCAGTCCAATTTCTTTTTCAACTTTGCCACCCCAGACTGTGGTCAAGTTGAGATATATTTTGCAAGAGTGACATGGAACCCCAATAAAATTGATCCTTATGTTTTTAGAATATTGAAAATTTTGTTTGACCCTGATGAATATTACTAAAGAAGCAGAATGTGCTTGCAGTATGAATGCTATAACAAATTCCTCTAGTTTCAAAACTGCAAATGCTAAGATACATGCTCTCTCTCACTTTGCCTCTGGCCCTATGAGCACCTTTAGGGAAGGTTTTAGAGTAACCCGCTTAATATTTTGTATCTCTCATTTCCTCCGTTAGTAAAAGTGGATTAGTCAGAGGCAATGTTTACAAACATAGTTTAAATTTCAATTTCTATTGAAGGACATAATTTTATCATCGGACAATTGGAAATGATAGTTTAGTATATAACTTGTGGTTTGTTCTCTATTGAGAATTTTTTTATAAACATCTTGTAATTTAAAGTTATAGGTTTTTTTTTTGTGGTGATAACATGAAATTAGGTTTGCATCTTTCTACATTTCAAAGATAATGGACAATTATGTAGACAATTATGTAAATCTAGTGATGCAAAAGAACTCAAACTATATAAAAGAAATAAAAAAAGAAAAAATTATTCAACCACAAGCCTTAATTTAGTGGGAAGAAGATTGGGAATTGAATTTACAACAAAAGAAAAGGGCTGAAATTTAAATTACATTAGGATTCTTTATTAGATAGGAAGTAGTAGTAAGTTAAATATGTTCTTCTATTTTACATATGTTATCCTAGTTGTTTAGGACTTATAGAATTTTTATTAGAATTGGATTTAAATTTGTTAGGAACCTTTTCCTACTAAAATAAGGGTTCTAAGAACCTTTTTCTACAAACTTGAGTATTCAATTAGAAGGTGTGATGCTTTCTTCTAAGAGTGATTTTTAGACCCTATCACTCTGGTTTCCTACCTTCAATCTTTCTGTTCCTTACTAAATTCCAGCAAACCTAACCTACATTCTAGCCATTTCAAATCCTAACTTTCAGCATATTAAACCCAGAAATCCTAATCTGAAATTTCCAATAATTAAGCCTTAAAATTTCAGTTCTACAAAATCTGAAATTTCAGCATTCCTAGCCGAAATCCAACCTTGAAACTTGATATTCCAGCAGGCTAATATCAGTCATATTTCCTAATTTTGTGCTTTAACTACTACTTAATAATTCTTCTATTTGTCCTACATCTTCTAGAAATCCTAGATTAATCATTGTTAAAAGCACTGTAGAGTTAAAAGTATGTGGCTTTCATGTGATAGTAACAAATATGGTATGAGAACTTACTTTCCTATTTCACAGAGGCTGAATTACATTTTTGTAAGGCAGTGAGTTACATTTGGTCCATGTACGAAATACAGCTCCTGTGTATTGAACTATGTTAAACATTAACGAGTTTGCTAATAAATAAGATGTACGATTTTGACATGCCTTTAGTAAATCTAAGTGAGATTGCCACTAATATTTGAAGGTTTCACTAATAGCTCAGTAAACAATGAATAATTTGGGTGACTGGCTTAATTGAATACCATATTTCATATAGTTTCTTCAAAATATCAGATGTAACTTGTAATATGAATTGTTGAAATTGTTTTCATATCTTTTAGATGAATGTTTATTTGTCTAAAGTTAATTTCAGGGCTGATGAGTGGAACGTTAATAAATGGGCTTGGGAAGGGACCCTTAAAGTTATTAGCAAGGGTGAAGAGTGTATTATTAGACTCGAAGATAAGACAACAGGTTATGTAACTTTTGAAATGCTATCAAGCTCATTAGCAAATGCTACTCATTGAAATGTTAAAGGTTATTTTTAATTGTTATCAGATGCAAATGAGATTTGGAATTTTGTATCACAGATTTTATCTTTCTTCTGATAAACCTCGACTAATTTGTCTCAGGTGAATTGTATGCTAGGGCATTCTTGAGAAAGGGGGAGCCACATCCCGTGGAATCTGTAATTGATAGCAGCAGGTCAAGTAAAGTTTAGAATGATTTTGATTCTCATCATCATTGAGATTCATTCTGTCATGACATGCATGCATTATGTGAAGCTAATTCTTTTAGTTTGTGAAGCCTGAAATTGCAGCTTGGGTTTGGGAGAGAGGAAATGGAAACAATATGCGACAATTGGTGTAAAATCTAGATAAAATTTGTGAAAAGGAAAATAAAGTAGAAGCGTTTGATAGAGATCCCAGTAAGCAGAGAACAGAGACAATATAAATATATGATAAGTACAATTAACCTTGAAAATTTTACTTGCAGGAATAAAGTTAAATATACAACTAAAAGATCAATAAATACTGAATAGGTCAGGGAAGAAATCATAGTCCTGAAGTTATTTTCTTAAAATCTTCCTTTAGTTCTCCAATTCTGCAATCTAGCTTTCAATTTAGCTTTCTTCCTCAAGTTTCGTGTGAACTATCTTTTGTAGTATATTCAAAGGGATGTTTTTTCTTTTGCAGATATTTTGTTCTACGAATAGAGGAAAGCATTGGTAGGCTACTGTCGCTAACTCTTAATCTGAGTGTGATGTTACATTAATTTTGGTTGGACAGCTTTGTTCTGTATTGTGTGCCTTACTCAAGAATCCATTCATCTGCCACCGAACTTTTTGACTTGTCTGCCTCAAATAGCAAACCAGGGGACATGGAAATTAGTTCGTTTGGAGATTAAATTCAAGATTTCCCCTTTTCTCCGTAATTTTATCACCCTTTCAATATCTTTTCAACTCTTAACTATATAAAGAGTTGGTTTCCCTTTCCTCTTTGCATCAAGTAGAGAACTTCAAAGAGCTATGGTATACTCTGTTTTGAATCCGTGCCCATTGATATGAAAATATCATCCAAATGGTAATGATACCGAACTTTGTCCACCTACTTCTGGAAACTTCAGTGCTTGTTTGTGGGCAAATAGTTGTTGTTGCTCTCCACAGCTATTGCTATGTGATTTATCACTGTCGAATAATTATCGTTGAGGATACTACACTTACTTTTTGCGATTCAATATTACCGTTAGCAGGAGCATTAAGATCTAACGCATTTATTGAAACCATGTGACTGGGACTTCTCAGACTTTGTTGCAGTCACCGTTGGCATTCTTGCTACTATTTTATCACCACTGCTGTTAATAGGACAAGCACCCTCATAGCCATTACTAAGAGTGATTCTTATGGGTTCATTATCTAAAGAATAAGCCATTTCATTTTCATTTACCTGCTGGACAATGTTCTCCTTGATTGTAAAACCACCGGCTTGTCTTTATTGAACTGCAGTCATTACTAAGAAGGTCGCTATTCATTGACACTGCTATATCTGTCATTGTTATTGTCAACCTTTACAATCACCATTGTTTATATTGTAAACAATTAATTATAAGCTCAGTGGAATTGACATTCATTGCAATTTAGGTTCTGAAATAGTAAGAGCAAAACTACAAACTGCATTTACTGTCTTGTATTACAGAGTTTTGAGACTTATAAGTCAAGCAAATTGGTATGCTTTTAGTTGGAGTCCAATACTTGACAAAAGTGGTTTTCCCTACAAAATTGGTTAGAGTTATATATAGATTTTGGAGTACTCTTAACTTCCCGTTAATTGTGACTAATTTTGTAGAACTCATAAGATATTATCCTCACCCTTTTGATCCTTTTACCGTAAAATCTGCATTACCATATGAATTAATCCAATCTTTTAACCAACATTTTTATCTTGCTCTCAAAAGTCACGAAATCTTGCTTTTTTGGTGAACATTTCTTCCATCTATTTGTTCTGTTTCCTGCGGTATTTCTTCTGATGTTTCTTTGTGAAATTCATTTAACTTTAAAGCTGACCAAATATTGCAATTCATCTCATTATTCAGAACTCATGCAGGTGGTCGCATACGGCGTGCTTTTATTGGCATAGGGTTTCGTGAAAGAACAGAAGCCTATGACTTTCAAGCAGCCCTACATGATCATATGAAGTACTTTCTTAGCTACTTTTGCATGGTGTAATTTATCTATGCACGGTTTATATGAGTGTATGCAATTGATAGTTTTCTTCATAAATAATCATTTTAATTCCCCCTTCTTTTGAATTTTTGCTTTAAGATATCTCGATAAGAAGAAAACTGCAGAAGAGATGGAACAGCAGTTTCAGAGCACTTCCTCAGTCGATTACAGTTTAAAGGAAGGGGAGACCCTTGTACTCCAGATAAAAAATGTAAGCAGATTTGCATCTTCTTTACAAATACATAGAAATTTGTTCCATGGAAGCTTGCAGAAATGTGTGTCTTACTAAGACTTGAGAGTCAGAATGCCCAATCTTTAAAAGAAAGAAAAAGAACCTCAAAAACTTTCTTTTCATGGTTATCTCAGCAGAAAAATGTTTGCAGCTCGAAATCCAAGTTTTTCGAGCAGGGCGTAAATAATCTCTCCCCAGAGGCGAAAGGTGATCGGAAAGAACCTATACTTAGTATAAGGCCACCCCCAGCACCGCTTTCACCTGTCACAACTACTCAAAATTCTCCATCAAATACACCACCTAAAATCACTCTTGACGAAGGGAAACTGACAAACCAGGCACAGAATGACAACAATGAGAAACATTCTGCTGACAATGATAGTACCCAAGACATAGATGATGATTTTGGGGATTTCCAGGCAGCTGGTTAATGTGGCCTATGGACTGTGCAGTTATCGATTGGAACCAAAGCTGTGAAAATAATCTTAAATCTTTATAGATTGTTAAGATTATGGTGTACTGTATATGAGCTAATGAGATGTTTACTTAAGGTACTGAAACATGCTGTAACTGAGTGATTTCTTTTATTCTTTTTCATCCAAACGAACTTTCATCCGCGACAAAGGCAAGGTTAAACAATTTAGTTTTTGCAGATTGCAGGTTTTATAGTTAAAAGGAAAGTAGAGGCCTAAAGTTTCATCGGTTGGGTGCTAGTAGTTATTTATGTTGGAAAACTAGGGGATTCGACTCTGGTTTTAGAGGAATAATTAGGAAATTTTTAGTAATTTTTTATTTAATGAAAACTAAGATTTCTTTAATTTAATAAAATGATTAGTACATAATTATAATAAATTATGAATTAAAATTTGCACTTTATTTTAAAGCTTGATCGTTATCTTATCGTAACTTTTGAACAGTTTTCAAAAATAATCCGTTTCAACCATTCTAATAGAGCAAATGTTCGGCCTTTAATAATATTTACAAAATATATTGAGAGAATTATGTAATTTTAACAGAGAGGCTTAAGTAAGAAATGTTAGGTTTATAGCTCAAGTCTATTTAAAATAGATTTTGAAGGTTTGAGTAATTTAATTGAAATTAAATTTTAATTTCAATTAAACTTTAATTAAAATTACAAATAATTCTAATTAAATATCAGCTATGTCCAAATTATATTCAATATCTTATTTTGATCATTATTCATTAAATATCTCATATTTAATCATAAAATTTTTCAAACTTTACAATCAAGTCCAACTTGATTAAAATAATTTTGCTCTCTTCAACTCATTCTTTATTTGAGACCCATTAGGTTCCCAAAATATGATGACAATAATTATAATTACAATTATAATTCATAATTAGAATAAGATAAATTGAAACTACATTTAATTTATCTTAAATTATCCAATTAAATAATCTATAATCATAGGTCATAAAATTTAGCAATACATCATGACCACTCAAATTTTCAAGAATGTAAAAGTGGTTTTAACTAACTTTTTCGTGCATGGTTTTTCCGTATAATTCAATCTTTTCATCATATAATGTTCCAATTAGACATAAAGAATGAAATTAATGTCTACTTTATTTTGAGTCCAATTATATTAGTTCTCCGTCATTAGCTATTGATTCAGTTAATGACATTTGTAAACTATTTGCAAAGCATCATTATACCTTGGCCAAGGATTTCTAGAAATAATATTAATCGAGAACAACGGAATATTCTCCTTAATTACTTTAGGGTGATGAATAATATCTTAATCACACAACTACCTCCATATAGCTCATGCTACATCCAATGATCACCGATTGACCAATCCATCATTAAATAGATTATAAGTAGTATCAAAACATAGCAATTCGTATATAAGATAACTTTGATGATCTCAAGTTAGAGGATTACTTATACAATCATTACAATGAGAATTTCATAGACACATAAGTAATGTTCAAAATGAATTTCTCATATCAGGTCTATTCAGTGAATTTGTTCTTTAACAAGCATCCATACGTTTGTTTAATTATCTCCATACTAGCCTATGAGATCGACTTCTTCTTTTATAAGAAAAAATAAAACATGTGCTGGTCTTTTTGTGTTCTATTAATGTCTAGTCTCAATATAACAATGACTAAGAACAATTTAGAAATAATAAGTAAATGCAATATGAATCTCATAATTATAATTTCATTTGTAATATATATATCTTCATGTACTCCCACTAACCTTTTTGAAGATATGATAAATTCAAAATCATCTCCAAAGCAAACTCTTTGAGTTTATCATGAAAGTGAATGTTTCAATGTCTCATAACCTTTCAACTATACATCAAATGTATCAATAAAGACAACAGTTTCAATTAGATGTATTGTCAATTTGAACCTTTCAAATGTCATCATATTCTCATTACTTATCTTAGGAACCATTCTCTTATAAGTATGCATTGAAACAAACAATTTGTTCAATAGGTCTGTAAAATTATATCCAACCGTTAGATATCTCATAATCCTTTCATTACCCAATTTAGTTATAAATTTAATGGATAATCATACATTTGGGTACTCCCATTATTTTCTTTGAAATAATAGCCCTCACTAGTATTCAAAAAGATAACTCTAATCTTTCTAGTAAGTTAGGATCTCATTCAACTATAGCTGATATTGAGTTTGCTCAACAATTGAACTAAATTGAAATTAAGTATATAACAAACTTTATCAATCATATCTCATGTTACTCCTATATCCATTAGGAGACAACTCTTGCTAAAACATATCTAATATGTTTTTTTATTATTGCCTCTAAATTCATGTGATTATAAGTTTGCTCATCCAAAGCACACCAATTTGGTTAAGTATAACCCACTATCATAAGACTAACCATGTTTGTGTTAAAGTGGATGGTTATATGAAATTTTCAACTTTCATATAGCATCTTACAATTCTCCCTTCAAAATTTTCAACTTTCTGACAGGCATGGATGGTTATATGAAATTGGTACATAAGGTATGGAATATCAGGATTATAATCAGTAAAGCTTTTTAACTGACGAGGAAGCTTCACATTCTTAGAAACAAAATAATGAGCTTCTATAAAGCAAATCAGTACACTGCCTATATCAAGCTACAAGAAGCTAAGAGAGAGTTGAGAAGAGCTTAGGAGGCTTGTTACATTCAACCAGACAACACTGCTTACAGAAACACTGAGGCTACTAAGCTAGAGATGTATAATGTATCTTTTTAAGAACATGATTCATTACTTAAGCAGAAGGCAAGCATAACCTGGTTGAGGCAAAGGGGTTTCAATACTAAATTCTATCACAATTCTGTCTTTACAAGGAGAAACTTTAACAAGATAACTTGTCTATTTGATTCAAATGACCAGATGGTTACTGATAGTGATTCTTTAAGGAATTTGATAATTAGCTACTTTGAATCCTTGCTTGGTGTTCGTACTTCTTTTGTTCTTTATATTTTGCAATAATTCATACAACTTATTAATCCCTTCTTCATTAACTCTGAAGAAATTAATGAAGCTCCAACAACCTTTTTTACCTTATAGGAGATCAATGCTTTTTTTTTTTTATAGAAAACTTGGCACATTACAGGTAAGCTCCTTGAGGAAAATGTTTTGGAATTTCTAAATTTAGGAAAAATATGGAGGGAAATCAATGCTACTCACATTTTTTTATACTTAAACTTCCCAATGCAAGTTGCCCTAATGATTTTTGACCAATATCTTGTTGTAATACCATTTACAATGTGATTTCAAAGCTACTTACTAATAGGCTTAAAGAGAATTTAAACCAAATCATAAATGATTCTCAAAGAGCATTCATCCTTGGCATATCTATCTCTGATAATATTCTTTTAGTTGAAGAACTGATGAGAGATTATAGCTCAGGCAAACGCCTTAAAAGCTGTTATATCAAAATAGATCTCTCCAAAGCCTTTGACATACTTCATTGGAGTTTCATCCTTACGTGTTTGGAATGGTTTGGCTTCCCTATCTTCTTTATTAAATGAATAAATGTCTGCATTTCAACCACTTCATATAGTATTTTCATTAATAGAACTCGAACTAAGCAATTCAGAGGTGATATAAGATAAGGAGATCTTCTATCCCTTTATCTTTTCATCATTTTTATGAAAATATTAAATAGGATTATTTGCCATAAACTATCTAATAGACCTTATTTCAAGTTTCATCATAAGTGCAAGGAATTGTCTATATCCCATCTTTGTTTTATATATGATTTGATTTTAATTTGTGGAGATTAGCAGGAATCCATCTCTATCTTACATAATCCTTTATAAGCTTCTGCAGGATCTCAGCATTAAAAATCAATTGTTGTAATAGTAGAATATACTTCTTTTCAGATGTAACCAACACTAAGAGACTTTATCATATTTTTAATCTGATCATCCAAGGTATCCTTCCACTTATTTTAGGGTTCCCATTATAAAAAAATTGAAATATCAAGATTGTTTGAAGATACTGGAGAAATATAACAAAATTATCAATTGTCAATAGAAGAAAGCTTTGTCTCAAATAGGTAGAGTTTAGTTTATCTTCTCTGTGTTGAACGATCTCCATACTTTCTAGAGTTCTCATCTTGTACTTCACAAAAGAATTATTAAGGAGATTGAAAAATGCATCAGAAATTTCCTCATAGTCAGGTAAGATTGACAATGCTAAAGGTGCTAAAATTAAGTGGGAGTAGCTTTGTTAGAAGAAGCAATAAGAGGGGTTTGGTCTCACAACAATTCACACCTTTCAATCTATGCAAGTAGCCAAAAGAACTTGGAGTTTTTTCAAGGATAAAGAATCACTTTGGAATAAATGGATTAATGAATTCTATCTCAAGGAAACCAGTCTATGGAAAATTTTTGAAAGGAAAGAGTTTCCCTGACCCTTTATTTAAATCCTAAGAAATAGGCTCACTGTCTATCCATTCATCAAAATTCAAATTGGGACTGAAGAAGGTGCTTAGTTTTGGTATGATAATTGGATTTCTCTAAGCCCTCTTTATCTCATAGAAGATATTTCTTCACTACTCTTAAGGTTACCTCTTCAGGCAAGAGTTAGTGATGTAATTGATGATAATTCTTGGCACTTTCAAGGTAGGGGTACTAATAGGCTCTAGAGTTATTTTCCTAGCTGTTATCCTAATCCATATACTTTAGATAAACATTTTTTTATATCTAAGCAACAATGGATACTACTCAAATTCTTGATGTATCAGAGCATTTAACCCTCCTAATCCTCACATTCCTTGGTATAATATTGTTTGAAAAGGGTCTTTAAAGCCTAAAGCATCTTTCATTACTTGGCTTGCAACTAGGACAAGACTAAAAACTAAGTACAAGATAATGGGTTCTATTGACAAGCTGTGGGGGTTATGAGGTAATAAGCTAGAAAGAATTGACCATTTATACTTCAAATGGAGCTTCACCTCCTCCATCTGGGCCATCATCTAACGTACTTCAAATCTATACTGTCAAGAGTCAAACTGCAACAAAATATTGGTATGGGTTTGTTGGACCCCGAACTTTTGGTGGAAATTAGAAATATTGAAATACAAATTCAATGAGTGCTTTGTATATGTATCATGTTATAGATGCCTTTTGCCTTAAGGAAATTGATGAGAAATGAAGTGATTGGTTTTGATGACTTTGAAATTTGAGTA
>JANZLD010000009.1:9284488-9311305 GCA_026413575.1 Erythroxylum carthagenense | reverse complement strand
ATCAAACTAAGCCATAAACACTTAATTATCACAATCATGCTTAATAACATCAATAAGAAAAATTTTGGGGTCTAACATTAAAAGCTCAAGTAAGGGACTAATTCATAATTAGATTGGATAGACGATCCAACACCAAATTCTAGACTAATTTATTGATTGACTTGGGGACCAATGATGAGACATGATATGTAACACCTCCTATATGGAACCTACAACCACTTACATACATGGTAACCAAATTCCTGCACAAATAGTCATGGTATACATTTTTATTCATTTATAGGGACTATCATCACACATTTGTTTATTCAATGTTGTATATATACATATTACAAAATTCCATATCACTTTTATCATTTAAGAGTAGTATTATATCTTTGAATTTACATGATAATTGAAAAGAAATATTACATATAACTTAAATTCTTAGTCACAAACTGTTACATATGCAATCATCTTTAACCAAAAAGTTACAATCCAAAGTACATTTAGTACTAACGATTGTCCTTGGTTCCTATAGATGATCCCTTTATCTCACTCCTATAACTTGGACATATACCGATTAACACCCGTGTTAAGCTTGAAAGCTTAATGGGGAAACACTTAGTTTGGATAACCACTCATAGTAGTCATCCGCCAAGTACACACATTCATAAATATAAAAAAATGTATAGATAGTGATGGCATAATTAATCAAGGTACATAATGAAAATATGCTTAAATGTATTATTCATATACCATAAATTCACATTTATAATCCAAACATTAAAATTTAATGCTCATTAATACAAGTTATCAATACAACTGTTTATCATTACAAATCATCAATACAATCAATACAAATGCTCATCAATACTAATTATTCATCAATACTAATTATTCATATTGTCAAACTATATTTCTTATTTATAACTATCTAATTTACTTTATATGTTAGGCCTACACATTAACGGAAACTATAGGTATTTGAAGATATCAAACTGTAGATACTTGAAAGTATCAAACTATCAATACCCGAAGGCATCAAATTGTAAAGACTCTATAGTCTTGAAAGGAGGACACCATTAGTGTCAAACTATAATAGCTACACTGTAACCCTATAGGCACGCCTATCTATCCACCACCAAGACAATAAACCAGGCATTGTAACATTTTCCTTTAACCATTTTTCCAATTTCATAATTGATATATTGACAAATCACACAATATTAATTTGAAATCATAAAATTTGTATTTGCATTCATACATACAATTCACAACTTACCACCATTATAAGAGTATCAAAACCACACTTGTATAATCATAGTATACATATATAAGCAATAAATATGCTATAAATCATCAATATACATGTAAATTTCCTTTAGCATAAATTATGATCAATATTAATTTTCAACCTTTAATCACCCACTTAACATATGGTAATTAATATTTATTTATTTATAAGTGTTTTAAAATGTTCATAAACATCTGAAAAGGTTCGGATGTGATTCGATAAAAATCAGAAATAAAAACAAACTTAAAATAGTGTAATTTCCTTCCTATCATGTCCCCTGCCCAAAATTCATACCTCCACTTGTTCCATAATTTTCACATAAAAAAGTTCAAATTAGGTTTTAAAGTCTTCTAGCCATGTCTCTAGTTTCCATAACATAAAAAAATTAGGCCATTTGGACTTCTAAATCATGAAACATGCACCAAACATCACAAGCTGCTCCAACACAAGGGCAACATTAGGTCACCATCTTAAATCTCAAATTCCAATGTCATTTTTCCATAATTAGGATAGGGTATCTTCTAGATATTTTTATTTCTATGACTTAAGTTCATCTCTAACTAAAATTACCCAATTTAGAGGTCAGTAGCCCAAGTTATGGCCAAAAAAACGGAACTGGTTCAAATAAACCTAAGACAGAATTCCACTGCACCTTACTCTCTTGTCATATTTAACCAATTCCATGCAAAGTAACACCAAAACACCATTCTAGCAACCATTCCATATCTAAATGAATCTTTGTATCTATTCAAACATACACAAATAGAAATTAAACTTACTCCCAAACTTTGAAATCAGCCAACTAGCTCTTCTAGCACTTTTCCTTCTCTTCTTCTTTAGCTTGGCTTGATTCACCAACAAGAAACACCACAAATACATATCTCAATCTCAATTCCAACCTTATAATTCTCACTTTTCATGAGAAAAACAAGAAAAGATAAATATGAAGAGAAAAAACACAAACACTAACTTTTACCTTGATTTCCACCTAGGACTAACCTCATTCCTTACAAGTAAAATGGTGTGATGAGGAAGATGAAATGGAGAGAAAATGAGAAGAGGAAAATTTGGAACGCATTCTTAACATCAAATTGTTGCAGATTCCACTCGAAATTAACAGCTAATGACAACAGTAACACGGGAAAATATCTCAAAATAATCGATTCCATAGGTTTGAGTGTATCCTTTGACCACCAATCTTTCCTTATATCTTTCTACCGAGCCATCAACCTTATACTTTATGGTGAAAACCCACCCACATCGAACTAGTTTCTTCCCTTTCGACAATTCCACTAACTCCCATGTCTTATTCCTCTCAAGGGCCGCCATTTTAGTCTTTATAGCATCCTCCCATTTTCTGTCTCCTAATGCCTTAGTTAGATTTCTCAGTGTGGGAACTGTATGGAGATTGGTTAGGAGACCTCTATGTTTTTGGGATAGATTCTAATAAGACATGAAAAAAGACAGTGGATGTTTTGTGCAGGTTCTTATTCCTTTCCTAACTGCAATTGGTTGGTCTTTATTACTTGTTTCTTTTGGGTCATCTACTGATTCAAATGGCTCAACACTTGGCTCACCACCTGATGTGATATTGTCAGTTGGTTTGAGAGTAAGTTCTAGAATTTGAGTAACAACATGAATAGGAGACTGGACATGTGTTGATCGAGAGACTGGTATCTTTCTCCTAGAATAAACTTGCAGTGGCTGCATGTTATCTTGATTTCCCTTATCTTTCATCATTTCAACAGATATGGCTGACTCAATTGAGGGAGAAGTGGGTTTAGGCATAGTTATGAGTCGAAATTGAACAAAAATAGGATCAAGAAGAAACATATCCTTTGCTTTATCTTCACTCAAGGTCTCCCACTGAAGATAAGTGTGTTGAAAAAAAGGTTCATTTTCAACAAAAGTAACATCAGCTAAGACAAAGAATTTTTTAAAAGGTGGATGAAAGCATTTATAACCCTTTGTGTGGAGGAATATCCAACAAAAATGCATCGAAGAGCACGTGGATCTAATTTGCACCTATTGTGAGAATGAACATGAACAAATGCAACATAGTCAAAGATTAGAGGTATACGATTGTTTGAAATAGAAAAATTTGGGAAAATTTTTGTGAGAGTGTCAATTGGACTTTTGAACCCAAGGACACGTGTTAGAAGTCAATTAATAAGATGGGCGGCAGTTAATACAGCTTCACGTCAGTATTGTTTGGGAACATTTTTATGAAACAACAATGCTCTAGTGATCTCTAAGAGATGTCCATTTTTTCGCTTAACTACACCGTTTTGTTGTGGGGTGGTAACACATGAGGACTCATGAATAATTCCTGCTTTCTACAAAAATGGAGAAAGCATTTGATTGAAATAATCCTTAGCATTGTCTAATCGAAATCTCTTAATTTTGACATCAAACTGAGTATTGATCATGTTGTAGAAATTAGAAAAAATAGTACTAACATTAGATTTATTTTTCAAGATGTAAAGCTATGTGACTTGGGTACAATCTTTAATAAACGAAACAAACCACTTAGCACCTGAAACATTTGGGATGGTAGAAGATCCCCAAATATCACTATGAATGAGAGAAAAAGGAATGCTTTTTTGTTGCTTATTAGAAAGGAAGCACGTTTGTGCTTGGTGAGTTCACAATCATCAAAATGAAAAATTTCTGACGCAAGACCTTTAAATAACAAAGGATACATCAACTTGAGAACTCTAAAAGATGGGACCTAAACGACGATGATGATAAGGGTTTTCCAACTTCTGATATACTGTGTTGTTTTTCCAATCATCTTCTTTGTGCCTAGCTCCTGAAAGACACAATGTGAAGGAAAAAAAGGTTATACTGCAATTTGAATCTGTGGTTAGTTTTTGAATGGAAATAAATATTACAAATAGCTTTGGAACATGCAGAACATTTCTTAGTGTAAGGTCCTTGTTTATGTATATATCCCCTTGTCCAGCTACAGTGGTGATGGATCCATAAGCTATTGTGATCTTTTTATGGTTACAACTGGGGTTATGAGAGATAAAATGTTTGGAGGAATAAGTCATATGGTCAATTGCTTCGGAATCAATCACCCACATAGGAGGAGAATTTCTTTCTGAGATATTAGTATTAGAGGAAGAAGAACTACCTGAAAAGGCTAATGAATAAGTACCTTTTGAGGTTGGCTTCTCAAAGGACTCCACAAAGGTTTTTAGTTTCTCAATTTCTTCGGTGTTAAACTTAGGGACATGTTTTTTGGAATTTTCTTCATTAATTGACAAAGTGCTCATCACATGTGCCTCACTTCGATCGTTCCCACTTCGATTGGGCTTGCCATGAAGTTTTCAGCATTTCTCCCTAGTGTGCTGATGCTTCTTGTAGTATGTGTAGAATAGGGATTCTTAGTTAATGGTTTGGATGAGTCTCCTTTAGCAACTAATGTAGGATCGTTTGCCTCCTTCAATTCTATGGCCTTGGTAATGAATGCACAACCATCTCCTCCTTGAAGTTCAAGCATAATATTTTGACATCCCTCTTCCGCATGTATAATAGAGATCATTTCATTTAGACACAGTAAGTCTGGTTTTCCTAAAATCTGCACCTTTACATTATCAAATTCCACTTTTAATCCTGCCAAAAAATCCTAAATATAATTCTTTTCTACAAAACGATTCAGAATTGCTGCATTTTCACTGCAACACATTTGGGTGTATTGATAATGATCCATCTTTTGCTACAAGCTTTGTAAGAGACTCGAATATTTAGTAACAGTCCGAGTCTCCTATTTAGTTGTTGAAACTTTCATCTTAATCTCGTAGATCTGTGCAACGTCATTAACCTTGGAATATGTCTGCCGAGTAGCTTCCCAAATCTCCTTGGCAGTTCCGAGGAACATACATGTGTCATTAATCTCTGACAGCATCGAGTTCCATAACTAGGACATTACCTTGGAGTCTTGTTCATCTCACGCTGTAAATTTGGGATCATCCTGTGAAGGACCTGTGCCCCATTACATGGCTCAATTGTCCTCTTCTCTTTAGGAATGTGGAGACCAATTGTGACTACTTCAAATAATTATTCCCAATCAATTAGTATGCAGCTTGAATGTTTTGCAAATCTCCGATTATAATAGTAGCAGTATTCTCGAATGCAAGGCTGATGATTTCAGCAGAATTTCTAGGTGATTCCGACGTTATTGATTAAGACTAGGGATAAAAATAAGAAAAAGGAATAGGGAAATATGAGAAAGAAGGCTAGGACGATGAGAGAAGCAGTGGAGATGGATCTCATTTGATATGACCAGAAAAAAAAAATCAAAGTTTTAGTAGGAAAGAGCCAGCAACTCTGATACTATGTCAAATATTAGCAGAGAAGAATAAATTTCTTTCTCATATATCTTAGATTACAATCTTAGTTTATATATACAATTGTCTATCCTAAATATAGTAACAAACTCTTTAAAGATTAGAAAAATCTGTATCTTATTCTAATTCCCAAAAATCAGGTATTTATATGACCTCTATAACTATACAATCTTTCCAAATAATACTACATAATCCGACAAGAAGCTCAGGGAATAGCCTCTTTGATCCAAACCAAATGGTGCAAGGTTATCTTGTGAGAATGGATCCTTAAGAGGACATCCCTGCATGAATCATTTGAGAATAGCCCTAATGAGTCAGATCCATATACGGTGTCTTCAGAGTTGTTAGCATTAGGATATTATGGACTTACTCGTTAGAAATTGAAAACATAAGATTAATGAAATGGGTAAATGCTTTATTTTGAACAACTTTTTCTGCACAAGAAAGATCTGCAAGGATTAACTCTCAAGCAAAACCCTACAGTTGGCCAGAGCGCAAACTTCTGAGAAGCAATTCTAATTTAATGAGCTTGAATTACACACTTTGCTTTTTGTATTAAGATAAATCCTGAATATGCTACCACAAAATCAACAGAATGTGTCACTGAAACTACAGCAGTAGCTTTAGTTAGCCATTTACACGTGCCTAGGAAACCAAACCATCTTGTATCTAATCATAACCAAATCCTACAGGATATTATACAAATTTCTGATCAGATAACTAAGCAACTCGTAGATTCAATAAACCAGTCCCAACAATACACGAAACAAGGGCCCAATTTCAGTAGTAGGATAACTGGTCTCGCAATCTTTTCTGTACACCAAAAGCAGATTCCTAACCGCAGACGTGGTCTGGGGCTCATCAGATCACTAAATTTGGGATCAGCGTCTACCCTATAATGCCAGATAGCTGCCAAAGTAAAGAAAAGGTAAAACATCAGTCAAATAGTTAAAAAATATATATTATTTACGTGCTGCTAATATCCAAGATCAGGTAAAATGTCGGTCAAATAGAAAAAAATATTATTATTTCTTGCTAACATCAAATACCGGGCCAGAAGAAAGCCATAGAGATACCTTAATTGACAACTGACAGCAGAAACAAGTCATTACTGTGGCAATTTATCAGAAGTAGTACGCTTATCAAAGAACAAACAAGTAAATAACTTGAAAATAATTCACAAAGTATGCCTGTGTAATGTTTTATGGAATAGGCAGCTACGTGACACTAAAAGACGCAATGTTTAGTTAGTCCATATGTGAAGCACAAACTATTAGGATAACAAATATAACAGAAAATAAAATGCCAGAAGGGCAGCAGTTAACTGAAAAACAATGTTTAGACAGCAAAAATGCTTAAATAACCAAAACCATCCGCAAATTACCCAGCTTGCGTGTGATTCAGGCCATTACAAGGCAACTCAAATGAGCCATTTCCATTTAGTTCATGCTTGAATTATAACCTACAGTTCTATAAATTATAACATATAAAAATTGCATTTTAATCGTTGTGATCCTTCAGTGATTTTGATAGGAGATTTATACAATCAGTAGTCCGCAAACATACATCAACAGAAGATTTTGTTGTTAATGCTCTCACCAATCACCACTTCAAAACAGTGCATAAGACTTCACTTTATTTAGTTAGTTGGCATTAACAGAAGTGGAAAATGGACTAGGGACATGACATGGAAGTGTCTTACATCAAGCTCCCACCCATGTTACAGCTTTTTCATGGTCTTTGTTCTGTAGAAGTCATAAAAACACCATGAACTTCCTAAAAGTAACATGTATACTGTTTTGTTAGTTATTAGGCAGGGGTGTTACCTCAAGCCAGTACCTTGCACTCCCTCCAACAAAAAACGAAACTAACCACAAGTCCCATTACAAGGGCATCCAACCAAACTTTTGGCATATGATGTATTTATAAATAATTCATTCTTAATATATGATAAATAGCATTCTCTCAGCATCTCCCCTTTATTTTAAAGAAAAACACACAGAAATAGTATTGAGGGAAAGAAGTATAAAGCCAAAAGAAACAGTTGCTCTTCCATAAAACTTTAAACAACCAAGAAACAGACAAATGTGAGAACTTGAAATGAAATGTTTATATGTCTATGATATGATCACATCTAAAATGAGATTAAATACCATTTGAAAGAAAATTATGGATGAACACCAATTAATGACAAACAAGAGCTTAATGACTCCAGCTATGAAGCCACTGTCGAACCTTATTCAACAAGGTTTCAGGCCGTAACAACATTTGCACGGAAAACAAAGGTACAAACACTTAAATAAGAAGTCTGTAGTATTCGTTTGATGCTACACAATATTTAGCACAGCATATTTTCTACATTGTACAAGAGTTTTAGCCAGTTTTTATGTCACATGGCAGCAGTATCATTGCAAGAGGTGAACATGCAAGAGATCTGCAGTAATGATAAACCAATCCCATAACAAATTTTATGCAATATCTTTTCTTTGTAGGAGCTTCTTTCTTTTACTTACACTCAAGTATAAGCAAGTCAATTCCCAAGTATCATAATGTAAATAGAACTGTCATTAACCACTATTAACCTTCAACAGCAGCAAACAACACATGCTTATGAGAACAACAACAACAATATATGAACACTGGAAATCCCAATTCCATCTTATAGTCTATATAAGCAATTAAAAGATCCACAGTCATAACCATACCTCTGCTCAATTACAAGCTTCTCCAAACCTAGAAACTGCTATCATGTATATAGTTTTTCTGAATCCAAAGCGCTGGTCAAAATTCTATGTCCTAGACTGTCTATTTGAGCATTAAATTAAAGTAGAAACACACAATCTTCACTATCTACTCACTAAATAGTCAATTCATGAGAGAAAGCGAATAATGCCTATACGATCAATCTCATAGTTGATACATATCAATAGACAAAAAAACATTACAAACTATATACAAAACAAAAGTAGCTTCAGATCTTGGTAGCAAGCATAGCAAAATAGGTTTACCTGAGCTACCGAAGCCCTTAGTTTAATTCCCTACGTCAGATCCAGATGCTGAGGAGCTATCACTATCAGTGTCTGCAAAAAGGGAATGCATAAACCAAAAAAAAAAAAAATCCATGAATACCAACTTGTGAGACTAGTATAATATAACAACTAAATAAGCACACAAAATACCGCTTGAAGAAGATCCAGAATCACTAGTGGAGCTACTTGAACTACTAGACCTACTCCCATCATCTCCCTCTTTTCCATCTTGAACAGGGGATGAAGTTGAAACATTTCTTTCATCTACCAAAAAGTAAGAAAACTGTCAAATGAAAATCGAACAGAATATCAGAAGTTCCATTGGATCACATAACCGAGTCAATTTCACCTGTTTTGTTTTGTTTTGCAGTATCTGCAACAACTGCTGCCAAAGTCTACAAAGAAACAAGAACATAAAAAACATTTAGCCACTGTGCCTTCCTAAAATAATTGAAGACTAAGATAATATGGCAACTTTACCTTCTCCTGGACATTCTGTGCAGCCTCAGCTCTGGCTTGCATCGCAAGTTCTGCTTTCCTCTTTTTCTTGCTAAGACTCTTTTTATAGTTGGTTACAAACCTGTCTAGCTCCCAAAGAGTCTCTGCATCGACACTGTCAATATCCACCTCAATCTCATCATCATGTTGGAAAAGTGCTGAATTTCTCTTTTTAATTATCTGTACAATATTGTCCAACTTCTCAGAAGGTAAGCTCTGGAGGTTTGTGCTAAGCTTTTGTTTCTCCTCATAAGTCATGTCCCTTTTATTTGGATCTTTGGCTTTAGGCTTCTTCGGCGCAGGGATTCTTCCTGAAGGAGTAGTACTAATGACTCTAGATCTAATGTCAAAATGTGGATATGTCATTGATTCTGATCTGTCCAAAATCCTTCTCATATCAAGAGGTGGAAGAGGCAATGGAGGGGCCTTTCTTGATGTTGGTGTGGGAAAGCCCACGTCATAACTAAGAGCAAACCTCATCTCACGATCATAATCTGCCTTTATTGTAAGCCATTTGTCTTCAAATATATTCAGCAACTGCTCTGCCATTATATGAACATCTTGCCCTTTGGGATTATAGGTCAAAGCATTGTGAAAAGTAAGTCTGACATCCTCTGCAAACTCTTCAGGCGACTTGTACCAATTCTTGGTCAGCTTTGATTTTACTGTTCCCAAATCCATAGGATGTGTGATAATGGAAAAGTAATCATGCAAACCAAGAGCTTTCACATCAACTGGAGAATTAAACACCCAACCATGCTTATGCTTCATCAACTTTTCAAGCAAAGAAGAACAACTCTTGAAAATTTTAGTACCAGGTCCAAACCCATGACCCAGATCTCCTCTCCCGTGCTTTTTCCCATTCAACTTTGACTTTTTGTTACTCTCTGCCGGTGGAAACTTGTCTTTTGCCAACAAAAATTCAGAATTTCTATAGAACTGATTGGCTTTTGGAGTCCTCTTCTCTTTCTCCACATTCTCACCAATGCTCTGGCTCTCCAGCAAAGATATGCTAATTTGATTCAAAGGCCTAGACTGCCTAGGTGTAGGAGTAGGAATAGAAGTACTCTCACGAGGAACAACCACTGAACCAACATCCGAAGTAACCCTCTTCAGCCCATTACTTACCCCATCATTTATCAATATCTTTGGATTACTAAGACCACCAACACCAAGTTGAACTTCTTTAGCCTCAATCCTTTTTACCAAACTCCTAACCACATCAAGTTCACTCTCCAACTTCCTTCTCAGCTCTCTCATTTCCTGTTTTGACTTTGAAGCCAAATTTATCTTCACCCTGTCATCTGATACTTCCTCAGCTGGCCCGTCACTGAAGGGAGCATCTCGGGCATTTGGTACTTCTACAACTGGCTGTCTATTCAAACTTGAAGAATCATCAGGAGTCGCATCCAGTACTGAAGTAGGCGGTTGCTGCGTTAAATTCACATTGTCCACACTTGAGGGCTGCAATTCTGGATTTTGAATTGAGGTTTCCTCAACAATTTTCTGGTTGTTGTTATCAACATCAGCACCATGGTTGCTGTGGTCATTATCCTGGACGCCACCTTCAGACGTGAGCAAAGTAGCAGTGGTGGCAGTTGCTGCAGTATTGTTAGTGTTGGTGGTCGGGGTTGTTAAGCTTCGGATGTCCTCCTTATTGACGTCGCTGTAATTGGTAGCATCAGCACCGGTGGTGGTGGTGGTGGCGGTGGTGGTGGCGACGGCGGCGGCAGTGTTGAGGGAGGTTAAGTTGGTAAGGTTCTTTTTAAAGGCCTTTCTGGTATAAACCTTGTTCTCACTGTATCTCTGCTTCTCCCTTGCTCCTTCACTTCCTCCTCCCTCTCCTACTACACTCCCCGAAGCCATACATGTAAGTACCCCCAAAACCCTAATTTCTTCACCGGCAAATCTGACTCAAATTACTAGGCTCAAACTAGGGTTTTCCCCACCCAAAACCCCAATTTTGCCCCCGACAAAGCCAAATCAATCACAACTCTAACCCACCAGACGACAATAAACAAAGAAGCTTATTCGATCTAATCTCACCTGTAAAAGACAAATACAAGTACACACTTTACTCGCTCTCTACCACTAGCAGATTCATATATGACGATTAGATTGATGTACAGAAGAAGCTTGAAGAAGTAAAATTTGGTACTATGAAAAGAGATGGAGACTGAGACCCGATTAGGGCTTCGAGGCCGTTACCTTATTTACGATTCGAGCAGATCTTCTCGTATCGTTTCGCTCTCTCTGGAAAAAAAAAAAAAAAACCCTACTTCTCTCTCTATATCCTTATCTCACAGGTGTACGGTTGATATGCGTTCGTTGTGGTGGGCAAGTATGATGTGGGCAGCGTAGACTGACGCGCACTTGAATGCACGTGGTGAACACCGGCGTTAAAGAGTGGAAGCGCGTGGAGAGGACGGGAGTGTTGGTGCGTGGAGAATCAAAGAGTATTGGTACAGCTTATTTTTGTAATAATATGTATCAAGTCATTTCCAAGCAAACCAAACCCAGCTATTTGCTACTATTCATCCAATGATGTTGCTAATACTACTCTTTAAGATCCTTTTTATCATTTGGTCCCAACTCCCCAATATACTACTCTTACCTTAATTCACTATCTTCAATACTGATTTGTTGGGTACGGTATCTTGTACGCTGAACCGCAACCACTCAATGGTAAGAGGCATGTGTCTCAACGCAACAAATCCGTGAGATCAGGGGATCGAACCCCGGCCAAAGCGAACAATCCCAATTTGCTTGGTTGCGGTTCAGCGTACAAGATACCGTACTCAACCAAACCAAATGCCAAGCATATAATCCATATATCCATGCCTTATTCACTATCAGCAATGCAACACTCATCTTTATCCTTTGATAATATTTGCTGCTCGTCGTATATATTAGTTAGCTCAGAGAACTAACCCTCCTATGCAACCTTATATTTGCATAAAGGGTGCTATAAGAACAGCATATATCTTCATGTAAACAACCCACATTACTCTTGAAAACCGCCAAGCTTCAGCTTTCCCCAAAGGGTGTCTTCGCCCCTAAATGGTTCAGACATCAATTGCATCTCTTTATACTTCTAGCCTACTGGGTCTTTACAACCAAAACAATGTACAGAAGCATCAAACTAGTAACCTTCTAACTTTAAATAACAGGATAGACAATCACCATTCAAGAGTAACTATGTGCAAGCCCAACCATTTGGTAATAGATTGACTTTTGGCATCCCCGTTGCTTGACATCGATCCAACACGAAAGTACTCCATACAAGGTTTTCATGTCTTTAATTCTGTGTCCCACAAGCCAAGGCCTGCCTGCGAGTGCCTTGCCTTCTCAAGTGCTCAGGTATTAGCCTATTAATTAGTTCAGGAGAAGCACCGGCTAGCTGCAAAATGATATAAATAAGAAGTGAATTAACTAACAATAATTGCAACATTGAAGACGAAAGAAAATAGACCAGTGTCCATCCAGTACCCACAACCTTCATCCAGGAAAGAAAGCATCACAGATGTCATTGCCAATTCTTATCAAAGTTATCCAAATGCAATCCTTCACATTGGTGGGGTTGACAAGAAGTAGATTATTCATTAAAACAGCAGAAAAATAAGGATATGGCCAGACACATAGGTAGGTAACGTAGGAATATCCCGAAAAAATATTTACAGGCTGTCACCTAAGCAACAATTGTTAGCAGCAGAATTATGGCCAATTTCATAAAAGGAGGACCAACAGTTAGCAGCAGTATGATGCCTAACTTCATCTAAGCATTCTTACTAAGAGGACCAATGGTTAGCACCGGCATTCTACCCAATCAGGCATGCTACAAAGATGAACGAACAGGACCCAAGCCAGTATGGATGACTCCAGAAAATTAAATTGAGGAAGCTTGAACAGAGCAACAAACCATGTGGAGTGATTCACAAATGATAACAAAGCAGCAAACCCTGGAGGCTGAGAACATAAAAAGTCAAGTGTTTTCTGCTGCAAGTGTGGCGACTGGAAAGGAAATGGTGAGGTTCTGACCTCATGACCAGTTCAACCAAGGTTATAGCTATTTGATAGTATATGTAGATTAGTTAACATTCAGTAGTTACAGAAGACATGCCCACTAATTCTAGCTCAAATCAGATGATTGAGTCCAGTGAACTCAAGGCATAAGGTAAGCATTTATAATTAAATATTTTGTAGTTCAGCAAAGGACTTAGGATATAGATGAGATAGTTATGTGAACACAAAATCTTTTAATTCCATATCTTAGATAGTTCAAGTATGAACAGTTGAGAAATAATTTAATCTTGTCATACTTCCTCTTTAAAGTCGAAAAGATGGGGCATTGATTTGCCATTTGGAAGGCGGGCATTGGGTTCACGAAGCTCATCAAAGAAAGGATGTGCACATGCTTCTAGCTGCAATAACAAGGAAAGAAAATATCAGTCAAGATAAAGTTCATTAACATCAAGTGAAAATATGAAACCTCAGAACGTATCCAAGGAGTAGTTGCAGTCTCAACCGAACAGAAGATGACATGCCAAATAAGTTCTGATGCAATGCTCACTGAAAAGTAAATGATGAAGCATTGCATTTTACAAGTACTACTTCTTCAATGAATCTCCAATAAGATATGAAACCTCAGAACGTAGCCAAGGAGTAATTGCAGTCTCAACCCAACAGAAGATGACGTGCCAAATAAGTTTTGATTCAGTGCTCACTGAATAGTAATTGATGAAGCATTGCATTTTACAAGTACTTCATCTTCGATGAATCTCCAAGAAAAGGAAACAAACTCACCGCAGTGCAGCGAAGACTAGGTGAATATTGAAGAAGCCGTGAAGCAAGATCAATTGCTTCTGGAGGCATCCATTTCTGGAAAACCTGGACCAATGATAATTACAGTTGATTTACTGCATGCTTACTCCGAAACAATTACCGTATATGTCAAATGAAAAATAAACAGAAAATTCAGATTTAATAACTTTCTGCATGAACAGATATAGCCACAGCAGCAACACAGTGATCCAAGAAGAGTGGTCAATGTATGCATTTGTACTCATGCACACTCAGTTTAGCATGTGAAGACCTACGCTTGTGTTTCTAACATTGCTTTAAATATCTTAGCTTTTGCAACATCCAAATTTTCATGCCCCCCATAAGCATAAGCACACAAACCATACATTTGCAGAATAGATAAACGCACACTCGTGTACTACGGAGACTTCATATCGTCAACGTACTTGCAAAAAAAAATTCCTAATTCAACTTTTTGCAAAGAGTTTTTTTTTCCTGTTCTTGTCAGATAATCTAAGTTCTTGTTAACTATAGACGGTTTAAGCTATGAGTTGAGACTTGTTCATCATCATTCTTATATTAACCACTAGTAAAATATTATTTCAAACAAAAACTATTAGGGTGGCAACAATATTGTTCTGTCACCGACTCATTGTGCATTATCAGGAATATGACTGAAGCCATTTGAAATCATAGGCCTGGCATATTACATACCTTATGCCAAGGATGTGCTTTAATCTGGGGAAACCTAAAATCTGTATAGTTGGGATTCATACACCGAATTTCTTCTCGAGTTGGAGTACCAAGAACCTACAAGAGAGCGGCTAAGGATGCTTTTGTGACCTGTAAGGTTCTTTGAACCTTAGTATTTCCAGCAAAAGATGTATTATGACTTCACCTTGATGATCTCAACAAGTTGTTCCACTGCATTTTCCCCTGGAAACAATGGCTGTAAAAAAGACATAGTTTCTAATAAGTAAAGTGACTGTAGCACAAAAATACTATAGAACATGAAGTGAAGAAAGGAGGAGAAAGGGCTAACCAGATAGCTTTTTATAGTGCAGTAAAATAAATTGCCATAAAGTCACAAACCTGGCCTAAGAGAAGCTCAGCTAGAACACAACCAGCCGACCAAATATCAATTGATGTCGAATACTCTGTTGCACCAAATATCAACTCTGGGGCTCGATAATAGCGAGAGCATATGTATGATATGTTTGCTTCACCCTTGACCTAATAGCAAAGAAGAAATGTGAGAAAGATGAATAACACAACAATTTAATTAGGGAAATAAATAATTTAAATTTGTCCATATCCCTGACAGTTAGAACATTCTATTTCCCCATTCAGGTTCTCATGCATCAAGTATCCATGTTGTGGTTTGGACTGATTAGTTTCTCCATTATAGCCAATGTAAACTGCCAAATTGTATCCTTCAAAATAGTAGAACTCTTCTGAGTACCAATGTTAACCATAAATGAGGAAATGAGCCAACTAACTTAAATGTTACAGAAACACCAGATGCATCCTCAAAATAAGGAAAAAAAAGAAAGGGAATTAAGCCACTTAAATTCTTAAATGTAACCAAAAAAAATCAGATGCATCTTTTCAAGATGCAGCATTTAGAGGTAAGACGAACAAGGACAGTTCATCAAGGTATACAATCACCAAGAAAGTTTGTATATAACTTCCCATAAAACATATTGGAAAAACAGGTTTACAAAATACAAAGTATATCAACAATAAGAGTACAGAAGTATCAAGTACCTCAGACTCAGTTTACCATTTTTCAATTGCTTCTTCAGAATCCATAAGCTACTAAAAAAATACTTTGCCCACTTGAAACTATTAAAGAAAACGTAATAGCTCATGACAAAATTATGCGTAAGAACCATACTAGAGCAGATAAAGCTCCAAACAAATTAAACAAATTACCTAAAAGGCAATAAATTTAAGAGTTTTAGTCAATTGTCCAAGTCAGATATCACATACCATTCTTACTTTTGCATTAATTTAGGTTACTATTGTAATAAATTAAATGAGGCAGAATTAACAAATGGAAATGCTTACCAGAACTTTAGCACTTCCAAAATCACAGAGCTTCACTTGGTGGCTCAAAGGATCAACCTGTATATCGTTACTAGGTTAAGATAACCAGTCAACTAACTAATAGGAAAGCGAGAAGAAAACGCAGTGAGGAAGTGTAACAGAGAAACGCATACTAGAAGATTTTGTGGCTTCACGTCCCTGTGGCAAACTCTAGGAACTGTATGGATATACGCCAGACTTCTAAAGATCTGAAATGTGTTTTATTTCGAGACCCAAATCACAAGAAGGAATGGTTTTAAAATAAAATACAGCCACAGATAAACAAAGGTCCATACTTGGTAGATGTAGAGCTTCACATATATAAGGGGCATCCTCTGGTTCATAGTGCTATAATGCTTCAAAACACGGTACAATGTCTCAGGGACAAATTCCATAACCAAATTCAGGAAAAGCTCATCGTTACTTGTTGTAGAGAAGAAACAATGTTTCAGGGAAACCACATTGGGGTGTTCCATCAAGCGCATTAACTGCAGCTCACGGTTTTTGTACCGCCTATCCTGTAAGACCTTCTTTATAGCTACCGTTTCTCCCGTTTCTAAGCATTTTGCCTGCAGAGGACTTATTTCAGAGACTAACAACAATAAGGAATGAGTTAACCGTTTTTGCTACTGTAGATACCTGGAAGACAATCCCAAATGATCCAGTACCTACAACACGCTCTGCCATGTAACTGACTGTCTGCAAGCAGCATTAGAAAGAACTAAATACAAATTTGTAAATTTAGGAAAGAAATTAAATAGTAAATTCATCAATAACTTAATTAAAGGCACGTTCATTGGTAGGTTCTTTTAAAAGAATATTTGGAAACAATGTAATGGAAGAACTCCTATAGATCATAAGCCATCATAAGCATTTATTTAATCTTCTTAAAACAGAGCTCAAGTTGCACAAAAAATCATACATCAAATGATAAGTGTGTAGAAGAGACAAAGGGCAGCATTAAACCATAAAAAACAGATCAATATGAACAGGAAAGGACAAAAGTAGAAATGGAGAGCCTTATCAAGTCCCAACCTGTTTGGGTTCACCATTCTTCCCTCCAATGGTGGTCGAGATGATGTGGCCTGTAACTGCATCGTTTCCTGCAATGACTGCTGCTGTCATATCCTGCATTTCAAAATATAACATCAAACTACTGATGACGAGAAACCAGTTTTAAAAATACTGCTCAAGCTATCTAGATATAAATGAGTAGCACTTCCTAAATTTGTGCGAACAAAATACTTATGTCTGAATTAACACAAATCAGAACCTTATGAAGAGCTCCACTGTTTAATGACCAGAATTTTACCCATCTATCAACCGCACAACCAATTTCTCTTCACCAATTAATCTGTATGACTCTGCCAACTCAATTAAAGAGCAAAAGATAATAACTATTCTTATAGACAAAAGTAGCCATTTAAGGTCACCATTCATCAACTAAAGTGGGGCTAAGGTGGTATCGAGCCAAAAAGGAGATCATAGGCAGCTAACTTGGATGTATAATACATTCTTTGCTTCTTAGACGAGGTAATCAATAGAAAGGAATTTTGAAGGTGACAGACAAACTAACATCTTAAAGTTATGCTAATGAGAAGAGGAATGAATTTAGAGTAGAAAGAAAAAGGCGGGATGGTTCTGGATTGAAGAGAGACGAAGGAAAGGAGACCACAAGAAGGTTGACCCCCAAGGGAAACCAAAACTAAATGTCAAGAAAGCATCAACAATATCACAACCATTTATATATTTGAAAGGAAGAGACTTGTGATATAAAGTCACCATTTCTTTTTCTTTATTTTCCGCTAAACCAAGCTACAGCTCATTCATAGGGCATAAGTCTCCCAACCAACAAGAAAAGTAGCAAGCAAAGAAACTATAGCGTAAAAGAAAGTAAGAATCTTGGAGGGAGTCAAAAGGCTTTAGACATTTAAATGTTTAGAGGGTTTTAACTTGAAAGCCAAACAAAATAGAGTGAAGGATTAAGTGCATGTCGCTCAATTAGTATTCTAGCCTTTCAAAATCATAGAAAACAACAATTCCAAGTAAGAGACAAACGATTAAAGATCAGCGAAACTCAAAGAACAACAAAAGCAGCAAACTGGGTGCTAAACATCTAACGAATTAACGAGAAAAAATGAAATTAAAGGATAAAAAATAGGTAAAATAAGGAGATCTGTGAGAAGAAATGGAGTAAATTGATCAAAGTTAAACTCACATTAAACTAAGCAAGAAAGAGTGTGTGTATGTGTTTGTGTGTAAAATGGATGAAAACGTTTACCTTACCCGAGGAGTCCATATCACGGCGGCGATGGTGGAGCTGAGAATGTGCCCAGGGGACTGAGCCCATGTGCTTGCTTGCTTGCTCACTCCTCTCTTCACCTTCTCTTCTTTTTTCTTTGTTTTGTTTCCCTCTCCTCTGTCTCTCGCTCTATCTCTTATTATTCCTTCATTCTTTAACATTTTTAAAAAAGATATATTGGTATTTAAACGTTTTAAAAATTGTTCATTTTCTCGATAAGCACTTTTTTTTAATCAAAAAAAGCCATAATCGTTACCTCCTAATTGACAAGTACTTTTGCTTATACATTTTACCCATATAATAAGATTTCTTTTAAAGGAAGAGTAAAGTTATTTATTTTTTACCGTAAAACCTTTTTAATATTGATAAGAGGGAGAGAAAATAGTAAATAATGAAACTTGATCTTTATAAATTGATGATGCATGAATTAAGAGGAATTGTGCATTATATGTTACTTTAATATTTGGGAGGCTATTCTATGTCTTTTTACTTTTCCTAATATCATTAAATGTAATATCAATAGGGAGCGATATTGAACCAAGTGAGTTCTGAAATGTAATTTTGAAATTATCAAAATATTTGAATACTAATAATTTTGATATTTGGTGATTTAAAAAGTCAATTTGTTAAAGATTTAAGCAAAAAGTCAAAGATCTAGTTCAATGAAAGAATAAGATGATCAAAATCAAAACGAGCAAAGTGGAGTACCAAGCATAATTCAATAAATTTACAAGGTAATTCAAGCTAAGTGGACTAATAATAAGAAAAAATAAAGTCATTCTATATGTAAAAATTATTGTAATCTTTCTTGTAATCTTATATTACTCATTTGAATGGTTTATGGGATCAAATATTGTATAATCATTTCATTATCATAATTCATACATCTTTTTGTAATTAAGAGGAAATTTGGTTTTAATTTAAGGAAAACCCTCTTAATGCATCGAAAATATCTCTTTAGGAACTTTTAAAATGGATTTGGATTAAATTCTTATTAAAAGTGTGTTTTGATCTTTGAAATGACTCGAGTTTAAAATACTTGTGTTTAGGAGGTTTGATCCACTTATGTTGGAATTAACTTAACTTATGATAGAGTTTCAAAGTGGTTTCTATATTTTTTACATACACTAGTTGGCCAATATGACATACTAATCAAGCATTATTCTTAAAAGAAAGATATTGATATTTATAAAGAGCTTGTGCAATGACACTAGTTGATACACTAGTCAATTAATGTTGTACATTGGTCAATTAATGTTTTTATTATACCTATTATAGTGACTAATTTGTATCTTTAACAGGTATATTTTGTTGTTTTGAGTATATCTATATACTACAACTAAGTTATGGGATGAATATCTTGCATACTAAAGAATTAGTAAGATTTTTGTGAGCTTGAAGAGTGCATTTGTTCATTGTATGACATACACTAAGCCCTGGTTCATTTGTGGGAATAAGAAAGAAAGATCTTAAGTTATATATGATTATGCAATTATTGCAATTGGGAAAATTACTAGAATATAAATTGTGATGGTTTCTCTTGACCTTGAACAAGAGTTGTAAAAGGTTTTCTCTTCACTCATGATAAAATAAGATGATTATAAGAGCTACACTTCACCTATGACAAAGAAGATGATGTATGGAGGATTACTCATCACCCAATAAAGGAAGCAAATAGTGAAATCCTAATGGATCCTAGGAAGTGAATGTTGGCAAGGTTGTTTGGTTTAACTATTAAATTTTGGTTTTATCCTTCTTTCCCTATCTTCTCTTATTATTATTATGTTTGTTTTAATTATATATATGTGTGTGTGTGTGTGTGTGTGCGTGTGTGTGTGTGTGCGTGTGTGTACAATCATAAAGTAGTGTATTAATCTAGTGATGAGCTATTGGAAAGAGACTATTGAGGTAGACCATATTCTTTAAAACTGTGATCATATAGCTTTTATTAGTGTGGGGGAAAACTAGTACTAACTAACTTAGGAATATACATTAGAGAACGCATGAACAAGTTTAATTTAGTCCTAAAGCTAAAACAAACGTATAGAGGAACTAATATGTTGATTATAAGGAATTAAGAACCAACAGAATTTGAATGTCACAAAAAAAAGAATTCTTTAATAAGTTCGAAATTGAATGAAGAATAAGGAAAACAAGTTTTGACGAAGTTAGACACAGTCTGGAATACTCCTGTAACTTTGATAAGTTAGCAAAATTTATTCAACACCTATATTGGAAATTACGCTCATCTAAAGATAATTATTTTTCCTCCAACTTTAGCTCTTGTGATTGACCCAAATTCATATGAAATGGATCACTTATTTGGGCTCGACGTATTTGCATTATACCCTTACTCTTCAAATGATTCATTCTTAAACCTTCATTTACAATAAAAGGGAAATAAATCTATTTTTATAATCATGGCTGGGTTAGTGTAAAGAACACTCTTAATTTTATTCCCTTTTTTCTACCTCTCATTCTTCTTTCCTTCATTCTCTCTTTTCAATCTTAATTAGTCTTCATATACCTACTTAGGTGTTAAAAGTACATGAGTAATAGGTCCATCATCCTTTATAAAAGTGTACCTATTCTTAAAGCCTTCATATGCAATGTTTATGTCATATTTCTATAACCTTCTTAATAAGATGTGACCAACTAACATAGGTATGATATCACATAATACCTCATCTTAATAGCTTCCATTAGAAAAGAAAATCATCACCTACTTGTTCACCTTGATCTCTTTGCACTCTTTAATGTATTGAAGTTTATATGACTTTGGATGATTTATAGCAAATAAACTTAATTTCTCTTTAATGGTATTGTTATCCATATTATTGCAACTTCATCCATCAATAATCATAATATATACCTTGTCATAAATGTGAAATTTAATATGGAATATATTTTCCTTCTACTACTCTAGCCCATCCTCCTTGATTTTAAGGCTTAATACTCTCTAAGTGATAAGCATATTGCTCTTAATAGCATATTCAATACCCTTATTGTTATAATATTTAAGTGGTGGTATAGCTTTTTTTTTCATTCGAGTCAGCCATCCTCTCTACTCCTCCATCATCTCTCATGATCATAACTCTTTTATTTAGGCATTGCCATGTAATATGTCATATTCCTAAACACTAAGAACATTTAATGTCTATTTCAAAAGGGTTGAGAATTAATTTTTAGCTTTAGGTGGCTCAATTTTTTCTTTAGGAGAACTCTTATCATACTTTTTCTCCTTTCAGACCTCTAAAAATCATACTACTAGTAGAGTATCTTGATATTTCTTTACGAATTAGTTATCTCTCTAATATATAGTTAATTCATCTTGACTATTCATTTAATTATTTTGAATGGTTGAGATGTAGTTCTATTTCAATGTCTAAGATTTAAACAATGCAAAATCAATGAATAAGATGATACAAATTGTGTGGCAAATAAAAATGCTAGATTTTTTATAATAAGTTTTAAATGAATGAGTATGATGATGCTACATTTATGACAAATCAACGACTTCTTTTTTTTTTTTGGTTCATGTAAGCTTAATTTTGGCAAACAAGAGTGTGACATATAGAGAAAAGATTGAGATAAAATTATGTATTTTTTAAGAAAGACATGCCCTAAATTTGTTAGATTCTTTTAGATCTAATAGTTCATAGCTAGCTACCTAACTTTGAAGGAAAGGACCAGTAACATATTGATACATGACATGATATAGGTGATAAGTGTTAATTAGACTATGTTTTTAGCATTATTGAGAGAAATTTGCTTAAACTTTGATGACTTTTATAGATTTTGGTACTTAATGTGGATTATATTATGTTTTCAAGTATTGCTATAATCTCAATGAAGAAAGAACGAAATCGAGCAGATTTAAGTCAAACTAGAGCAATTTTGACATAATTTTAGAGGAATGACTCAAAACATAGGTCAAATATAGACTTGTATTATACCTATGTAGGCTACTAGTTCATTTTGTTTCTTTAAGAATTTGCCACATGGAAAAATAAGGTCCAAACGTGATTTCAAATTTAAGCCTTCAAAATTGTTGCTCAATATAAACCCTTAGATTTGTAATATAGGGTAATTATTGAGTTATTAAAGCAACAAGAGTATAACAAAAACCTATTTTGGCTCCGTATTGGCGATAATTTTTATAAAAATTATGTGCATTTATGCCTAAAAAGATTAAAGATGAATAAAGGCTAAGAGAATAATCTTAAGGAATTAAACT
The DNA here is from genome assembly GCA_026413575.1 of Erythroxylum carthagenense. Taxonomy (NCBI): domain Eukaryota; kingdom Viridiplantae; phylum Streptophyta; class Magnoliopsida; order Malpighiales; family Erythroxylaceae; genus Erythroxylum; species Erythroxylum carthagenense. The sequence continues at coordinate 9,288,720 of JANZLD010000009.1, read as the reverse complement.
AAAGTATCTTAGGATTGAAAAAAAGGAGCACTTTTGGAGATATAGAATGGGATTACATCAAGTTTAATTAAAGGATTTCAAAATTTCAAGAATCCATAAGAATGGGAAATTAATCTTAAGGGTAGGAAACGAGGAAATAACTTTTAAGATATCTAAATCCATAAGGCATCCCATTAACAAAGATGATATTGTTTCTTTATAGATATGATTGTTACTAAAGTTTCTCATGTTATATAGAAAATAATCACAAAAGATCTATTGAAGACTTATATCATGCATGGAAAAGAAGGGGAGATACATAGCCCTATTCTTATGGAGCATATGGCACACATGGAAGCTAATGAGTCTATGAGTAGGAAAAGGAAATTTAAGGAGATTAAGAGACCAAAGAAAAGTATGATTAAGCCTTCATTTGAGGAGCTACCAAGATGAAGAGTTAAAGTAAAAAGTCCAACTAAAAGACTTATAGAAAAGCAGTTATTGTGAGACAACTTAATGATTTACGTATTTTTGTTTCAATGTAGTTGCTTTTATGATCTTTATCCCTATATTTAGATGCTTTTGTCTAATGTTTATTATGTTGCATGTGCTTTAAGTTAAAGTAATTTTAAAATCAAGAATTTAAACATATTTTGATGTCTTTTCATTATTTTATTATGATTATCCTACCTATAATTAAATTTGGCTTAGTTTTGTTGGCTATATAAGACAATAACCAACATAGGTCGATGTTTTTTTTTTCATTTTTCACAAAACATCACTATTTGAATTTAAAGAGTGAGCCAATACTTGAGGATCCCCATTAATGGATTAAATATTAAGGATTATTAATGGAATTTGACAAGGCCAACATTATTTTATTATCATAAGAGTAGCAATTATCCTAAATTCCCTTTTTCCTTTTTTTAAGGATTTATATTGTTTTTATATGGCATGTGTATTAAGGATAATGTACGACTCAACTATAGGGAAGGGAATCAATTGCTTATCAATTTGGTTATAATTAGCTTAATGTGGAATAACTCTAATAAAAAATTTTAACTTTGAAAGAATATCGGTTGAGATAATTCAATAAAAGGTTAGTTGTTTTGTGATTTGATTTATTTAGGCAAATAGCCATAAGTATTAATTATTAAGTTAATTTTAATTTGCTTTTTTAATTTTGCAAATAATTATTTGATTTTCACTATGGTACTTATTATGTAATTTAGACATATGATTGAGTCAAAAGTAAAAATTTTAAAGCATTTTTAGCATTCCATTAAAAAAAGAAAAAAGTGTGAATAAGTGAACATTAAATAAATTCACTCTATTAACTTCAAATAGATTAAAAGGTTGAATTTGAAAAATGGTGCTAGTAGCTATTAGAAATACTGATTTAATTGGGTAATTACGAGTATTTGTGATTAAGTGTTTACTCTCCCATCAAAAGTTAGGTGAATTTTTAAATAAGTCTTTAATTGTTTAATTTAAAGTCAATTTTTTTGCTTTACTATCAATATTAGTCATACAAATGTTTGAAAGTTGAAGCATTACTCTTATCTATGTTGACTTCACACTTTCGGTTAAATTTTATAGATTGAGTTAAAATTTCAAGGATCATGGAGTTGTATGGAATTGATTTATGACTTAATGCAAGTTGAAAAATCTGGGAAATTGATGAGCTTTGCCTTCAGAATCAAATTCTCAATATAGAATCCTATATGCATGATTTAAGATTTAAATATTGGGTTACTAAGCCAACATAGGTGCAACACAAACCTATGTTGGTAATAATTTTTATAAAAATTCTAAATTTTTGTGCTTTAAGGATTAGAGGGTGGTTTTAAGGAGCTAAACTAGATTGTTTTAGAACAAGAAAGGAGCAATTTTATAGGGAAAAAAAAAGATGAGGATTCTATCAAAATTAAACTAAATAACTACAAGATTTTAAGAATTCATGAGAATCTTCTATCTTCTTTCCTTTCTTGATTGTTATTGGATTTCTTTATCTTGATATAAACTTAATTAGGATAGATCTAAATCGGAAGAGCCTTAGAACCTTAGAACTATGTGTTTGGATTGATTCTTCGATTTAATAAAAGAATTAAGTTTTTTGTGAATTATTCATGATTATATCTTATGTTGAGTTGAAATATGCTAGCATTTTGATTTAATTTTAGATTTTATATATGGAGATTGAGAATTCATATGTATAAAAATATCATAGTATAAATAATAAGAGTTACATGGAATCCTAAAGATAGGACCATATAAATCTTATGGGCCAGAGTCAAATCTATCAAATAAAATTCATTAAACAAGTTAATATGCACTTACAACTTTTTATTATAAAGATATTTCAATTAATCATTTTAAGGATATGGAATGTTGATTAATAATTTCTCTGCTTATAAAGATTTATCAGTTTTAACTGCAAGTGTATGTTATAGTTGTAGCTAACATTGATAACTATAAGTCGATCATACCAGGATTGTAAGTACTTGTATTAATCCTTTTTCTATTATCTAATTGTCAAATCAGGTTGTGGATTTAGTTAAAAATCAAACTAAACAAAATAAACTAAGATTGACATAATAACAAAATTAGGCAAAGGAAAATACTAAGAAAAGTTAATATCAAGTAAATAGCACCTAGGTAATGAATCCCCCTAAGAATTCTTAAATATTATCGCTTTATCATGCAATTAAACTATTGATTATTGGACAATACAAATTCCTATCTTATATTAATATCTTTTTCAATACTATTAACATCTAACCCTCAATTGATTAACTAAAATTTCTTTCTAGTTAAACCCTAAGATTGCATTATTGAAATGTGAATTTCACTATTAGGTTTGAACCTAATCTAAAGGATTTATGTCAACCTATCTCTAGGTTTGCATGAAACTCCTTCTAATTATGGTAAATCTATTCACATAAAATTATTTCTCAATCTCAATCATATGAAATCAAATAATAAAATAATATTTTGGATATATTAGTTCAAGAATATAACCCATAATTGAATCATAATAAAGCAATCAATAAATTTGCATTGCATTGAATTAAATATTAAATCATATAGTCATCACAACTAAGTGTTCATCGCACCTAGGCACTAATTAATTTAGTTCCTACATATAGAAAACAAACCAATAAAAAATATTCAGAAGAAAAAATAGAAATAAAATAAATCGTATTATAAATCCCTCTTTTGTCTCTAATGAATCTTCTTATAATTTGGATAAATGATGCTCTCTATTAGATCTTGTGACGTAATATTCATGTTTTCCTCGTCCTCTATTTTTAACTAACTTTTCTTTGTGTTTCTTATGACTTAAAAATGCTTAAAAACTTGCCACTCTCCTAATCTACCTCTAATAATATCTTTTTATAGTTTTAAAAAAAAGATTTTTGGGATATATACAATCACTTTCACGGTTGTTTAGGAGACCGTATATCTCCAAAAACATATAAATTCACTATTTTACATAGGCACAGAGACTTACATGGGCAGCACACACGACCATAAACAATATTTTTTAATTTTCATACGTTTACAGAAACTTACATGGTCATTGGACATGTCCATGTATCTCCAAATTGTTTCAAATCTTCGTTTTATGCCACGATTTCATCTTAATTCTTCTCCTTTTAGTCCAAAAAACAATTATCACCTACAAACACACTTGAAACAAATTAAGTACTAACAATACTGTTTAGTCTAATTCATATAGGTATTTAAGTCATATTTGCATTTATTTTACATATTCATGCATTCATTTTAATAGCATTTTTAGATTTATTTATTTATTTTCATTGGGTTTGTTATTTATTTATTTTTCTATTTTTTCATAAAAGCATAAAATTTGGCCTTAAATTGGAGATTAAGAAGTTGTTACTGCAGGTGAATAAAAACAAGAATAAAAGAGTACAACATCATTGATAAATCAAGTGGAGGCAAGCAACAAACTACGACGTACAAGCTAGCACCAAAGGAACAGCGCAGTCAAGAAATAATATTAACTAAAGGAGGCGTGGGGTGGTTTAAAGACAAAGAGAAATAAAATAAAGCTCACATGGGAGAGGAGCAGAACTTACGCACCAGCTCCAAGGAAAAGAATTTGAGCAACTTGGGAGGTGAATAAAAAGAAGAAGAAGAAGATAATGCTGGAGAATAAAACTTAAATCAGCTACAAAGGGGTGACAACGCAGGTGGAGAGACCCACCAAACATCAGCTACAGTAG
>JANZLD010000009.1:9257448-9278879 GCA_026413575.1 Erythroxylum carthagenense | reverse complement strand
CCCTCATCGTAGGATATGTACCGGTATGACCTGCGGGCGTAGCGGTGTATACTCTACGGTAAGGGGGCGCTACAATTGTGATTGGATTCAGGCCCAATTCGACCGACCCGACCAAGTATAAATACAAGGAATTCTACAGCCCCCTCTCAAGGTGGAGCTTGATGCCAATCACACAAGACCAACTTGGACAACAAAAAAGAGAAAATGGGAGCTAATAAAGCTTTAGTGAACAGATCAGCCAATTGAAGCTTCGAAGGAATATATTGAGGAAGAACGAAGCCTTCTTTATACTTATCCCGAACCAAATGACAATCAATCTTCAAATGCTTAGTCCGCTAATGAAAAATCGTAGCAGTAAGATAAACAACATCCAAATTGTCACACCATAACGAAATAGTAAAGGAAATGGACACTCGAAAATCAACCAACAAATAAGAAATCCACTGCAACTCACAGACCGTAGTAGAAAGACTACGATATTCAGCCTCCACGGAAGATCTAGAAATAGTGGTTTGTTTCTTAGTCTTCCAAGAAATCAAGGCATTACCCAAGAAAACACAAAAACCTGTCAAAGATCGCCGACTAAAAGGACAAACAGCCCAATCCGCATCACAATAAGCTTGTAAAGAGCAAGGATTGTTATAAGGAAAGAACAAACCTGTAGATGGAGACTGCTACAAATACTTGAGCACATGAATGGAAGCGATCCAATGTTGCTCAGTAGGAGCTTGAACAAACTGACTCAACTGCTGAGTCGCATGAGTGATGTCAGGCCGGGTAAAACCAAGATAAAGAAGATGCCCAACTAACCTCTGATATCGATCTGGATTCTCCAATAAAGGAGAACTAGCATCATCAAACCGACATTGAGGAGACAAAGAAGTGGCGATCCTTTTTGAGCAAGTTAACCCTGCATCCTTGAGAATATCTAACACATACTTTCTTTGATTCACATACAAGCCATTAGATGACCTAGCAAGTTCCAATCCAAGGAAATATTTGGCAGGGCCCATATCTTTAATAGTAAACTGTTCATGTAAAAATCGTTTGACTTGATTAATACATGCCTCCGTTGGACCCATGATCAACACATCATCAACATACACAATAAGAGCTATATAATCACTTCCTTCGGATTTAAAGAAAAGACAAGGATCATGAGCAGATTGCATAAAATTCTGCTTATAAAGAGAAACAATAAACTCATGATTCTATTGTTGTGATGCTTGCTTAAGGCCATATAAAGACCTCCTCAAACAACAAATTTAATTAGGAGCAGCCTTGGTATATCCTTGAGGAGCCAACTTGTACAACTCCTCATCAATATACCTATGCAAAAAAGCATTATTTATATCTAATTGATGTAAAGGCCAACCTTTGGCAGCAGCAATAGCAATAAAGATTCTCACAGTAACCATTTTAGCAACTGGAGAAAAACAATCATTATAATCCACTCCCTCAATTTGACTATAGCCCTCTGCCACTAACCTAGCCTTATACTTATCAATAATTCCATCAGGATTGAGTTTAACTTTATAGACCCATTTTGAACCTATAACTTTCTTCCCTTTCGGCAAAACAGTCAAATCCCAAGTATGATTATTATTAAGGGCTGTTAAGTCAGCCTCTATAGCATTCAACCAATTCAAATTAGTTTTGGCTTGCTCAAAAGAACTAGGTTCTTCAATATTAGACACATTCAGTAAAAATGAATGATAATTTGATGTAAGATGAGAAGAGATTACAAATGGAAATGTAGGTGGAGTATGAGAAGAATTAAACACAGTAGGGACAACAACAGGAGCAATATCAGTAACAGATGCATGTGAACAAAATCATCCAACCAGTTAGGCCTTCGGGTCACACGAGTACTCCTACGAATAGGAGCTAGACTCTATGCTAGATCAGTGGAGCATGGAGTATCAGAGGACGAGGGAGCTAAAGAATATGAAGAATCCTCAGCAAGATTCTCAGCTGATGAGGATTTTTGAGACACAACAGATGGTTAAACATTTTGATTGGGAAAAGGAACTACTCCTGAATCCAAGGAAATGGATTGAAAAGGAAATTCATTTTCATAGAAAACAACATCCCTAGAAATGAAAATTTGGTGGCTTTGTAAATCATAGAGTTTGTAAGCCTTTTTTCCTGAAGAATAACCAATAAAAACAGACTTGAACGCCCTATGTGTAAATTTGTCTTTATAAGGAAAAGTATTAGAAGCATAGAACAAACAACCAAAAGTTCTCAAGAAGTTATAATTAGGTTCTTTATGAAAAAGAACAAAATATGGAGACTTCCAATTTAGAACAGAAGTTGGAAGCCTATTGATGATGTAGGTTGCAGTTAAAATGGAATTTCCCCAAAATTGTTTTGGTAAACGGGACTAAAATATAAATGTTTTAGCAGTTTGCAATAAATGCCTATGTTTTCTTTCATCAACTCCATTTTGTTGTGGAGTATAAGGAGAGGTTTTCTGGTGTATAATTCCATAGTTGGCAAACATTTCTTGACAACTATGACTCAAGAATTCTGTCCCATTATCTGTTCTAACAACCTTGATTGTAGCATGAAATTGATTTTGGATATGTTTAAGAAATTTCTCTAAGAAAGCTAAAGTCTGACTCTTATGTTTGAGTAAGAAAGTCCAAGTAGTTCTAGAAAAGTCATCTACTATGGTGAGGATATAGTGTGCTCCACTAATTGACCCTTACTTATAAGGACCCCAAAGATTTGTATGCAACAATTCAAAACATACAACTATACTAATACTGCTCCTAGGAAAAGGAGGCCTGGTTTGTTTTGAAAGATGACATACATCATACGGTTGATCAGAAAATTCATGTTATTGATAGAATTGTGCAACTATTTCAGTACATTGAGAGATGGATGGCCCAATCTTTGGTGCCAAAAAACATCATCAACAACACTATGACAATGTATTGGTTTATTGATATTATTTCCTAAGCGTGTGATGTAAGACAAAATGATTTGTTTAAGAAAAGACGACTTATCAAGAACATAAAGTCCTGCAATTACCTTCCCAACTGCTAAGACCTTATCAGTCACAAGGTCCTACAGAACACAAAAGGTTGCATAAAAGGTAAATTTGGTAGAAGATTGACAAGCTAGTTTATTAACTGAAAGCAAATTATATTTGAAAGAAGGTATAAACAAAACGAATGACAGACTAAGATTATCACATAGAACAATATTCCTTGTGAAATCCACTGTCTTAACTGTGCCATTCGGTAGGTGCTACAGGTGTAGGTTTGTCAAACAAGGCAATATCATGGCACATATGATTGGAAGCTCCTGTGTCTATTATCCAAGAACCACATTCATTAAAGTAACTGAACTAAAAAACTGATTGAGAATGCTACCTGCAAAATCATTGTAATGTGCAAAGTTGATGACATCTCCTTCCTTGTCCTTCATTTGCATCTGCTTCCCTTAACTTTGCATAAAACTCATTATGCCTTGTTGAATCATTGCTGCCACATCTTGTCTCCAGGCTGGTTCCTTTACATCCTTCTCCATTGAATAATCCAAAGGTGAATCATTCATATTCACCAACTCCTTACTTATATCCCCTCCTTTCTTATCCTTAGAACCCTTATACCAATCCGGATACCCATGAATTTTAAAACAAGTCTCTCGGGTTTGTCTTTTCATTTTACAAAAATCATAATACATGTCCTCCTTATTCATTTGTTTCTTAGAACCACCTCTACCTACCCCTCTTCCATTACTGCCATCAGAACCACGCACCAACAATGCAGCAGTCATGTTATCAGCAAAAGAAACATTCACTTCCCTATATTTTTCAACCCTAACAACCATCGAGTAAGCCTTATCCACATGAGGCAAAGGATCCATTACAAGAATCTGACTCCTAATTGCATCATATTCTTCATTCAAACCCATCAAAAACTATACCAATCTATCATTGTCCCCAAATTCAACCAATTGTCTAAGAGACCCACACGAACATTGCTTCAAAGCTCCGCATGAACATTGTGGAATAGGAGCCAAGAAATTTAACTCATCCCATACGCGTTTCAGTTTAGTAAAATACTTGGAGATAGATAAATCCCCTTGAGAAATTGAGCTGATCTCCCTCATCAGCTGATACAGTAGTGGCCCATTGCATTCTCCATATCTCCTCTCCAGATCTTTCCATAAATCCCTAGTTGAGCTCGTGTACAAGAATGACTTAACGATATCCTTGGAGATGGCGTTAAGTATCCACGAAGTCACCATAAAATCCACCTGACACCATCGATCGTATTATGATGAATCTTCCTGTGGCCTTACACATTTACCGGTGACAAAGTCTAGCTTCAACTTTGCCCCCAATGTGATTCTCATTACACGACTCCACGATAGGTAATTATTCCCACTTAATGGAGTTGTAACAAGCACCATACTTGGATGATCCAAGTTCTGTAAGAACATCGAATTCTCCTCTCAAATGATGCTTCCAAAGGAGTACCCCAAACTGTTAACGCCGTCGACCATGACTCAAGCTAGTGGATCTACCCAGTGCTCTGATATCATGAAGAAACCGTAATCTAGGGATTTAGTTTGGGAGAAGTGTGATTTTATAATCACTGTTAATTTCTCTTCTTAATCTGTACAGGAAGAATAGATGGGTTATATACCATCAAAGTCTGCATTATACAAAACGACAACAGCTACAAAACTACAAACACAAAACGCAAAATATAACATATGTACAAATCTTCAGTACAATGTACAAATCTACAGTACAATACACTACACTATATAGTATATATACAAGGAATTCTACAAACTCTTTGCTGTGAAAGGAAAGACCTCGTCAAAATCGCCTCCCAATGCTCTCGCTGTAGGAACTCCTTGTGCATACAATTTTTATTTAGTTATATTCACACACAAGCACCACTCCTTTCTTCAATGCCACACAATCACGTCATTCACTTTGACACACACTCACGTTAGAGATAGAACACACCTTGAAGTCCGTGAATGCATTCCTTCAATTAATTAGAGTCCCATTGCAACGTTGATTTCAATCAACAATAAATGCACTCCACTACTCCAAGGACTTGTCTCACACACAACACACGTTTATTAACCTCTCTTCAAAGACACACACATATACTGCAGTGTTTGTTCTCTTAACCATTAATCCATATGAAACCGTTGTAGCACACTCACTTTAGAGATTCACTTCAACAAAAATAGGAGACATGCATGACATTGACATACTCAAGCAAGCAGAATTTCACTTCAACCACGCAACAACCAAAAAAACTTCCCAATTACCAACACACACATGATGTATCACACCCCCTCTCAAGATATACTTCAAATCAAGATAGGATTCACATAGCTTTTGAATCTAAGTCATTATCCAATTAATATCTTATAAGTCCAATTAATAAATAATGCCAAAACTAATTACTTAGATATATAACTTATATCCTAACACACACACACACTCTCACACACATATACATACATACATACATACATACATACGTACGTACGTACGTACGTACATATATACATACATACATACCTTTATACACACACACACACACACACACACACACATAGACATATATGAGATTTCACATTTAAGTGAGTTGATTGCATTTAGATAGATCTTATTAAAAAAAGGTTCACATTTTGAATAATGCAATTGATATATTGACAAAGTCAATTATCATATAGAAGTTCAAATATTACTTAAACTTATATTAATGTCTTAAGGTGTTAGAAATGATTACAATTCAACTTATGAAGAGTTTAGCCATTTCTAGCATCATCAATCCTACCTAAAGGGCCTTCATTTCAGAACGGAATATCGAGGATAACATTCTTCTTTAGCAAGAACTGATGAAGGATTACAATTTAGGAAAAAGAATTAAAAGTTGCTTAATTAAAGTTGTTTTTTTAAGGCTTTTGACACCATAAGTTGGAAATTCATCCGTATTTGTCTTGAGGCTCTAAGGTTACCAACGCAGTTTATTGGTTGGATCATATTATGTATTCAATCTCCTTCTCTGAGTATACTGGTGAATGGGACTCCTACTAAGCCTTTTAAAGTTGCTAGAGGTATTCTTCAAGGAGACCCATTGTCTCTTTACTTATTTACTCTTGCAATAGGACATTTCAAGATACATAAGTTTAGTCACCTTATGTATGTCGATAATCTTCTGATTCTTTATGGAACTAATGAGCACTCTATTTCTATAATGATGCATGCCTTGAGATTATTTGCTGATGTGAGAAATAGTATGAAAATCTAGACTTTGGTTGGGCTTCATGTTCATGTTGCTCCATTTTATTATTTGGGGGTCCCACTATCTTCTTGTAAAGCTAAACTTTATGACTATTTACCCCTTTTAGAAAGGATCAAGGCAAGAAGCAATGCTTGGCAAAATAGGTTTCTCTCTTATGTTGTTAGGTTTAACACTTATCATCTCAGTATTAAGTAGCCTACATATTTACTAGTGTGCTCACATAACCTTGCCTAGAAAGGTTATTAAGGAAGTTGACAAAATATAGAAAGTTTTCCTATGGTTAGGTCGAACTGAGAATGCTAAGAATGCCAAGATATAAAGGAGTGAAGTGGCTATCCCAAAGAGTGTTGGAGGAATGGGGATCTTTTCTATTTCTACTATGCAAAAAGTCCTAATGTGAAAAAGTCTATGGAGGTTATACATTGACTACAATGCTCTCTGGGTCAAGTGGATTCATGAGTACCAACTTAAACATGTAAACTTTTGGCAAGCTTCTTGTTCTCGAGAGTTCTCTTGCATCCTTATCCAAATGATGAACCTAAGAGATTTGGTTTACCCACATATTAAACACAAGATTGGCAATGGTGAAAAAACCTAGCTTTGATATGATAACTGGATGGACGCAAGTCCACTCATTTGAAATACACAGGTGCTTCTCTTGAGAAACCGCGTTCTGCTTCATCTTAAAGTATCATCTTTGATTTGTAATGAGAATTGGAGAGGGGATTTTAGAGAATTTGATTCTTTGGCCCTATTCTTCCCCAATTGGACAATGAGTTACTAACGGATTCAATCATTTGGTCTCTTGATCCGAATAGCAAATTCTCAAACAAATCATGCCATCAGTTACTAACAAGGGGTTTACAGGTGGTATCTTGTTCTCTCTGTTATGGCAAAACACCTTTCAACTGAAAGCATCTTTTATTTCTTAGCTTGCGATTAAAAACAAGCCAAGGACTAAATGCCAATGATATGGTTCTGAGGACCATACTTGTACTCTTTGTAAAATGGTCTTAGAAGATAGAAATAATCTCTTGTTTCTATGCAGTTTTTTGAGGGCAGTCTGGAGTAGGATCTTACTCATGTTACCTGATACTGGATATTCCTATACTTGGGAGCAATTTTTTAATTGGGCCTCATTCAAAGAAGGGTAAGCCAAATGCTATTCTATATAAGGCGACATTCACTTCTACTATATACTTCCTTTAGAGAGAGTGAAACTATCAAATGTTTACTAATCAAGAAGAAGAAAAATATCAATTGGCTGACAAGCTCATAAATTAGATTCAATCCATCTTAATTGTCAAAAATCTTCGAAATACTCTTTCACAAGATATGAAGATTAGATGACATCTCTAACGTGTTTTAAGATGTAACTCTTAAGTTTTTATTCTTTCTATTAGTATTCTTGTTAGTATAGATTCAAGTTGAACCATGTGTTTTGTATTCTTAGCTTTGTCTAAAGTTAATCCATTATTTATTCTTAAAAAAGATTATTGTGTATGATTGATATACATGGATGTAGAATCTTGAAGTTTTTAAAAGAAAATGAGTATTTCTGAGAGTCTTTAGGTGAATATGGTATGGAACATGAGTGTGTTCCTCTCTGGAGTGTAGAAGTGAAGACACCAACGTGTTGGTCTATTAGCGGATTTTTTGAGAAAGACATTGTTTGAGACACAAACGTGTCACAATGTATGTCCATATGAGCGTGAAGAAGATTGAAAGATCCGCGAAGGTAGTATTTCAGTCCGTGTTCATGTGTCAAAAAAATAGAAAGATACATGATCGTATCTTAGGTCATATGTTCGGGACGAATAGCCTTTATCTAAAAATATATTTTTAGTAGATTTAAACTTTAGAAGGATTCTAAAATCTATTTATGTTTATTTTAAAACAGAATTGGTAAGGGGTATTTAATTAAAGTGAGGGTTTATATATAATTATATTATTATAAATCTAGTTTACTATAACCATCATTGTTATTATTCAATAATGAACCAACTGAATTCTTAAGAATGTAGACATGCTCAATTGATCAAAACTCATTAAAATTTTATTATATTAAAATCTAATTGTTTATTTCTCAATAATAAAACTACAGATGACCCATGAAAGTTTAATCAAAATCTATCCCATACGGTAGAAACCCGCACAACTTAGAGCACTAATAAGGGTTAATTTAGATTATAAATGACGATAGATTAAGTCAGGCTATACTAGAACTAGATTTGTCCAGATATGACCCAAAATCCTTTAAGAGCGGTCTCAATCTAAGCTAAAGTCCAGTTGAATCTAGATCGTGCCATTTGAGCTTCAGTTGAATCAAAGTTCAAAGAGCTTGAAACCCATCTAAAGCTTGACCCCAGCACGTGCCATTTAAGCCTCATGGTGTGATTAAAAACTTGTTTTATTTATAAACGCGTAACTCACCTCTTTTTAATTATAAACACGCCTATATTTTTCGATGTGTTCTTAAAAACTTCTTCTCTGGTCAATACTGCCTTTGACTTGCTGTGCTTTTGCTGCATCTTCACCTTCACATTTTAGAGAAGAACACGTCCTCGCAGACGACTAATACACTTAAAGAGAAAAGCTCGATCCCAAAAGTACTTTAGATTGTTGAAAACTAATAAATTGTTATTGCCGACTTACAAAAGTCAACAATGGAAGGAAGAAAGTTGTCCACATGTAACTAACAAAAAAAGTTGTCCACATGCAGGCAGAAGGAAGACTATGCCAAAGTCTGAAATAGTAGGAAGAAAAAAAGAAGATTACAGAAATGGACAATCTGTCTAAACCTGTAAATGACGGTTGTATAATCATCCATTCTTATAAAATCCTTAACTCTGGTAGAGAATGTTTCTCCTATTTTGTAAGAGAGTTAAATGTTTTTACTTGTAAAATAGAGAGAAGTTGTAACTCCTATTTTTTTATAGTAAAGTTTCTTCTCTTTTGCTTATGATTTTTTACCCTAATTTATTTAGGTGTTTTTTTAACATAAAATATGTATTTATTACTATTTCTTTTAGTCCTATTTAGCTGCAAACCTATTCTAATTCGGTCATTTTTCTCACTAAGTGATATCAAAGCTTGGTGAGAAAATTACGATGAATTTTTTGGTGTAATCTGTTCGAAGTTCGGATGAGCACAATAAAAGTTGGTGAATAGTAAAACAGTAACTTTGAATTAAGCACTGTACAGTCAAGGATATTATTGACGTATATAATACTATTCACATATACGGTACTATTCATATATATGAGACTGTTCACATGAGGTATAATTCTATTCATACATTTATTCATGTGAAATAGTAGGAGCAAAGTTCTATTCGTGATAGAAGCAATGACGATAAAATTTGAAAATGAGAAGTTAATGAGAGTAATTTCTCATTGTAAAAGTTGAAAATAAAGACTATCTTGAGAAAAGATAATTGTTTAGTGACCATCAACGAATGATTGACAACATTTACATATGATAATAAGTGAAATGAGATGGACAGGAATGCTATTGCAAATCTTCATTTGGTACTCGTAGATGGGGTGTTGTCAAGCATAGAAGAGAAGAACATGACAAAAGAGATTTGAGATTGTCTCACAAAATTGTACGAGATCAAATCACTGCACAACAAAATTTTCCTTAAGAGGAAACTCTGTACTCTTTGTATGAAGAAATTTACTTTGGTGATAGAGCACATCAATACCTTGAATATTCTATTCTCTCAACTCACTTCGTCGAGTTGTAAAATAGAGCCAAATGAATGAGTTGAGCTTTTACTTCAAAGTTTACCGGATTCGTATGATTAACTAATTATCAACTTAACAAATAATATCCTTATAGATGTTTTAGTCTTCGATGATGTTGCAACTGCTATCCTAGAAGAGGAAATTTGGCACAAGAACAAGGAAGAGAGGCAGGCAAGTTCACAACATGTGGAGGCCTTAATGGTGATGAGAGGGAGATTAACAGAACGAGGTCAAACTGCAAGCCAAAATCATAGTAGATCAAAATCAAGAAATAAGAAGAATTTAAAATGCTATGATTATGGCAAGAAATGTCGCCTGAAGAAAGATTGTTGGAATTTAAAGAAAAATTCCAATCTTTAAGGACATGTGGCAAGTTGTTCTAATGACGGAGATGCTCTATGTTGTGAAGCAACAACGACTAATGAAAGTAGGAAAGATTTATTGAAGTATGACTTATTGATTCAGGAGTTACATTTCACATAATCTATCAAAGAGAATGGCTCCATCATTATGAACCTATCTTTGGAGGATTTGTATACAATTGCAATGATCACGCCTTAAAGATAGTTGGCATTGGAACTATCAAGCTGAAGATGTACAATGGTACAATTTGTACTATTCAAGACATGCGACATGTGGAGGGTATAAAGAAGAACTTATTGTTTGTAGGACAACTGGATGATCTTGGGTGCAAGATCAATGGTGAGAATGAGATTATTAAAATAATAAAAGGAGCATTTGTATTTATGAAGGGAGAGAAGATAACGACAAATTTATACATGGTAAAGGGAGATACTTTACAAGAAGCTGAAGCATCAATTTTCTCAAGTAGTGCAAATGAAGGATCAACAATGATGTGACATCAGAAACTTAGGCATATGTTTGAATAAGGAATGAAAATCCTTGCAGACAGAAGCTACTTTCTAGACTTACAAAAGTATAACTTCCTTCATGTAAGATTAAGGGTGATAAGATATGCTCAGAAAGAAGGGATTGATTTCAATGAAATATTTTATCTTGTGGTTCTACTCACTACAGTTCGAATAGTCTTGGCAATGTGTGCTACATTTGATTTACACTTTGAACAGTTAGATGTAAAAACAACTTTTTTTCATGGAAATCTTGAAGAAGAAATTTATATGCTCTAGCCATATGGTTTTGAAGAAAAAACAAAGAGAACTTGGTTTGTAGGTTAAGCAAATCTCTGAACGGTCTAAAGCGGGCGCCAGGGTGTTGGTGCAAAAGATTTGATTCCGTCATTATGAGCCTTAGATACATCAGACTAAATGCAGACCCTTGTGCATATTTCAAGGGGTTTGGTGAAAATGACTTCATTATCTTACTACTATATGTAGATGAAATGCTGGTAGCAGGCCTCAACAAAGATCCTCTCAAGGCGTTAAAAGCACAATTGGCTAGGGAATTTGAAATGAAGGACATGGGACCAATAAAAAAGATTATAGGGATGCAAATTCACAGACAGAATTAATAGAAAATTTTGGCTTTATCAAAAGAATTATCTAAAGGAGATTTTGTGACGCTTCAACATGCAAGGTTGTAAGCCAGTTTCTACACCACTTCTTGTTAATTTCAAGTTATCCTTTAAAATGAATCCTACTAACGAAGAAGAGAGGATGGAGATGTCTCAAGTACCGTATGCATCAGCAGTGAGAAGTTTAATGATTGTTATAATTTGTACAAGACCAGACGTTGTACATGCAGTAGGAATGATTAGTCAATACATGGCGAATCTTGATGGAGAGCGTTGGAATTTTGTAAAAAGGATCCTAAGATATATTAAAGAACCTCAGATGTTGCATCATGTTATAGAGGATCGGACTTTTTTGTCAATGGATATGTTGATTCAGATTATACAGGTGATCTTGACAAAACCAAATCTACTACAAGCTCTATGTTTAAACTTGCTGGTATACCTGTAAGATAGGTTACTCTACAACAATATCTAATAAAAATCTTATTGAGATGCAATGTGAAAGTTAACCAGAGGTTCTTTCTAAGTATTAGAAAATCTATTGTAAGAAATAAGAAAAACAAATCTTGGAAGTTTATAAAATTGGCATGACTTCAATCAAATGTAATGCAATTACAATATTATTATCGTAGATTGCACATAAATAACCAATTATCAAGCTTTATATTAATGATAGTCATATACAGATATTACATAACGTAATTTTAATATCAAGAAGTAAAAATGGATCCATATGTAACTCGTGACATGCTACCTAATACACGTATTCCTTTTTTGGTTCCATGAGAGATTATTTAATGTGGTGCTTGGTTGCTTGCCCTACATTATGGCTTAGAAAATATGTTTGACGTCGAATCGCACACCATTTATTTATACGAAGGGGGCTTTCACCTTTCTTTTTCTAGGTATTCACGTGCTTATCGGGATTTGAAATGCATTCTCACTCGTAATCAGCTTCATTTTCAACTCTATTAAGTCCTTTTCACGAAGACATCAAAATATTTAGTGGTTGGAGTGGGTACTGTTTCTATTCAAGACGTGATCACAACTGTCATTGCCTTCTATTGCTTTAGTTTATATTTTGATTATCTAAAGCCGAAAAAGTTTTATCAATTTATAAGAAGGTAAATTTGTATTATTAAATATAAAATGTTTATAACACAAGATATTAAAATTTATAAAAAACATATATTTAAATATTTCAATTAATTAAAAACTTATTCATATTTAGTTATATATATATTTTTAAAAAGTGATATTTGAGAGTCTCAAAAAGATTTTAGTATTTTATATTATTTCTTTTGATACTAAAATTCAACCAAAGAATGTGTCCTAGTCAATTAATGTTGAGCAAATTAAAGATACTTGTTTTATATTGATAAATTAGTATGTTTGAGAACTATTTTCTAGATAAATGTAAGGAACCCATCAAGATGAATCCCTTGGCTGATAGGAGTGAAAAAAGAAAGTAATATAATAGTCATTTTTATTTAGTATGTCGAAATTAGATACTGTTATTTATAATTGTCTTAATTTCAAAATAAAAAATTTTCTTAATAAATAATCATTATTAATTTCGTTGATTCATTTTATTTTATAAATAAATATTTATTTCAATAAAAATTTTTAATAGTAAATTTACGTATTCTTAAAATTTGTCACTTTTATTAGAATTGTTCTCATATCAAATTTTATTAAATATATCTTTGCTTTATATATCTATCTAAAATTTATTAAATATATCACTTCAATTTGTTTCATCACTTTGTATAAAGCTTTTAAGTTTTGTTTACCTTAACAGCTCTCAACCCTTTAGTTTTCTGATAGGATCTTCTCTCTTGGGTTCATGAATATTCAAACTTCTATACCACCATCTTCTTTTGTTTTCTAACAGCTCTCAGCCTTTTGTTTTCAGATAGGATCTTCTCTCTTGGGTTCATGAATATTCAAACTTCTATACCACCATCTTCTTTTGTTTTCTGAAGAACAATCATGTTGCTGAAGCATAAAATTGCTGAAGAGATCTATAAAGGTTTACTGAAAAAAAAATAAAAGAGAGGAAAAGATAACGAAAGAAATAAAACACAGAGAAATGATCCTAAAGATTGCATCTTTTGTTGAATAATCAATAGCTATTTATAATAGCTTTACATGAACATGAAATGAGAAAAATTAGGGAAACAATCCCACTAACAACATGAGAGAAGGAAATCAAACTATCCACTAATTTGATTAAACTACTCACTAACTCAATGTTAGTTTTTATGTTCTAAAATTAAGGAACAAGAATGAATAACAATTAATTAACACACATGGCTATGTATGCATAAGACATGGCCTGTGTTTCTTCAGTTTTGAGTTTTGCACTAATTTTATCACTCCCCCTTAGTGCAAACTCACCATCAACAACCCCAAGAGCCTCTCTAAAGTATTGAAACTTTGGTTTCATCAAAGCCTTGGTAAAAATATAATCTACTTAATCATTGGTACGTACGTTCACCAACTCAATTTCTTCACTCAACACCTTCTCACTAACAAAATGATGACGAAACTCAATATGTTTTGTTCGTGCATAAAAGACAGGACTTGATGCAAGCTTGATGGTACTCTCATTATCACATTTGATTTGCACAGTATAGTCCATCTCAGACACCGTATCTTCAATCAACCTTTTTAGCCAAATACACTATTGTGTAGCCATAGTTGCAGCTACATATTCTGCCTTTGTACTTGATAAAGCAATGATGTTTTGCTTCTTGTTGCATCAAGAAACCATTGCTGTACTTGTACTGAAACAATATCCTGTAGTTGAATGGCAATCATTGATATCTCTTGCCCAATCTGCATCAATGAATCCACTCAAGAAACAATTATCACATCTTTTATACTAAGTCTATAGCTAAGAGTTCCTTTTACATAACGTAAAATCCTCTTAATAGCATCAAGATGGGGAGTCCTAGGTTCCTACAATAACTGTGAGACAATTCCAATAGAATATGAAATTTCAGGTCTGGTGATAGTTAACAAGTTGTCGAAATTTCCTAGCATCCTTCAACAATTTTCCTTCATCTTTCTTCAGTTTAAGATGTGGTTCCATTGGAATAGCTTTCTCCTTTGACTTCCCTATACTAAAACGATCTAGAAGGCTCCTTGCATAACCTATTTGAGAAACAAAATAACCTTGACCTGTCTTTTCAATTTCCAAACTAAGAAAACATCCAATTTCTCCCAGATTTTTCATCTCAAAACGGACAGCCAAGTCACTCCTCAAAATAGAAATTTCTGACTCATTATCTCCAGTTATTATCATATCATCAACATATAATAATACGAAGAGATGCACTCTTGAATCTAATTTAATAAACAAACTAGAATCTGAATCAGAAACTTTAAAACCACAAAAGTTAAGGTATGATGCTACCTTACCATACCAAGTTTAAGGCGCTCACTTCAAACCATACAATGCTTTCTTCAACCGGCAAACATGACGTGGAAATTACTTAGAAACAAAACCATGAGGTTGCTACATAAACACCTCACAATCTAACTCTCCATACAAGAAAGCAATCTTAACATCTAGTTGCCATAATTTCCAACTTCTAAAAGTAGCAAGGGAGATGAGAGTTCTTATAGTGACCATTTTAGCTACCGGGATGAATGTCTTCATAATCCAAACCATAAGAACGAGAGAAACCACGAGCTACCAAGCGAGCTTCAAACCTGTCAATAGTGCCATAAACCTTTTTCTTCAAACAAAATACCCACTTCCATGTCACTGACTTGCGTTTTTCTAGCCTAAGTACCAAGTCCCATGTCTCATTAAGCATCAATTTCGTCTGACATGGCTTTCTCCCAATCTGGATAGCCCCCAGCTTCCTCATAACTTCGTGGTTCTTCTAGAGTAAATGCTCCTGTAAAGAAACAAGAAGTCATAGTACAATTGTTGAGTGCTACCTCATAGTCCTTAAAGTAGTTTGGCTGCCTTATCTCCCTTGTTGACTGTCTCACTTCATGTTGCTCATCAACATCTCTCCTTTCAACATTCTGAATTGGGGGAACATCCTCTTTTTCCTCAATATTTAGTGCTTGCATTTCAGGAAATAAAGATTCCAAGTTTCCTTGACCATCATCAAGAACCACAAACTTTCGAGCAGAAAATAAAGATGATACCTTATCAAACACCACATCTATAAAAGTAGTATACTTCTTTGTCTTTAGATCTATACACCTCCATCCTTTCCTATGTGAGTCATATCCAATATAAATACACTTCTTTGCTTTTGGGTCAAGTTTGGTTCTATTAGTTTTAGGAATATGGACATAACAATATATAACCAAAAATTCTTAAATGACTCACATTAGGCTTATTACCATACAACAGCTCAAAATAACATTTTTGTGTACCTGGACAAGGCGGCAACCTGTTGCTAACATAGCAAGCACACTGTGTAGCTTCTGCCCAAAGCTTATGAGGAGAATTTTTGTCATGCACCCATGAAAGACACATTGAAGCTAAGTAAGCGAGCCTCCTTTCCGTAACTCCATTTTGTTATGAGGTATTTAGACAAGTCATCTAGTGAGGAATATTGTTATCATCACAAAATTTAAAGAATTCATCAGACATGAACTTACCACCATTGTCAATGTGAAGACACTTTATGTTCTTCTTAAGCTCCTTTTCAACAGCATCTTTGAACTCCATAAACTTGACTAAAGCCTCGTTTTCTCCTTCAAAAACTTCACCCAAGTGAACTTTAAGTGATCATCCACGAATAACATGACATATCGATGTCCACTATAGCTTAGTGTCCTTGTTGGTCCCGTCAAATCTATATGCACCAACTCAAGAGGTGTGGATCTCTGGTTTGATGACATTTTGAACGGAAGACGATGTGATGTGCCAAATTGACAACCTTGACAAATCACATCTTCCCGAACATTCTTCAATGTTGGAATGCCATCCACCAAGCTTTTGGAAGAAGTCTACTGCAACATTTCGTAGCCCGCATGTCCTAAACTAGCATGCCAAATTGTGGGACTATCAGTCTGACTGGTTTTCTTCGCATAGGCTTCTCCTGCTGATAAAACATACAAAGATCCTTTCTTTTTGCTAGTAAGAAGAACATCAGCAAAAAAAATTTCCACATTCTCCATCACCTTTACATCATTAGGACTAAACAAAACATACTTTCCAGAATCAGTAATTTGAGGAACTGAAATTAGATTTTTAGTTAAACCTGGCACATAGTATACATCATCAAACTTTAGGCTTTTGGTTGCATTATCACCAGCTTCAATAATCACATCACCCTATTTTACTACTAGATAAGTTGAATTATCCACAGTAATGATGACTCAATCTCCACTATGATCCCGTACCTCAGAAAACAAAGAATCATCTCCAGTTACATAGTTTGAACATCCAAAATCTACAATCCATTCCTCCTTGTTGATGTTGCTAGCATAGTTTACTATAGCTTCAATGATAAAGCACTGCTCCCACTTTGGCTCCTCATTATTTATGCATTTTGTATTTGCTTTGTCAAGCTTCACACAACAATTTCTCTTAATGTGCCCAATTTTCTCACACCTGTAACATTTAATAGCTTTCTTTTGTGAACTATTACCTTTCTCTCTAGTTGATTCTTCTTCTTTGTTTTTCTGCTTGGATTCTTCTTCTTTGCTCTTATTCTTGGACTTAGTTTTCTTTCCATTCAAAAAGAGAATAGCATCAAAATCAAAATTTTTATATGTCTGCTTTGCCAGAGCCTTCTGATTAGAGAGTAGATTCTCTAATTCTTCTACAGAAGGTTTTTTTGCCCATCCTTGAATAGAAGTGACAAAAGGATTGTACTCCTTCTTTAACCCATGAATGAGATATCGACGCAAACGTGCTTCACTAATTTTCTCATCCGTGTCTATTTCTGAAATCTCAACATAAATATTTTTA
Source organism: Erythroxylum carthagenense (assembly GCA_026413575.1). Classification (NCBI taxonomy): domain Eukaryota; kingdom Viridiplantae; phylum Streptophyta; class Magnoliopsida; order Malpighiales; family Erythroxylaceae; genus Erythroxylum; species Erythroxylum carthagenense. The sequence continues at coordinate 9,261,395 of JANZLD010000009.1, read as the reverse complement.
ATTTTCAAAAATATTCAGAAATAGACATACCTCCCTGCTTCAACATAGCTAGCTCATTCTCTAGAAATTGCAACCTTGTTGTGTTCTTCTTAGTAAACAGCCTTTCGAGTGTCTCCCAAACCTCCTTTGAAGTGTTAAGATCCCGTACATGGTCAATGAACTCTTTACTTATTAATGTCCTCAAAGCAAAGAGAGCCTTCCCACATTTGATCTTTCACTTCTTACTTCCTATGTGTTTCTACATTCTCTGGAACATCTGCAAGAACCGTTGCTTTTGAACCAATAACCAAATCCCATAAATCCTGAAGATATGCCTCCATACACAATCTCCAATACTTGTAATCGTTGTTTACAAGCTTATCCATCCCATTTAAATTATTTCCTCCGTTAGAGACCTCTATTGGAACAACCTGAACCTGTCTTCCACAGTTAAACCCTCACAAAGAAAATTTAAATAATATTAGAGTTCTGAACCTGGCTCTAATACCATGAAACAAAAAATTGGAAGAGAGGAAAAGATAATGAAAGAAATAAAACAAATAGAGAAATTATCTTGAAGATTGCACCTTTTATTGAATAATCAACAACTATTTATAATAGATTTACATGAACATGAAATGAGAAAATTAGGGAAACAATTCCATTAACAACATGAAAGAAGGAAATCAAACTATCCATTAATTTGATTAAACTACTCACTAACTCAATGTTAGTTTTATGTTTTAAAATTAAGGAACAAGAATGAATAACAATTAATTAACACACATGGCCATGCATGCATAACACATGGCTTGTGTTTCTTCAATTTTGAGCTTTGCACTAATTTAGTCATTTACCCCAACCAAGTGGAAACCTGCACAAGCTAGTGCATGAATAATGACTACCTTCGATGCTCAGCTCAGGTTGTTCTTTGAAGCTAAAACTAGTTGCGATATCGCAAAATTCAATCAAATTTTTTTTTCTGAAAGCCATGTTTTTGATGAATGTTGATAAAGCTCCAGGAGGCTTGATGCTATAATGGAAGATTCTTTAAGAAGAATTGGGATATCATACGAGGGGACGTAATAGAAGCTGTTAATGATTTCTTTATGAGAGAAATTTATTAAAAGAGTGGAATAAAACTTTTGTGAGTCTGATCCCTATACAATAAAATGCTACCAAGTTGGAGCAATTTAGGCTCATTGCTTGCTATAACATACTCTATAAAACCATTACCAAGATATTGGCCAATAGATTGAGGAAGAATTTGGGGAAAATTATAGATCCAGCACAAAATGCTTTCATCAAAGTGAGAACAATAGGCACAAACTTCCTATTATGCCAGGAAATTCCCAATATCTATAATATCAACACCAAAATGAAGAACTTTACTATAAAGATTGATCTAACCAAGGCATATGATTCAACCAATTGGAAATTCCTGTTCATCATCTTACAAGCAATAGAGTATCCTCACTTTTTTAGGAACTGGGTGGAAACATGTGCCTTGACAATTTCTCTAGCTTTCTTGGTAAACGATGAACCCACTAAACTAATAAGAGTTAAAAAGGGATTGAGGCAAGGAGACCCTCTATCCCCATTACTCTTTATGCTATGTATGGAGATGCTATCAATCATAATAGCACAAAATAAGGAAAAATGTCCAGAACTTTAGTATCATCATAGATGCAGAGGTGACAAAATAACACATTTAACATTTGTGGATGACTTGTTACTTTTTTGGAAAGCAGACAAGCAATTCATCAGAGTACTCATGCAATCATTGGAGGAATTTAAAGCTATATCATGCCTAAAGAGCAATCCGAGGAAGAGTTGCTTTTACCTATCCTTAAACACTAATTGTGAAGCTGCATCAGAAGCTACGAAGAAGGGGCTACGTCAAGGAAGCCTTTCTATCAAATATTTGAGGAGTAACAATCTAACAAAAGAGGGTTATAGCTGCTGATTGTAAACCATTGATGGACTCTTTTAATGGTAGAATAAACCATTGGTGTAACAAAATTTTAAGTTATGGGGGAAGACTGCAATTGGTACAGTTAATATTGTGCAGCTTAGCAAGCTACTGGATTAGCTACTTGTCATGACCAAACAGTGTTTTGAAGGAGATAGATAAAAAACTAAGAAACTTTTTGTAAGGTAGACCAAGAAATGGAAGCAAAATGGAAAAAGTGAGCAGGGATACAAAATGCAAACCAAAATAACTAGGGGGCTTGGGACTACAATCAATAAGATTACTAAATAGAGTAAGTTAGGCCAAGAATCTGTAGAGGTTATGTAGCAAGAAGGAAGATCTATAGGTATAGTAGATACATAATATATACATCAGGAAAAGTGTTGCAACCAGATTCGAGACCGGATCCCAACCGGAAAATCGGAAATGGAAGAAGCGGAGAACAAAGCAAAACGCAAAACGCAAAACGAAAGCAGAAGCAAATCGAAATTGAATACAAAAATGAACGAATACGAATCAAATCAAAGCAAAGAAACGAAACATAAGGCGAAATCAAATCGGATATGAATCGAAGGCGGAACGAAAATTTACAAAATGGATCCGACATCCGAAGCATAAACATAGAAAATACTATCGCGTTGGAAACCTAGACTAAACATCCATCCGAAACCGGTATAATTTTTTTCCCTTCTCTTCTTTCTTTTTGATTTCTTTCTTCTTTATTCGATCTTATTCAAAACAAAACGAAAAATTCCCTCTTTTGGAAATTCAAACTTATACAAATCTCAATTCATATTCGATTCTTCTTAATCATGCAATATCTCAATCTCATCTTATTTACAAATCATAAAACCTATTCTTTTCTTTCCTTTGTCATAAAATTTTCGGCAGCATAACGGCTGCATTCTAACTAACCCAGAATCTGCAAAGAGTTTAAAACACACTTCTATAATTCCCAATCAATCACACAATCATCAAAAACCACCGGACCCTCCCGTCCAAGAATTCAGCATAAATAAACGCAAACCTATTTCTAAACACTTCAATAAGTCGCAAACAATTAAATTCAATCCATATCCAAAATACATTTATATCTCTACTCAATTAACATACGAAACCATAACGCACAAACCATAGGCATACATAATTCCAATTCCATAACTCAAGTTCTTAATACAATTTCATAGACCATACAAATCACAATTACATACGTACAAAACCTTAATGGCAATCCAAGCCATTTACAAAACATTTCCAAAATCCCAAGATACATAATGGACAATTTAAGCAAAAACGAACAAATGGCTTGACTTTCTTTCATCCGATCTCCTGCTCGAAACCTGGAGATGGGGACGAAAGGGGGGTGAGCTACACAGCTCGTGGATAATATGTTTATAAATTGAAAGATAAGTGAAAACATTTTGCAAAACCTTTTTGCCATTTATTTTAAAAGTTTCACAGTAGAAAATTTGGCAAAGTTCTTATCTCTCAAACTTTTCAAATCATTGCCAAACAAATTCAATAAATTCTTAGCTGAAAAATCCACCATAGTTTATTTCTCAAAATTTTCACATTTTTTTTCACATTTTATGAACAAAAATCCATATTTCTTAAAAATTTTTCAAAACATGCAATGCATCACACTTAGAAACTAAAACAAGAACACATAACACATCAAATGGTTTGGTTCAGTCCAAAACAGAACGTACTGCACATTCCCACTTAGCGGTCCTGTGCAGCCGTGAACGGAACGTACTATACCTTCTTGCATCGTGGTCCGGTGTAGTCGTGACTTATGGGAGTCCGAGATCAGAACTCTAGTGCCACTAGCGGGCAGCCAGGAGAAGACTTTAAAAATAGACAAGTGTGCACTTGTCCCACTTATGGGACCTAACCAAACCCACATAACACACAATTCAAAACCGAAAAAGTCGGATTGCCCGAAGGCACTTTTCGAAAATCTTGACTTTCAAAATTTTCATATCGTATCAATACT
>JANZLD010000009.1:9194587-9213634 GCA_026413575.1 Erythroxylum carthagenense | reverse complement strand
AACTGTAACTGAAGAAGATAAAGTTACATGTAAATACACTTGCTTTCCAGGGCACTATATTTACATAACTCCAACACCTATGACTTCTCTTCTTCTTTTAACCGAACAATTTATACTAATTTGGCAAGCAACTGTTAGGTATCATCTTGCTTCTTTGCAACTAGGTTAATCAGTCTGCCTAATAAGGAAATTGTTAATTTGAGTTTTTGTGGTTCTGCTATTGAAAGTTACCAGGAGCTCTTTGTTTTTCTTAAAAAATAAGTTGGCTATCACTAACTTAAAAGATATTGTAAAATCTAACAAAGCAGTCCCATTATCATTCCTATCACAGTACTTGAAACCCTCACGAGATTATAAATATCTGTCTAAGGTTTCCCCTATATGACTATTAAAGTCTCCTCCTAGAATAACTCTCTAGTCATTGGGGGTCTACTTAATCACCTCATGTCACTTTTCCAACAATTGACGCTTAAATTGTTTACTCAACTTTACTTAAGATGAATAAGCACACACCATATTAAAAACAATATCGTTCACCACAATTATTAAAGACAAAATACTATCATTAGTCCTTTTTACCCTCATAACATGATATATGAGTTATTTGACAACTAAGATACCTACCCTATTTTGTTACCTCGAACACCCTGAATACCATAGTTTGAACCATTAATCTCTTTTCTTTAACCCTCATCCACTTTGTCTCCTAGAAGTATGTTATATTAATATTATATTTGTCTAAAATCCCCATTAATTCTAGTGACTTCCCTATAAGGGTCATGATGTTCCAAGAACCTATATATTATCTGTCAACATCTTCTCTTCTCTTCTCTTAGACCCAAAACTCACTAAAGGACTAGCCCTTGCTCTATAATCAGACGTCAAAGCCACTCCTCCTAATCCAATGTCCAACGCAAGCTATAAAAGACAACCCCAACAAGTCCCTAAGCGACTCTAAGATTACTCAAGAAAGGAAAGGATTGATATTAAATTCCAAAAATGGGCATTATAATAAAAGGATGTGAAAAATCACAAGTATAAATGACTACAAGCAAATAAAAATTTGGATGGTCCAAAAATTGGACCAATAATAGTTGCCGCTCGCTTTACTTTGTAATTGACTAATGGCTAATGGTAGATACTAATTTGTCTAAATAAATAGCAACTAGGTTTCTACAGAGTGCTAAACCATAGAACTAGATAGTTAAATAAAAGAACAATCAAAATATTGAAAACTATATACAAAAAAGGAACTCAAACTGTCAATGGTTTAATGAAGACTGAAACTGATCCCAATATCAAATGAGCAATGAATCAACGATGTGCAATCATACTCTAAAATTAATCACAAGTCTATCTAATAGAGAAAAAATGAGATACCAATTAACTAAATAAGGGAAACAACCAAACCGATCTGATCTATTTAAGATGTCATACATTTTCTTTGTATATTCTTGTCATAGTTAGCACTGTCCACCACAAATTCCTTCGTATGGGTCTCATTCTAGATTTAAAAGAAGAAAGTAAAACACAAGGTTTTTTAAAAAAACAAAATGAGGAAAAATTTAAAAGAGGACTGAAATTCATCTTGATAGAACCCAAACTGGTGCTAATGACAAAGAAGAGACAACATCTTATAACTATAAAAAAATGTTTTACCAAATTTTAAGAGGAGACACTAATATGGAAGCGAAGAACTAGCAGCTTTGTTATAACAGTGGATGGGTAGAAACTGAATGATACAGGAGACAAATCCTTGATAAATGAAAGAATTCAAATTGATTCGGATAAGAAAGAAGTAAACAATGGTGGTGATGATTTTGATCAGTGATTGCCAGTAGAGAAAGCTCAAATAAATCATATTCAAATGAACAACAACTTATTTAAATTAAACAAAAAAATGAAAAATACCTAAGAGAAAGCATTAAACCCCCTAAACAACCAACCCAAACATGAACAAGGAAATGAAACGCACTAAAAGCTGATCAAGGTGAGTGATAAATGTTTTAGAGCAAAAACCAAGTTTGAAACCTATATTCAACAATCATCATTGACTTGCTTTTCTTGGATTTGGGGTTTACAAGAGAACTAATGAGAGAGGCGAAATAACTATCCAAGTTAGAAAAAAAAACCAAGAGAGGGATTCTCAAGGAGAGAACTAACAAACAAAACAAACAAACCCAAAAATTTTAAAGAGAAAAAGATTGGGTCTTTGTGTCAAAGTGAAAAATTGGAAACCAATACTTAAACAAAATATCATATATTTATAAATCTAAAGAAGAAAATAAACAAACAATACATTAATGAAGCATAACCTAAACTAAGAACGATAAACCAGAAAATAGTGGTAACCTTGGAGACTATTGAACATTTATTCTTTGAATGTCCTTTCTCTAAAATAGTTTGGTTAAATAGTCTAAACCACTTCCAAATACACCTACCTCACCTAACAAATCTTCAATATATTTCAAAGTGGGTTAACCAAACACCTACCTTAAGCAACAGTGACATAAATACCTTCTTCATTATACCTTTCGTTATTGTTTATAACCTGTGAACTGAAAGAAACTTACGAACCTTCAAAGATGAAGCCTTAGACATAGGGAGCTTCAACACGAGAGTGATCTTTCAAGTTATGGAACATCTCAGCTCAAAAACTGAGTGAAGGTAAAATGTATGTGTTTTATGTTTTATATTTCTAATGAAATATCTGTAGGTTTGACTCCAGGTCCAGGATCAAGGAAAGAGAGGCCAATCCCAACCCCTACTTGTTTGCTACAAAAGGTCAAACATATGATAAAGGGAAAGCTTCAATCTCCATTAAACTTCGGTTAAGGAAATAGCGTGACTAAAGCTACAGGTGGATCTCCTTCAAAGAACAGTCAAAGAGCCTCTAAACCATAGATGTTGCTTGGAAAAGAAGGAAGCCTAGATCGACTTTCAATGGAAGCTAGTTTAGAGCTGATATTTCTCCTATCTCATGACTTAGAATCCCACACTGAAAAGATTTTGCATTGCTCTGGAAAGGTGAAGAATCAAACTATGATGTATTGCTCTTATATTAAGGATTAGTAGGGAGGCTAGATTGGTTGATATGATAAATAAGTCTATTGCATGTAAGTGTGTTGCTGGCAAGATGGTACTGATATGACCAACATACCCTAGTCATGCCTTGGCTTGATATGGTGGTTTGCATGATTTTGGGAATCTGTTGTAAGGTTTTTTATGCTTTCTTGTGAGTTAGGCTTCTGGTTTGGATAAGAGATTGCAGCTTGGGCAATCTCTAGATGTACATATATTCTTATTACTTATAGATTTTACTGATTTACTGAAAAAACAAAAACTTCAAGGAAGCATCTCTAATAGAGGTTGGCTTTGACAAAGAAAAAGTAAAAGAAAACTAAACTAACTTAAGTACATAATAAACAATAGATTGAAAGAGAAAGCAACGGAAAACTATATTTAGATGAGTACTTTTCTTAGTATCATATTTGACTTTGTAATTTAATCAACCTAGATTGGGTATATTCTTTAGACTGATATGACATTTTAGAAATTGAAATTGCTCTTTCTCAGTTACAACCATCTACTTTCATATTGTTTAACCCACATCCTTCTTATTGATAACACCCTTTTGAATGCATTACGCTCTATGAAATACTATGAAAGGTTTTAACCTAACATTAGAAAGATCATGTAAGTCTCTTTCAAGCACCTCGTACAACCCTTTTACCTAATCCATAATCCACTTACAAGTTGGCTCTATCAAGTCATCTATAAGTAAATTAAGATCAAATTTGGATGTCGACATAAATAAATCAGCATCAAAACTGATCAACAATAGCTCACAAAAATATATCTCGTATTATAAATCTAATTAAATCAATCCCTATAAAAATAAATACTAGATTTTTCCCCAAATATATAGGTACTTAGATAAAATAGATGTCAAAAAAATGGAATCAATAGATAAAATTATAAAATTTATAATATAAATAAATTTAGATAAACTTCTTAACTGTGACAACAACTTGATCCAATAATATAATGACTTGATCTCAATTCTCTAGTGAAAAATAACTTAAAATCAAGCACCCAAGAATTATAGAAGCATTTTAATTATAAACCCTATATCTTAGAGAGAAAATGATGTTTATAAAATATGTTTTCTCCAAAGTACAACTAAAGCTCTATAAAAATTAGGGTTTTCACTCTTAATTAAATTTTAATCCATCTAGAATATAATATGTGGCACATTTATGGTATATAATATAGTTCTTTGATTGGTGTAAATTATACTATGTTTTAATGGATGTTTAAGTGTGCTTTTGAGTATTTCTTAGATGATTATTGTGCATATAGGCTTAGAATTATGTTATTATTAGTGTTTGTTTATATTCTAAGTGTTTGTATGGTTTTGAGCATAATTTGGATCTTAATTTTATGTTTCAAGAGGCGTCTGATGTGTGTTTGACTGTATGGAAATAGGAAATTAAAGAAAAGAGGAGAATTGGAGAAAGCTTGGTGGAAGACTCAGCGTTAGAAGCAACTCAGACATGGCCATGATCGTGATCGAAGCCAATTTAATGGGTCACGATCATGGCAAGTAGGCCACGATTATAACAAAACCTCATTTTCAAGAGCCACGATTTAATGGGTCACGATCCAGGAAAAGAAAGAAACCTGAAAGGTGAGACTCCATTTGCCATCTTGAGAAAGAGCACAAGGAAGAGGGAGAGAAGGAGAAAAGAGAAAAGAAGTTTCAGCCAACTATTATCCAACCACTCCAACCCAGCCATCTCAAGTTATTTTCTATTTCTTCTTGTTACTCATTTCATCTTGAAGTAAGCTTTGGGTTTAAGGATGCTGAATATATTGCTACAAATGTTCTAAACTCTTTTAGGGATTTGTTCTTAAATTAATGTTAATTGATTGATTTTGATGTTAATGTGTTAGGTATTGTGATTTCTTGTTGCATTTGAATGCTTTGATAATAAATTGAGAGAGTAATCGATAGCAAAATGATTAGGTTAGGTAATGGAGTTAACAATCTAATAGATCACATAAACAACCAAATCGATAATTTATTCAAAGAGAAATCTTGTGTAAGGACCTTATTGTCTATTAGAATACTTAAGATCTAATTGGGTTGTGGGTTGTTTTTGTTAATTAAGAGATTAAAGTTTCAATAATTCAATTCAATCAAGGTTTATAATCTAGGGTTAAACGATTATAACTCAAGAGAGAGTAATTCACCCTTCAAAATTCTAGGAATGATACCAAATTAACTCTAGAGTGATCAAGTTAGCATTAGATGATAAGATAAATCCCCCTTTCTCATAATTGGTTAATCTTCCTTGTGTGATTTTCGATTTGTCAATTGGTTGTGCTCAATTTTGATTTCCTTGCTTTAATTTAGAATTTCAATTTTCAATATATCCATATTTCGTAGATTAATTTTTAGCTCATTTTTATTTTCATTACACTTTTAGGCCTTAGACAAATTAGGGCTCAATTAGTTCACTAATTCCTCTTGGAATTTGCTCAACAAATTTTTGGCACCAATGTCGGGGAATTAGTTTAGAAAATTTTGAATTATTACCCTTTCTTATGATTATGGTACCCAATCACATGAAATTAAAAAAAGGAAAAAGAAGAAAGAGAAGTGAGTTTGGGCATAAAGTAGAAGACATATTAATTTGGACATCACAAAGCAACAATAAGGAACCTGATAGGTTAAACACTAAGAAGAAATAGTAAGAACAATGGTGGATGAAATACATTATGTTGAGCAAAGTACCCTTATGGACTTCATCAGGCCAAGGTCTAATGCCTATCATCAAGGAATTTTATGGACACCAGTGTAAGTGACACTTTATTTGTTTAGAGAGATGGAAAATAATAGCTATTTTTGTACATCGAAACGAAGTAGACAACAATCAACTTCCAGGATCCAAAAGGAATGATTGTAGTAGATTCATTGACAACATTGCAGATTAAAATTGATAACCTTAACAAAGAATTGAACAGCTTGACAACAGCCTTGTTCTATCCATTTAAAGCAATTCAGTAACGATGTGAACTATATGGACGAGAGAGTCACATCATAGTTGATTGCTTCCTACTGGAAAACAACAATATGGTGCAATCAAACTTTAATGACGCACAATTTGGTCAGGGAAGTAATCATCCTTATTTGAACACTTACAATCCGATGTAGTAGAACCACCCAGATTTCTTTTGGTCAAATAAAGCAAGGACTTTAATAGGAAATAGAGACATATAAGGATTTTATTAAGATGTGTCCAGTTCATGGGATTCTAAATTGGACAAGATCATGGATAAGCTCCTGAACATGGAAGAGGCCCAGAAGAGACTAGAAAGGAAGTTTAAGTAAGTAACGGAAGATCATGCCCCTTTTATTCACCATTTAGAGGTTCAAATGGGCCATATTTCTAGTGAATTTTGTAAGAGAAGTGTGGAAAACTTTCTAAGTAGCATGGAAGAAAATCTATGAGTGCAATGTAAGGCTATCACATTTAGGAGTGTGAAATAGGTAGAAGAACTTGCGGAAAGACAAGTTGAAACCCACCTTGTACAAGACCAAGCAGATAAGAAAAAGGATGAAGAAAAGAATGAGTACCCTCTCTATACCCCTCCTCCACCTTACATACCGAAAATACCATTCCCACAAAGATCTCAAAAGAACAAACTAGATGTACCATTTGCAAAGTTTGCGGAAAAACTAAAGAACTAGAAATTTTACTCGTCTTTTGTGGAAGTGTTGAAATGTAGGCCCAAGTATGCGAAATTCCTTAAAGACATTTTATCTGCCAAGATGACTTGGGATGATAATCAAATGGTAGCCATGACGAAAACCTTCAACTCCTTAATTACTAACCATATGCCCTAACTATTGATGGATCTAGGGAGCTTTACAATACCCTGTGTAATTGGTAATTTAAAGATTTCAAAATGTTTATACAACTTAGGTGTAAGTATAAACCTTATGCCTTTATCTATTTTTAGGAAATTGGGGCTAAGAGATGTGAAGCTAACATCTACACATATTCAGCTGGTAGACTAGTTGATAAAGAAACCATTTGGCGTGGTGGAGGATGTGCTTATAAAAGTGGATAAGTTTTTCTTTCCTATGGATTTTGTTAAGGTAGACTTTGAAGAGGATCAAAATTATCCACTAATTCTTGGTATACCATTTTTAAACACCAAAAAAGATATGGTAGATTTCCATGAAGACAACCTTATCCTTTGGATTAGAGATGAACAAGTACAATTTAGAATGAATAAGGAATTAATGAAAATTCGAAGGAGGTGGCTCCTTCATTAGGATTGAAGAAGTCGAATCTTTAAAGGAGTGAGAAGAAGAAGAACAAATGATAGTGGAGATTAAGTTTGAAGAATATAAGAAAGCCTCTGTTTAAGAAGCTAAAAAGAAGAGAAAGAAGAACAACCAAAGCAAAGCATAGAGGTTGAAGAAGATACAAAAGTCTCTATTCATGAAGTGAAAAAAGAAGAAGAGGCATAGGCGATTGAGGAACAAAGAGAATAATTCACCTTTTTAGAAGTCAAATTGTTGAATTCGATACACGATTCAGGGGTTTTATTATTCCCTATTTTATTGACATTTTGTTAGTTAAAAGGGCATTATTGAACTTAGTTTTCTTGAATTGATTACTTTTTTTTCCCTTTGATTATCTTGCAATATGAAGCTTATTTATAGGCTACTAAACTGAAACTAAATGACACAGCTTAAACCAAGCACTCATAATTGACCCAAGTTGAGTGTGAAAGGAAGAGCATGTCAAGCTAATAATGTTAACTAAGGTGTTACTTAAGAGACAACCCAAGAATTAGGATAAGTTTTATTTGTTTTATTTTATTTATTAGTATTTTTTATTTTTTATTTTGTTTTTTATAGAAAGAATTGCTAGAATTTCATGGCCGACAGTATCTCCATGTTTTGTCACCAACGTCATCACCAATACTGTCACCACCTCAATCTCCTAGTGATATGTGCTTAATTGATTATGAATTTATTCTATAACATTTAGCAATTATATGTGGTTTTAGGCACACTTCGCAAGTAAAGGAGTTAAAATGAGTCAAAAGCACTCCACTTGGGTCTTTTTTTGAAGATTCATATCCATTTGTCTTCATAGAGCAAGAATGAGAAAGATTGGAGCAAGTAAAGACAAGAAAGAAAATAACAAGATTATAAGATTGGAGCAAGTAAAGACAAGAAAATAACAAGATCATAAAGCAACATAGCTTACGGCCATTAAGAAAAAGTTCACACAGACGTGCAACGTGGGATGGCTAGCAAGAGGACAAAGTTTGGGCATGTGTCAGCTACTAAAAAATCTTGGTGGGCAACACATGTGTGAGGGCTATGCAAGGGACTACATGGGACCAACTGCTATTCCTCAAATAAAGAAGACTTATGTATGACGTGAAGATGGGCCTATAAAAGGCTACTCACGGCTTGCATTTGGTCAAATCTCATCCAGCCTATGCATGCTTTTCACACCAGCTTCCATGCATGTTGCTCACAGTGCTCTCATGGCCAGACTAGGAAATGTCACAGTCGTAATACATTGTATGGGTGTGAGACCACTCTTATGCCCATGCAATGTAAAGTCACAAGTGTGACACACAGTTACACCTATCACAACCCAATGCACCACTATGACATATTGACACCACACCTCGAACCCTACTTTTTGCTATTAATCCTTGATTTTTATGATGACAAAACTGATTACAAGTTTTGGGTGTTTTTGATAGGGGAGCTCTCGGGAGACAGAAGAGAGGAAGACAACAAAGCTCTCTCATATGGAGAGATCATGGACAGGTAGCATCTCGACGCTAGTTCAGAGGTGACATCAACGTCTACAACTCAGTTAAGCATTTATTCTTTTTATTTATTGTTTCTTTCTCTCTTTAAGAATTGATTGTGTTATTTTATGTGCAAAGATTTAGGTATGTTAAAAGATTATTAGAATGTGTTCATTGGATTGTTTTATTACAAACCTATTGCTAGAATATTAAATGTAATTTGTAATTGTTACGTTGAATTTCACTTGTAGCGACTAATTGTTACTAGGTTAAATGAACCCATCATATGTGATCGTTGCCTTGATTAATCATTTTTCCTAATTCCTAATACAGTTGCCCAATTGAATCTGAAGATCGTATCTTAAGTTATTCAGTTGTTAGGTTTAATTAATGATCATATCTTGATTAAACATGACCTAAGGGAAAACTCGAGTTCATTGATCATATAATTAACCTACAATTAATAGTTCAATGAGAGGTGAAAGATCAACAATTCGATGAAATATATTTGATTAGGGTTTAGGCCAAGATTGAACTAAAGAATCAAATTCCTGACAAATTCACCACTTTCATAATTTTTACATGTTTTCTTCAATTTACTTTTCTTAGTTAGTTTAGTTTTATTTTCTAATTGAAAACTAAGCAAAAACCCCCTAAACCTAAACACCGATTGATTTAATTGTAAAAGCTTACTGAACACTCTCTGTGGGATCGACCTAGACTCACCACTGCTACAGTAGTAGGTCTAGTTTATTTTGGCGTAGCATTATGACGCGTTGTACATCACCTAGCTTTTTGCTCTTAACCTTTCCTTTTGCTTTTTCTTTCATTTTTTTGTTTTTCCCACATTAAGGACAAAGTATTGTCTAAGTGTGAAGAGGATTTTGCATTGGCATATTCTTAGTTTTTGATTAGGTTGACATGATGTGAAAATATGTTGCATATGTATGAATTGAGTGATTGTGTAAATGACAATAACTTGATGGAAGTAGTTTAGCTTTGAACATATTCATTGAATTTGTAAAGGCATATTGGCTTATGCATTTTATGGTTTAAGTATCTTTGGTTAAACATGCATGTTAATTAGGATATGATGTTAGTTTGTTCATCTTAGGAAATTTGTTACATGCATTTATAATTATAAGTCAATTGAATATGTTAGTATCATTAGTATTCTTTCATGAGGATGATTGACTAAGAGAAATGAGGTAGGCTATGTGAAATGAAAAAAAATGTGTATGTCTATTAAATGAATAATTATTCTACTAGCCCTTTTGAAACAAATATTGGGTTATAAATAGAGCTGGTAGCTAGTTGAGAATGTGATAAAGTTCAGTAATGGGGGCATTCACAACAAAATGTTTGTCTTCACGTTAAAAGACTAGAATGACTTTCTAACCAAGCTAATTAATAAAATATGGCCTAGTTGAGTAACCGGGTGACATTCATGACAAGATATTTTCCTTCGTGTTAAAAAACTAGGTTATCACTAAAGAAAATTTAAAAAAAGTGTTGTTTTGATAAATAAATCCTACTAATCTTGGAAAATAGTAAAAGTTTTCAATAAGTGATAGTGATAGTTGTAATTTTGGTTGATTGCTAATTATCAATGTATGCATACAAGTACTTTAGGTTAATGAATATGATGTTAATGGCTTTAGTACATATATTTAATCCAAAGTGCTTAGTCATAAATTGCATACGTTAATATTTAGAATAACTTGAATGATTGATGTTTGAGGTTAAATTGGTTTCGTCAAGTTAGATGCCATTGTATCATTAGTGCATATTGCATGAATGTGTGCATTATTGTTGGTTTGCTTAAGTTTGAGTTTGAGTTTAAGTTTGTGTTTTCTTTTTTTTTCTTGAGGAAAAGAAAATTTTAACTGTGGGGATGTTGATAGGTGTAAATTATACTATGCTTTGATAGACGATTAAGTGTGCTTTTGAGTGTTTCTTAGATGATTATCATGTATATAGGCTTAAATTATGTTATTATTAGTGTTTGTTTATATTATAAGTGTTTGTGTGGTTTTGAGCATGATTTGAATCTTAATTCTATGTTTCAAGAGGTGTGTTGTGTGTGTTTGAGTGTATGGAAATAAGAAATTGAAGAAAAGAGAAGAATTAGAGAAAGCTTGGAGGAAGACTTAGGGTCACAATCATGACATTCCAGTAATGATAGTGACAGAAGCAACTCAGACATGGCCATGATCGTGACCAAAAGGGCCACGATCATAATAGAAGATAATTTCCATGATTGTTACGGAACCTCATTTTCAAGAATCACGATGATAAGCCCAATAACAAACGTAAGGACTGCTTCTGAACTCAACTTTTTGAGGGTTATTTTTAACATTTGGCTTGGGCAAAACCTATTTTTTATCTTAAATGAAAAAAACATATAAAAGGAAAAGAAAGAAACCCTAAAGGTGAGCCTCCATTTTCCATCTTGAGAAAGAACACAAGGAGGAGGGAGAGAAGGAGATAAGAGAAGGGAAGTTTTAGTCAACTACTTTTCAGCCACCCCACCCCACCATCTCAAGTTATTTTCTATTTCTTCTTGTTATTCATTTCATCTTGATGTATGCTTTGTGTTTGAGAATGTTGAATATGTTGCTAAGGATGCTCAAAACTCTTTTAGGGATTTGTTCTTGAATAAATGTTAATTTGATTGCTTTTGATGTTAATGTGTTAGGTATTGTGATTGTTTGTCGTATTTGCATGCTTCAGTAATAAATTGAGAGAGCAAACTGATAGAAAAATGATTAGGTAGGTAATGAGAGTTAAAAAATCTAATAGATCACACAAACAATCAAATTGATAATTTATATAAAGAGAGATCTCATGTGAGGACCCGATTGTCTATCAAAATGCTTAAGGTCTAATTAGGTTATGAGTTGTTTTTGTTAATTGAGAGATTGCAATTTCAGTAATTAAATTTAATTAGGCTTTATGATTTAGGGTTAAACGATTATAACTCTCGAGAGAGTAATCCACCTTTTAAAATTCTAAAACCGATACCAAATTAGCTAGAGTGATCAAGTTAGCATTAGATGTTAGGATAAATCCCCCTTTCTTATAATTGGTTAATCTCCTTGTGTGATTTTCGATTTGTTAATTGATTGTGCTCAATTTTGATTTCCTTGCATTAATTTAGAATTTCAATTTTCAGTATATCCATTTTTAATTGCTTAATTTTCTACTCATTTTTATTTTCATTTTAATTACACTTTTAGGCCTTAGATAAATTAGGATTCGATTAATTCACTAATTCCTCGTGGGATCAACACCTCATATACTACATTATGACCCATGCACTTGCAAAATATTGAGGGTTTTATAAGATTAAAACTTGCTCAATAGACTTAATAGTTTCGTTAGATTATAAACAAGACCTCTAACACAATCATGACTCCAAACCATGGGTTTTCCTATTTCTTCAAGATAAATACCTAGCCTTTGGTATGACCATCTTTCTAAACCATGGATTTTACTATTTCTTATTTAACTTTCATGCAATCTCCTACACGACTATGGCTCAAACCATATCACTTGCTATATTTGATTATTCTAGGACACAAATTGGCACACAACATGGGCTAGATCATTTTTCTCAAATAATTACAAACTTAGTCATGTTTTTTCTGGAATTTTCTCTAATTATTAAATAATATCATCCTAAGGTTTAGTTTACACAAGCATGTGAAAAGATATAAAACCTAAGTAAAACAAGGTAATTTAGTATTAAAATTAAGCAAAATACTTGATAAAATCTTTACATATTTTATACACATCATATGCCTTTGACAATAATGAATAAAGTTCTAATACTTAGTAATATTGCAATGGTAGATAAAGTGACAATTTCAAATAAAGAGCTCATTGTGAATGAAGTTTCTATGTTAGATGAAGTGATAATTGAAAATAAAGTGCTAATCACACACAAAAGGCAAGTTGATTTAAATGTTTAGGTTATGATGGTGAAGATAGAGATATTTCTAAAGGATTGCTTGAATTTGTTGACTTTTCTGATGAAGGCAAAGAAGACATTTTTTTTAGCTCTAGCGTATTGACAAATATAGTCAAAAAAGTTAATAGAACAATTAATATACAATAAAGTTATTGGTTCCCAAATGGTATACAAGAGGAAGGGTGAATGACATGTGTTTACTTTTTGGCCTATTTAAAATTATAATGAATGATTTGTTTACTCTAATGAATGGTTATGAAAATTTGATTAATGATAATAATAATAATAATAATAAAGACAGAGAGAGAGAAAAATTGGTTTTATTGGTTTGACGAAGCAACTCTTACCCTATGTTCACGCCTTAATTTCTACTTGGAATTTTTTTTATTGGTAGAAAAGAATAATCCATATAACATCTTTTTTAAGAGAGGAAAAGAATCCTCATAAGTGTCTTAACTTACCCCTAAGTGAAAAGGAACCCTTGACAACTCTTGTTCAAGGTTAAAAGGAACCCTTAAATATATATCATAGTAATTCTCCCCAATTGCTGCACTATTATAACCATATATAACATAAATACCCCTTTATTTCTCATGCCAGTAAAATAGGGTTCAATATATTTTATGAAGTTTCCACATGCGCTCAAATGCACTGTCTTATATCTTGAGACTTAGCAACTATGTAACATACCAAAGATTACTTATATAACTTAATTACGATATATTTATACCTAAAAGTTTTTAAATAGTTGTTAGATATAAATATTCATTATAAGGGCTAGTTTCTAGGCATAATAGGTTAGCTAATTCTTTACATTCAACTAGTCGATGTCCCTTTAATTAAGGTATCAACCCCTATTATGTCTATATTGAGTTATATGTTTGACTAGTATACTAAAATCCTTTGGTTAGCCAAATGTACAATGCATTTGGTTAATGAACATTGCTATCAATGTAAAATGAATTTAGTCAATTAATAGTATAACCTATGAGCAATTTAAAACAATACCTATTCACTTACTAAGCATTTGGTCAATAAACATTGTCATCGATGTATAATGCATTTAGTTAATGAATAGTATAATCTATGAGCAATTTAAAACAATACCTATTCACTTACTAAGTAATCCAAACTTAATTTTTGGGATAACAAGTTCTTCATTGCAAAAATTTTGGATTTACTAATTAAAATTTTTAATTTAGTGACTAACTTTTAGAAATTCATACAAGTCATTTAAAATTTGAGCTTAGTTACTTTTTTCTATTGATATGGTTAACAAATCACACATTAACCTAACATTTGGACATCCACTTGACAATATTGTGGATATGTGGACACCTATATGGATTAGACTCAAATTTTACCCATAACCTATTCACCCATTTCTCTAACACATAACCCATTATCCTCAAAATATCCTAGCTTCCCAAAATCCAAACCCTAATTTCCTATTTCATCTAAAACTCTCAACCTAAATTAATCTATTGTCTCAAAAGCGAATTTACTCTATAATCACCAACATATGCATTTTTCCTTTACTAGGTATGTTTTTATTATGCTCTATACTATTTCTTAACTTTTGTACTTGTTTTCGTAAAATAAATTCTTCAATGACATTGTTTTGACAAGTGCCTTTCCTTTTAGCAAATATTAACTTATTTTCTGTGGCACCTAAATTACCAAAACTAATCATTTTCTCTCAATTTTTTTCCAAAAGTCTCTCTCACATTCTCTTTTGTTCCTTTTTCTTCCTTCAAAATTTGTTCAACAATAAGTTTGTATCCATTGAACAAAAGCTTTGTAACTAGCACTTTTTGACAACAAGGTTTTCATCCAATATTCTTTCTATTTATTTGTTAATTTATGTTGTTGGTGTTTGTTTTAACTGAATTTGATGCTTTCCATTCAAGTTTTAAAAGATTGGGACTCAACTGAGGTAACATCTAATTATGAGAAAGAAGAAATAAAAGCTATCGTCTTCCTTACAACTTATCTTCCCTAGTTGATAACTTGTTGGTTTGACCTTATATACATCAAAATGCTCTTAGATGATTTGTGAAAATAATTAGTTTCAAATGGTTCACTAATGCTTCTAGTACTTATATAATCCCATAAGTAATGTCAACTTTCTTTGAAGTAGGAAATATGAAATTTATGTGTTATTAAGATTAATGGAATTGGACTTGTCCTATATTAGATGCTTGGTAAAAGCCCATCATATAGTGCGGGGAGTAAGTCTGGGTATTGGAAAGAGTAGTATAGATTGGTATTATTATATTAGAAAGCAACCCTTCAAAGTACTTCATTTGATATGCTACTTGGGTTGTTATTTTTTCTCACATTTGAGTTAGATTTTTTCCAATGGTATGAACTTAGATTAACCATCCTCTAATTTTTGAACGGATTGCATACAAAATTGAGGGAGAACATCAAAAATTAAGATAATAAAGATAAGATATAGTAATTGTTATAACGACCAGAAATGAAAATTTTTATAATTCATTGATGCATATATAAATTGATCAAGCTAAATGCACATTAGTAAACAAACTAATACCACTTGATTTTTTTGTAATACAAAAAAAAACTAATAAAATAATACATTTTATTATATAGGAAAACAATTTATTGGAATTATTAGTAAAAACAAGTGGAATCCTAAGTAAACTAGTTTGTTCTATATTCTAGTTATTCACCTTTTCATTTTTGACGTAATCGTTACTTTTAATTACTTGAAGTTCAACTGGTATACCTAAATTTTTAGTTTTTTTCTTAGTTGATTTTTCCTTATTTTAATATATAGGAGTAGAATTTGGTTTCTATGGACTATATAAGGCATTAGCTTATGTTTTTGTATCATTAATGAAGTGATTGTATTCTATTCAATGTTGTTATACTTAATATAACATTGATATTTATATATAAGTAATTAGAGATGGATGGTTAGGGTGAGAAATTAAGTTTTATGATGAGAAGTTTGTTTATATGGAAGAAGTAGAATATATGGCAACAGATATTGAAAGTTAGGATATTAAAATTGGTAGGTATTAAAATTGGTAGGTTTTATTAATAGACCTTGAGAGGATGCTTATGAAAGCTGTACAAGGACCTGGAGCAACTAAGTTTATATATAGCATGCCAGGTGGTAATGCAAAAAATAATTTGATGAAATTGTGAAGGAATGATGCTTATAAGATGGAGATATGTAAGCTCATTGCAAAACATAAGGTGATATATGTCTATATTGACTATGGGTCAAATTTGATATCTTTAGAACAAAATATGGATGTAAAAGTTGGTTTTGAATGTCCTAATGATGCTATTGATGTTGAGGTTATAGTAGGATTACATATTATATCCCTATTATTGTCACTCAATCCATTGTTATACAATCTACTAATGAAGCAAGAAAAAAACGTATTTGTTAATGTAAGGGTTAAAGAGGAGCTTCATTTGGGTTTAGATAATAAAGAGTTAGAAGTATCTAAGGATTTAGCTATTTCATTTAAAAGGAGGCAATTGAAGAAAAATAAAAGTAATATTTTCTAGAAAACAAAAATGGGAAAAGTTGTGTCGATAAAGGTGTAGCAAATCATAGAGATGATAATGATTTATAAGATGAAAATATGATAAGCTTGAGCTTGGAATGTTTTTTGATAACTCTAACTAATTCAAGGTAGGACTTCACAAGCTTATGATTAATGAAAAAAAGGAATTTTACTCTTACTAGGACTAGACAATTTGTGAGAGCCAAATGTGTGAGTAGGTGTTGCAAATGGTACGCTTCAACCAGCTTGGTGAAAGATTAAATAGTTTCTTAAGTAACTATTTTTAACTTTTTTCTAGATATTTTCAATTCACGCATTATTAATATTATGGATTGATTGCTCTAATAAATGTATGTAGGTAAGAGTTTTCAAGAAGAAGCATGTTTTCAATCCTAACTTCATAACAAAAGTATGGGTATAAAGTGGATTGCTAAAAATTACTTTAATAACCTCTCAAGACTCACAGTATGGTAGCTAACTGAGTTTGTTAGGAAAAATTTGAGAGTTGATGAACGGGTACAATATTTGTTATAGGGCTAAGAAGTTTATAATAGAGGATATGTAAAGAGGAGTAAAAGAAGAATAAGTTAAGTTGTAGGATTACAGGGAAGAACTATTTACGACAAATCCTAGAAGCAAAGTTGAATTGGTTTCTGAAAGGCCATCACTTAAAGTTGATTTTTAGCTATCAATTATATAACATGTTTTAAATGTCATAAAAAGGGATTCTCAGCTGATTGTACAAAGTTTGATAAGACTAAATGGTTGCTTTCTTATTGGTATTGTAAAAGGAAGTTATTAACAACAATAAGAATAGATGGAAACATTTAGATGTTCCATATGGCATAGGTTATAGTTTATACTGAAACAATGAGGCACATAGAGCTACTGAAGAGAGAATTAGATATAAATGATGGAGGTGGATAGCTAGTGATTTCTAATCAACAAAAGATTTAGTCTTAACTTTATTTGATTTTATAACATATATTTTCTCATATTAATTATTTACTAATGTTTGTCAATTGAATGATACGTAGGGTCATATAGAGTTACTTAGTAGGTAGCTCCTAAAGGATGAAGTAAGTTTTTGGACAAGACATATAATTTCTAATTAGAAAAAGAGCGATCATGAGAGACTCAAATTGGAAATATTGTAAGTCATTTAATGAACCTAAATTACTTTTATATTTAAACAATTTAGAAGAGGAGTTAGAAGATGCTCATACAGACTTACTAAGAATTCTAAAGGAAGAATGGTTAAGAGCATATTTCAACAATTCATTAAAATGTGATATTATGGACTATAATATTTATGAAATGTTTAATGAAAGTAATATTAAAGATCAGATAAAGAGCATTATAAAAATGTTTGAGGAAATTAGAGTGCTTATAATGAAAAGATTTATTAATAATAAAAACAAGGGAGAGATGAAATTACCAAAAATAAAGAACAAATTAAGATTTAATAAGGAAGTATTGATTATAAATTTGAGAGTAATGGTGTTGATAGATTTTAAGTAGTACATAAAAGAGTAGTTATAAACTTAAGATATAAGATAAATAGTTGTAGAAGTTAGGATATGTCAAGAATCCTAGGTTCACATGTCATGGTTTCCATTGAGTACACAAATGAACATATTGAAAAATATGTATCATATTGGTTTATAAAGGATAAGTATCTACAAGCTTATCAATATATAATAGAATAATCTGAGTAAGACTAAAGATGGACCACCATTACCACCTCTATTTTGAAAAATGCCATGCAAGACAAAGAAGAATATAATAGAGGAGAAATGGAAGAATTCCACCTAAGGTAATAAGTTGTCAAGCAGAGGAATGAAGATGACTTGTCAAATATGATAAGAACATATAAAAAAATCGAATGTCCAATAAAAGGTGTCTCGCAACAAATTGTCATGAATATGGGACTTTATAGGGTGAGGAACCTCAACCATTAGTAACATGATGGATCATAACTCAGCAAAGGTTATAGGTATTCAAAAATCATAAAGACTTATGAGTTTGAATTATTTTTAACAATTGAGTTACCCTTTGATTATTTGTTACCTTTTTAATTAAGATAAAAAATATAAGGATGAGGAAGACAAGATCAAAAGCATCAGGAGTCCTAGAGGAGTACTATAGGAAGTCGGTGAATTGAACTGTCAAGGGTATTGACATTTGTTACTTTGTAAATGCTACATGATATTGGACAATTTCAATAACAATGAATTTTACTAATTTGGTTGCATTGTTTTAAAGATAAAAGAATATGATGCATTTAAATATATTTTAGGTAGTACTTAATACCTCTATAATGTCATTTATATTTTATATTTAATTCTAATACTATGGGTTACTTCTATTATATCATCTTTATGCGTAATCTTTGATATAATTTACCAATATCTTGTACATGCGACTTTATGTTTGAATATGCTAAATTATGAAAATTTTCAACTATCTGCTTAAATAATATGCAATTCATTGTCTAAAAGTTTCACAATTTATTCTAATGCTTTCTTTACACCTAAGAAGTAAGAACTATTGAATTTACAATCATTTAATCAACCAAATATAATAAGATGATTGTTGGATCGGAAAAAGAAAACATGCTTAGTTTGGAGAAACGATAGATTTCAAAACTTTTTAAGAAATCATCTTGCA
>JANZLD010000009.1:9177019-9194487 GCA_026413575.1 Erythroxylum carthagenense | reverse complement strand
CTGTAACTGAAGAAGATAAAGTTACATGTAAATACACTTGCTTTCCAGGGCACTATATTTACATAACTCCAACAATGATTACTTAACCTCCATAAAGAGCCTTAATAAATAGACATGCTAGTACATCAAGTGTTATATCTCCCACCCTATGAGATTGATATGTATAGCCTACATATATTGTTGTTCATCACAATGCTTTTCTACTATTGAGATTTTTTTTTGCAAGTGTATACTATATATAAAACTTTTATTGAGCCAAATCTACAAACAACTCATATAAACATCATAATAAGTTTCATCCATCCAAAGTCTTTAATTTCATAATTGACAAGGATAATATTCAGTCAAAAACAAACCAATCCTACTACTTCTACATCCACTTGTAGTAATTTTAGTGGAAATTATGAATGATATAATGCTCATAATTTTTATATTCAACCTCAGTTTTTTTCTTCTTGTTTGTTTATCTTCTTTAATAGTCTACAGATGATGCTGCGCTCAAAGCTCTTTTACACATTAGGGGATCAACCCATTAAAAAAACTAATAACCGATAAGCTAAAGTTGAGAGAGTAATAGAAAAATTTATGATAATTTTCAGATCTTACATTTAGCTATTTTTTATTAAAAAAATATAGAGGACTCACAAAACTAAAAGATCAAGAGATAACTCACCCCATGTAATGCCGAACTCTCTTAGCCCTTTTGTATTATTCTGTACTTGGAGACACTACTGTTTATTGATATATACATGGTTATATATGAGTTCAAAGATGTATTTAAATCCTTTTGGGTATATATGTCAGTGATTTATAATGTTATATGCTCTTACATGAACTTAGAGTTCCTTGGTATATGAAATCTTACAGATTTTTGACATATAAGCTTCTAAATGTGTAAAACTGAGTCCATTAGATAGATATGACCATGGTGGCTAAGTTAAATGTGTTCTAATTCCTTAGAGGTGATTGGACATGATTTATAGACTTACTAGACACTTAGAAAGCTTAATTAGAAAAGTTGGTGTACATAAGGGCTTATATAGCCAATTGTTAAAAGTCAAAGGAGTTAATTGTCAAATTTTTAATTCTTGGAGGATCAATATGTAATTTTATAAAGTTAAAAGACTTAATTATTATTTTCAAAAGTCCAGGGACCAAAATAAAAATAAATATTTGTCATTCCTAAATTTTTGGCTTAATTGCAAATTTAGGAAAATTTTGGAGGGTATAATGGTAATTTCACATAAGCTAATGGAAAGAAGGTAATTTCACCACAATTGGTGAAAGAGTAGTCAATATTCTAGACCCTTCTTCATGTATAGCCGTGCACCCCACCATTAAAGACTAGAAACATATTGTTTTAATTAAAAGAAGGAGAAGAAAGGAAAGAGAGGAGGAGAAGAACCCATTTTCGACCATCACTAAAATTCTACCCTGTTTTTGATTCTCCAACCGAAATCAAGATGTTCTAAGTTAGTTTGGGATTAAGGAACTGAAATCTATCATTAGATTTGAGAAATTCTTAAAGGACTTTAAGATATCACCAAAAGAAAGTTTAGGTAAATTTTGTCTCATCTCTGTCTGCACTATGATTTTGAGTTTGGTATTAAGATATAATGTTCTCCATGCTTGAATATGCATTAAATATGGTTTAAGTGAATGAAATCAGTAATGAAGAAGTCCCCTTAAGTCAAAACCAAAATGTTCTCTTTTTGGTGAAAGTTTATGAATTTTTTAATATATTTTTGAAATTGATTATTTAAATGAATTCTATGGTGTTAATTATACATGTATAATGTGAATTGATGATAAAAAATGAAGAAGATGTATATTAGATAAGGCTTGGTTGAAATGATGGGAGAAGAAATGGATTAATGTAATGAGTTGTATAATTATGATGAATATGGATTAGATGAAGGGAATTGCATTGAATGGAGTGGGGAAATGTGCTATTTTTTGAAAGCATTTGTTATATAACAAGATAAGAGCATGAATTACTGTGATAAAGTCTTGAAAAATATGACTTGAAAGTTATACACATTAGGTGTTTGATAAAATGCCTAAGTGAACTTGGCTTAGGATTTAAGGATTCGTATTGATATGCGTTGGAAAGTGACTTTCATGTTTACTTAGTAAACTTAAATTTTTGCTTAGATTGATGAGTAATGGCCTAATGTGCTTGGATAAAAATGTGCTTGGTTATGTTTTGAAATGAGTGAGTATTGGATTAAAGGCATTAAATGCCTAGGAAAATGCAAAAGAAAAGCTAATGTGAATAGTACAGGAAGTAACCATGTGAGAAGCTTAATGACCGAATCCTATAGTTTAAAGATAGTGATATTATGTTTTATACACTTATGTGATGGTGTATAAATATGAGATACATGTTTGAGTAGTAAATACATTATATATTTTTATGTATAAAAGCTCAGGAGTTGTGAATCAATTGGCTCATACCGAATATTGTTTAAGTCAAGGGAGTGTACGCCTTCTTTTGAGGTGAGTTAGGGAAATCATATCTCTCAAATAGGATTAGAAAACCCTAAGACATGCATGATGACTTGTATGTGAATTTCGAACCTAGGTAATGCATAGTATAATTGAATCTTAAATGAATGCTAATATGCTTATGTATTTAAGAAACGACATTGTTTTGAATAACATTTTGCACTTAAAATGCAAAACATGACTTTTATTGCATGAAATAATGTTTTAGAATTTACATATGCATAAACGAGTTATGTATGCTGCGTGTATATGTTTTACTTTGACATAGAGCCATTGCAATATTCCATTTTATCGGTTGGACTGATAAATAAAGGCATCGTGCCTTACTTGATTTTTGTACTTAATATTTTTATATGATTTTTTGTGATTAGTGAGGTAACGATTAGCCAATCGTGTGCTAGGGACAATAGATTAAGCGACCTCCGTACCCTTGATGCTGGTACATAAAATTGAGTCCCCATATCGATACCATTCTATAAGACTTGCGGGTAATTCCACACCTAGGGTTTGGATACCAACGATATTGGATCCTATTTTCGGAACCCAAACATTCAGAGACATTTGATAGAAAATAGTGTTTGCCCTACCATAACTATACTAAACCTATTTGGGGACATTTTAGAATAACTCTCACTATGGATATCGGATTTGAGTGTTCTTTAGATAGTTCGAAAGAGAACTTCAAGATCTACCACTTTCATGAAGACCTTGAAGACAATTTCTATCATCTGAAGGGTCAAAAATGGACCAAACAATGGTATCAGAAGAATAGTGAAGAAAGGAAGAAGTCTCGGTCATAAAAGTAGAAAGCAGACAAAACAAAAGACAGACGAAGCAAGAAGTAGACGAAGTGAAGAGGGCAGACAAAACAAAGAACAGACGAAACAAAAGATAGATGAAACAAAAGCAGATGAAGTGAGAAGAGCAGACGAAACAAACGACAGACGAAGCAAAAGACAGACGAAACAAAAGGTAGATGAAGCAAAGAGGGCAGATGAAACAAAGAACAGATGAAACAAAAAACAGACGAAAAAAAAGCAGATGAAGTGAGAAGAGCAGATGAGACAAAAGTCAACTTATCACGAAGCAAAGTCTTAAGACGAAGCGGGTCAACTTAAGACGAAACAAAGTCTTAAGGCGCTATGACGTCATAACAGACAATATGATGTCATCACAGACAATACATCTTTACAGATGGTGCATCCTTACAAATGAAATGATGTCATCACAGACAATGTGACATCATCACAGACAATACCTCTATACTCTTGACATCTCCCCTTATAATAACCATAACTTTCGACTCCGAAGTCCAAAGTTTCTATACTATACATCGTTGGAAAGCTAGAAAGATAGGCTAGAACTTTCTAGAGGACAAATTTAACTAATTTCACCTCAATCAGTCTAGTCTTCCCCAGGAAGTTGGCATACAATTTCTACACCTATAAAAGACTTAGATCAAGAAAAGTACAACTACCAAAGAAACATGTGCATACACAAGGGGATTTTTCAATTCTAAACTCATTTTCCAAAGCAACAAAAACTCATACATCACTTTAATTACATCAAAATATTTTGAACAAGGGCTTAACCCAAAATACAACATATTCAAAATGCTTGATGTTTACATGCTTAAGAAGCTATCCTAAAAGTGATCAACCAACTTAGTTACAAAGCTACTATCTTGGAATTTGCCCAAATGCCTTGCAAGGATCACTTATCTTCTCGATCTGCACCTAAGAAGGGAATAATAGGGGTGAGCTACACAACTCAATAGCTAATATATTTATATCCATTGGCAGTTAACCACAAATTCAAGCATATGTATATATGTATACAGATATGTATTCGGCAGTTTAAACATTCATCAAATTTAGCTCAAAACTTGTAACACATAACACTCAAAATGCTTCAAACTTGACAATTTAAAAATGCAATGCACAATAAACGGCTCAAGGATTCCGTGGAAACATAATGGGAAAATCGAAGTTTATCCCATGAACATAATGAGTCCAATTTTGAAGCTCATATGCCCCAAGTAGGCAGCCAGGAGAAGGCTTTTATCAACGTGCATGTGACGAACAGAATGGTTCCACTCTCACCTAAACAGCACATAATCATGCTCAAAAATCATTTTTATCAAATGATTATACTTTCAAACTTCTCTTCTTTTTTTCATTTAATACAAAAATATCATGACCTCTCTTGAGGTATAACGTAGTCATATTTCATCATGCATTTTCAACATTTACAACAAGTCAATTTCAAACATATACACACAGGTAAGAATTTGCTTAATCACAAAAAACTATAAATACATTACTCACCTAATTAGCTTGCGAAATCCAAGTCAAGCTTGCCTTCCCCTTACTTTTGGGTGGGATTCCCTTGGTTTCCTACAACAACCAAGGTTCCATTCAAAACTAACATTCCAATAAAATTTATAAACTTTAGAAAAATCATAGAATCACAATAGATAAAAATGAAACTCAAATCTAACCTACCTACAATCCATCCAGGTTAGAAAACTTAGGATCTAGTTTAGAAACTCTAAAATCAATTGGGTTTTCCTAATCCATCTTCTTCCCACAAGAAACTCCTTGCTCTCTAACTCCTCCATCCTCAATATAACCCATTCCTTTAATAAAGCAAGAAGAAAAGATGGTTAACCTACCTTCACAAACTTGATTTCTCTTCTCTTCTTTTTCACCGAAACTTCTCTTCTTCTCTCCTCTTTTTGTTTCTCTCTTCTTTCTCTTTGATTCTCACGACCCTTTTCTCTTCTTCTAATACAAACCATTTTTAATGGTCTTTTTTCCATTTTACCCTTCATTTACCTTGTCCTTCCCATTTTGCCCCTTCTTTCATTTACTCCATCTATTAACTCCTTTAAGCTAACTTACTTCTAACCTTCCCATATTAATTCTAACTTAATTCTAATCATTCCATCAATTTCTAATCTCTATTCATGCCACTAAAATTATGACTGAATTCAAACAATTGAAAAAATAAACCAAAACCCAAATAAATAGATAGATAACAAATCACTAAAAATTGGAAAAAAAATTCAGGGTCCAACAATTCTCCCCTTTAAAGAATTTCGTCCTCGAAATTCTTACCTGAGTCTATGAAAAGGTGTGGATACTTCTCTCTCATTGCTTCTAAAGGCTCTAATGTTGCTTCCTCCATTGAATAGTTCTTCCATAAGACTTTAACCAGCTTCACAATCTTATTTCTCAATACCTTTTCCTTCGAATCTAAGATCTCCATTAGTTGTTCTTCATATATCAAATCCTCCCTTAACTAAACCTCAGAAAGTTAAGCTATGTGTGAAGAATCTGATCGATACTTCCTTAGCATCGATACATGAAAGACGTTGTGAATCTTAGATAATTCTGGTATCAAAGCTAACTTATACACTAAAAGCCCAATCTTCCCACTGATCTTATAAGGGCCTATATATCTTGGACTAAGCTTGCCCTTCTTACCAAATCTCAGAACCCCTTTCTATGGAGAAGCTCTAAGAAATACTTTGTCGCCCATTTCAAATTCCATCTCTTTCTTATGTGTATCTGTGTAGCTCTACATTCTGTCTTGAGCTGCCTTAAGTCTCTGTTTTACCAATTTAATCTTATCAACTGTGACTTGCACCAACTCATGCCCTACAAGTCTCCTTTCACCTTCCTCATCTCAACAAATAGGAGTTTTTCACTTCCTACCATACAAAGCTTCGTAAGGTGCCATCTGAATTTCTGAGTGATAGGAATTATTGTAAGCAAACTCAATTAAAGGTAAATGATCATCTTATGAACCTTTGAAATCCATGACACAAGCTTTTAACATTGCCTCCAATGTCCGTATTGTTCTCTCTGATTGACCATCAATTTGTGGATGGAAAGTTGTACTAAAATGTAACTTAGTTCCTAAGGCCTCCTGCAAGCTTTCCCAAAATCTGGAGGTGAACCTGGGATCTCTATCTAAAACTATAGAGCTTGGAATCCCAAGAAGCCTGATTACCTCATTTATGTATTTATTGGTCAAAGCATTCAAAGAATCTATCTGCTTAATTAGCAAGAAATGTGCGGACTTAATTAGCCTATCCACAATCACCCATATTGCATCATGCTTCTTGCTAGTCCTTGGCAATCCTATCAAGAAATTCATTGTAATCTTCTCCCATTTCCATTCTAGAATCGGCAAAGGTTCAAGTTTGCCTGAAGGTGCTTTATGTTCAGCTTTAACCTGCTGACACACTAAGCATCTTTTAACATATTCGGCAACTTCTTTCCTCATTCCTTTCCACCAGAAATGCTCTTTCAAATCTCTATATATTCTCGTACTTCCTGAGTGCATAGCATAAGGCGCATTGTGTGCCTCACCTAGAATCTCTTCTTCCAACTCCAACATATCTGAAATACACAGTTGGTTACCTACCACCATCAATCCATTTTCTCTGATCTCTATTCCAGAAGGTTTACCACTTTTAATCTCTTCTCTAAGTCTGCTCAAATATTCATCTTGCTCCTACAACTCCTTAATCTTCTCATTCAATACTGGCCTCACTCTAAAATTAGCCAATACACAGCTAGGCTCGACTTGCCTCAATGTCACATTAAGTCTAGCTAATTCCTTCAACAAAGGAAGGTACACTGCCTCCACATATGTTATAGTCGATTTTCTACTCAGTGCATCTGCTACTACAATCACTTTCTCCCGGTGGTAATTTATCATCAAGTCATAATCTTTCAGCAGCTCTAACCACCTTCTTTGTCTCAAATTCAACTCCTTTTGGCTCATCAAATACTTAAGACTCTTGTGATATGTAAACACCTTGGTAGTGACTCCATACAAGTAATATCTCCAAATCTTCAATGCAAAAATTATGGCAGCCAACTCTAAATCATGTGTAGGATAATTCATCTCAATAGGTTTTAATTACCTAGAACCATAAGCAATCACCTTATCTCTTTGCATCAGTACATAGCCTAATCCCTTCCTCAAGGCATCACTATACACTGTGTACCCATCATTACTCGAAGGCAAAGTCAAAATTGATGCACTCGTCAATCTGTACTTAAGCTCCTCAAAGCTTTTCTAACATTCATCTGTCCATACAAATTTCTGATTCTTCCTTGTCAATTTGGAAAGTGGAGCTGCTATCATGGAAAAACCCTCCACAAACCTTCTGTAATACCCAACTAAACTCAAGAAACTTCTTACTTCAGCTACATTCTTAGGTGTTTCCCATTTCATAACCGCTTTTATCTTCCTCGGATCCACATGCACTCCTTGCTCTGAAATCACATGCCCAAGAAATGTCACTTCTTTCAGCCAAAACTCACATTTATCGAATTTGACATACATCTCATTCTTCCTCAATGTCTCCAAAGAAATCCTTAAATGTTCCTCATGCTTCCTATCGCTCTTAGAATAGACCAAAATATCATAAATGAAGACAATGACAAATTAGTCTAAGAAAGGCCTAAAGACTCTATTCATCAAATCCATGAAAGCTGCAGGTGCATTTGTCAACCCAAAAGGCATGGCCAAGAACTCGAAGTGGCCATACCGTGTTCTAGAAACAATCTTTGACACATCAGACTCATTTATCCTCAACTGATGGTAACTTGATCTTAAATCTATCTTAGAAAAAACCCTTACCCTTTGTAACTGATCAAACAAATCATCTATGCATGGGAGCGAATATCTATTCTTGATAGTGACCCGATTTAGCTTCCTATAATCGACACATATTCACAACGATCCATCCTTCTTCTTTACAAAGAGGATCGGAGCTCCCTAAGGTGAAGAGCTAGGCCTAATGTAACCTTTCTCCAATAACTCTTCCAATTGCTCCTTAAGCTCCTTCAATTCTGCTGGAGCTATTCTATAAGGCAGAATTGAGATCGGTGCAGTATTTAGAAGAAGTTTAATGGGAAATTCAATTTCCCTAGGCGGTGGTAGTCCTAGTAATTCCTCGGGAAAGACATCTTGGAATTCCATGACAACATTAATTTCTTTTAACTTCCCTCCATTTGCCTTCGTGTCTACCATATAGGTCAAAAATGCTTCACACCCTTTCCTCATCATTTTCTTTGCTAACAGAGCCGAAACTACTCTAGGCGAGCTTGACTTTCTGTCTCCCATAAACACCACCTTTCTCCCATTATCCAGCTCAAACTCCACTGTTTTCTGTTTGCAATCTATGTTGGCCTTATATTTCTCTAAGATGTCCATACCCAAAATCACATCTAATCCTCCCATCTTTAATGGCATCAAATCCACCACTATGTGTCCCCCACCAATATGTATCTCACGATCTCTATAAATTTGACTAATCACAATATAGTGGCCTATTGGACTACTCACCATTAAAGGAGTATCCAATGGGTTCAAATCTCTATCATACATAGTTCTACTCGATGAAACAAAGGAGTGGGTAGAACCCGGATCAATCAAAACGATCATATCATCATCAAATAATTTAATCATACCCATCACAACTTATGGAGCGGTCTCTGCAGGTAGAACCCGGATCAATCAAAACGATCATATCATCATCAAATAATTTAATCATACCCATCACAACTTATGGAACGGTCTCTGCATCCTCCTGTGTCATTGCAAACACTCTAGCTAGTTCTTGCCCTTTTAGTCTTCCTAGAGGATGTACTCTCTTAGTTGCCTCAGAATTGCCCACTTCCGTTGCGGTCTTATGCCCCACTATCTCGCCCCTCTTTGAAGCTTGCATCCGACTTCTCTCATGTCTTAGATTCTGAGGGCGCTCTCTTTCCATGTGTCCCTTCTCTCCACATTTGAAACAAGCTTCAGTTAGCCTGTATGTGTCCCTTCTCTCCACATTTGAAACAAGCTTCAGTTAGCCTATGTGTGTCCCTTCTCTCCACATTTGAAACAAGCTTCAGTTAGCCTGTAGCATTCCCCTCGGTGGAACTTGTCGCAATGGTCGTACTTACGAACGAATGACTTGTCCCCTTCTCCCCTTTTACTGCCTCCTACCGTTGAGGCTTGATGAGAAATAGTAGAAGTCCTTATCAGTTTATACCTGCTTGCACCACTACTCCTCTCCTCAGTTGCATAGGAAAAGTCCTGGTACTCCTCTCAGGCATAGAAGTACCACTTCCCCTCTTGAACTGTTCTCTCCCCTTTCTCTTTTTACTCACTGCACTCTTTATATTCTCGATGTTCTCAACTCTCAGAGCTGCTTCAACCAGTTGTTGAAAATCACAAAAATTCTGCACCACCACTTTCTCTCTGATAGCGAGATGTAACCCCGATTTTAACCTACGGTACTTAACTACCTCACTCATTATCAACTCAGTTGCATATCGGGCCAACTGTGTAAATCAACGCTCGTATTCACTCACCATCATTTCCCTCTAGGTGAGACTCAGAAATTCTCTCTACTTCTACTGAATATACACCTCAGACAGGTACTTCTTCTTAAACACTATCAAGAAGTCCTTCCAAGCGAGCACTAGTGGTCTCATCTGACTCCCTAGCACACTTTTCCACCAATGCAGAGCATCCCCTTAAAGTAGAGTAGCAACATACATAGACTAGCAGCATACACAACCTTCTCCTTATCCTTATAGTCCATCTGATCCAGTATCTTCTCGGTCTTTCTCATCCAAGTCTCAGTTTCTTCTAGATCTGTGGTCCCATAAAAATCCACTGCCTTATACTTCCTGAGCTTATCAAACTGCTTCCCTTCTTGACAGGGGCTGGAGTAGAAGATTGCGGCATCTATCCCATAGCTTGGACAAACGCCTGAGTGAAGGCTTAGAACATCCTCAGATCTAATGGAGCAGGCACTTGCTCTTGTGGAAGAGGAGACTCCCATGTTTGTGATCGAATGGGCTCACTACTAAGCCCTACAGAAGCCTCAGCATTCTTTAAGGCTGCAAACTCATCGATACTCTCCTCCCTTAGTGGAGAGTCAGGTGTAATTGATCCTTGCAATACTCCTCATGTCCTTCTACGAGGTGGCATCTTACTCTTTCAATGGAAACACTACTGATTAGCTACATTTCATTTTAACATCCTAATCCTTACATGTATGCATGACATGCGTATCACTTAATACAATTCAATCAATTCATAATGCAACAAGTAATCACACATCATAACAATTTATCCAACTATGCATTCTAAGCCTAGGCAAAACCTAGTCACTCTGATACCATAACTGTTGGATCCCATTTTTGGAACCCAAACATTCGAAGACATTTGACAGAAAACAGTGTTTGCCCTACCATAACTGTACTAAACTTGTTTGGGGACATTTTAGAATAACTCTCACTACGGATATCGGATTTGGGTGCTCTTTAGATAGTTCAAAAGAGAACTTCAGGATCTACCACTTTCATGAGACCTTGAAGACAAAATATATCATTTGAAGGGTCAAAAATGGACCAGACAATGGTATTAGATGAATAGTGAACAAAGGAAGAAGTCTCAGTCATAAAAGCAGAAAGTAGACGAAACAAAAGACAGACGAAGCAAAAAGTAGACGAAGTGAAGAGGGCAGACAAAACAGAGAACAGACGAAATAAAAGATAGACAAAACAAAGTAGATGAAGCGAGAAGAGCAGACAAAACAAAAGACAGGCAAAGCAAAAGAAGGACGAAACAAAAGGCAGACAAAGCGAAGAGGCTAGACGAAACAAAAGACAGACGAAACAAAAGAAGACGAAGTGAGAAGAGCAGACGAAACAAAAGTCAACTTAAGACGAAGCAAAGTCTTAAGATGAAGCAGGGTCAACTTAAGACGAAGCAAAATCTTAAGACGCTATGACGTCATCACAAACGATACATGTTTACAGACGATACATCTTTACAGAAAATGCATCTTGACAGACGATGTATCTTTACAGATGAAATGATGTCATCACAGACAATGTGACGTCATCATAGATGATATGTCTTTACAGACGATACATCTATGCTCCTGACATCTCCCCCTTATAAAGACCATAACTTTCGACTACGAACTCCAAAGTTTCTATACTCTATATCATTGGAAAGCTAGAAAGATAGGCTACAACTCTCTAAATGACAAATTTAACTAATTTTGCCTCAATCAATCTAGTTTTTCCTGGGAAGTTGGCACACAATTTCTACACCTATAAAAGACTTAGATCAAGAAAAGTACAACTACCAAAGAAACATGCACATACACATAGGGATTTTTCAGTTCTAAACTCATTTGCCAAAGTAACAGAAACTCATACATCACTTTAATTACATCAAAATATTTTGAACAAGGGCTTAACCGAAAATACAACATATTCAAAATGCTCGATGTTTACATGCTTATGAGGCTATCCCAAAAGTGATCAACTAACTTAGTTACAAAGCTACTATCTTGGAATTTGCCCAAATGCCTTGCAAGGATCACTTATCTTCTCGATCTGCACCTGAGGAGGGAATAATGGGGGTGAGCTACATAGCTTAGTGGCTAATATATTTATAGCCATTGGCAATTGACCACAAATTCAAGCATATGTATATATATATACAAATATGTATCTGGCAATTTAAACATTCATCAAATTTAACTCAAAACTCATAACACATAACACTCAAAATGCTTCAAACTTGACAATTTAAAGATGTAATACACAACAAACAGCTTGAGGGTTCCATGGAAACAGAATGGGGAAACTGAAGTTTACACCATGAACAGAATTAGTTCAATTTCGAAGCTCATATACTACAAGAGGGCAGCCGAGAGAAGGCTCTTATCAGCGTGTACGTGACGAACAGAATGGTTCCACTCTCACCTAAACAGAAGTACATAATCATGCTCAAAAATTATTTTTATCAAATGCTCATACTTTCAAACTTCTCTTCTTTTTTCATTTAATACAAAAATATCATGACCTCTCTTGAGGTATAACGTAGTCATATTTCATCATGCATTTTCAACATTTACAACAAGTCAATTTCAAACATATACACATAGGCAAGAATTTACCTAATCACACAAAACTATAAATACATTACCCACCTAATTAGCTTGCAAAATCTAAGTCAAACTTGCCTTTCCCCTTACTCTTGGGTAGGATTTCCTTGGTTTCCTACAACAACCAAGGTTCCATTCAAAACCAACATTCCAATAAAATTTATAAACTTTAGAAAAATCATAGAATCATAATTGATACGAATGAAACTCAATTCTAACCTACCCACAGTCCATCTAGGTTAGAAAACTTAGGATCTAGTTCAAAAACCCTAAAATCAATTGAGTTTTCCTAATCCATCTTCTTCCCACAAGAACCTCCTTGCTCTCTAACTCCTCCATCCTTAGTACAACCCATTTCTTAAATAAAGCAAGAAGAAAAGATGGTTAACCTACCTTAACAGACTTGATTTCTCTTCTCTTCTTTTTCACCGAAACTTCTCTTCTTCTCTCCTATTTTCATTTCTCTCTTCTTTCTCTTTGGTTCTCACGACACTTCTCTCTTCTTCTAAAACAAAACCATTTTTAATGATCTTTTTTCCATTTTACCCTGCATTTACCTTGTCCTTCCCATTTTGCCCTTTATTTCATTTACTCCATCTATTAACTCCTTTAAGCTAACTTACTTCTAACCTTCCCATATTAATTCTAACTTAATTTTAATCCTTCCATCGATTTCTAATCTCTATTCATGCCACTAAATTTATGACTGAATTCAAACAAATAATCAAACAATTGAAAAAAAAAACAAAACCCAAATAAATAGCTAGATAACAAATCACTAAAAATTGGAAAAAAAATTTCAGGGTCCAACAGACGAGGTCATCACCTAGGGTCATGATGCTCTTATGGATTGTAGTCTGGACTCACCACGGATGAAAGTCAAGCAAACAATGAGAATCAGTGGGTGTGCACACTAGTTTGGGTAGCTAGTGGTGACACACATGATTGTTTTGACTTATTTGGAAATTTATTTTATGACAAGATTTGATTTATACATGTGATATTTTTCTACTTTTGTGTATTGGAACTGAAACCTATGTTCACTGGATGAGTGATTAATAGGCTAAGCTTATGTGGTTCCTAACCACTATACATTGAGTCATAGGCTAGGCCTATGTATTTCTATGTCATGCATGTTCACTTCATAGGTTATCTACTCCGTCTTGGTATATATCGAATTCTATTTGCGATATATGTTTTTCCTACTCACTGGGTACATAGTGTACTCACTCCTCCGCTTTCCAACCATGCAAGTTAATTTAGTGAGTTTGAAGCTCTAAGTGGATCGTATGACCTTTTGCCATTTTCGGGACATTACCGCATGTAGGTAGTCTCTGTTTTGTACTTTTATTGCATAGTGGCTCATTAATTGTTTTTATTAGGTTGGTTATGTTGATATGCTTTACAATTCTATAAATTAACTCTTGATTGTCTTGTTGTTTGTAAAAGACCTTATGTACGAACTTTTGGTATTATTGTTGAGATTGCTTTTGAATAGATTTAAAAGTCCAGAAGTTGTGGTAGAATTTTAATTTGAATATAGAAGTGCATTTAAAACTAATTTGCAGGTGTTTAGGTTAAGTTTTAGGATTTTTAAAATACAGCTGTTATGTTGCTCAAATATTTTTAAAAAAGATATTCAATTAGCCTTGCGTAGTTGGATTAAGGGTACTGTGAGTGTCCTTAGCTCAGGTATGCGACAGTTGTCATATGTCAAATGTGGTATCAGATCGTGACACCCTATATCTAACGTAAGGGACAAATCTTCTTCCATGATTCCTTTATGTTTATGAAGTCTGCATGACACACCCATTAACCTAAAATAATAGAAAATTTCTTGATCTAACACATTTGCAAGGTTGCGTCTATTTTTTGGCTCATAGTGTATAAGCAATAGTGTGGTAAATAAGTAAGTGGATCTTTTACGTAAGTTTACACATATCTACTTATGGTTTTAGGGTACTAGAAACATCTATTTGCTATGAGGAAATTGGACTTAACAAGCAAACAAGTGTCAAAGAGAAAACATCAAATTGTTATTAACAAATTGGACTCATTAGACATTTGTTTTATTGCTTTGTTATATCTTGTTTCTAAGCCCATATTTTATATTTGTGCATAATATTGAGCTATTAAAACATGTCATAGATGTTGTACTCCTTTTTAGGAAAAATATAAAATTGCTTTGAAAAGAAAAATAGTAAAAGTTTCCACATTTATATGATGATGAAAATTCTACACTTCTAACAATAAAATAAAATAAAGCTAGAAACAATGTTCCCATTTTTACAAAACAAGAAAGAAAGTAATGGTTATAGCTATAGGCAAATGGTCACAGGTGAAATTTGATTCCAATCCATATGGTTGTCTATGTGTTCATAATATTGCCATATAGATGTCTAAATGTCATTTTAAAGTTTGCTCCTTTAGTCACATCAATAAAATTTAGTAGAGCTTATCTTTTAACCTGAGTGGTACGATTTTTGAAAGGTTAATCACTAAATTAAAAATTAAAAATTAAAAAATTTAGCACTAAAAATGACAAAATTCTAAAAGTTTGGCATTATAAAATTTATTATCAGTTAAATTTTCAACCCTCCATGTTCTTTCAAAGATTTTAAACACAACTTCTTTAATAAAAACTTTATCTAAAACCATTTCAAAATTTTTGTAAAAGGTATTTTGATGATCAAAAGGACTTTTTTTAAAAACCTTTCCAAAATTAAGGGATAACATAATTTACATTGCCAAAATTCCTTTTAATTATGACAACAATATGCATTGTTCCCTAAATGTTAATAATCCTATAATGATTAAGCACTTTATTTATTGTATTGATCTATACAAAGTTATTAGAAAGATTACAATTATTCGATACATCTTGAAGTGCTTGATTCTTCCTTATTGTTAGTTCTTAACTTGAATTTCCTTAAAATGTAATTGAATTGTACTTGGTACTTCCATTTTTCTCATTTGGCTCCCTTTGACGATTTTGCCCATTAAATAACTCTTCTCTTCCATAAAACATGATCTTTCTCACATTGCTTAATTCTTTAACCTATTTTCTTAATAATATCACCAAAAATAACAACATTTGTAGCAAAGTATATTATTATCATAAAAAATATGGGCTAAAACCTCAATTGGTCCGATAAAAGTCATAAAGAAAAAGCAATAAATGAAAGTCCATATAAGTGAACATAATGAATTTCTTTTTTAGTGTGTGTATATGATTCTAAGATGGATAGTGTAGATAAGAGCTTAGGAGATTAGAGAACTAAGATCAAGATCAAGATCAAGACTTAAAGTCAATTGCAAAAAATGCGTTGATAAAGATAATAGATATGTGTAGAAAAACTTATTGGTGGACATGCATCAGGGTCTTTTTATGTTAAAACTTATAAGCTTAATCATTAATGGGCAAAGTTTAAAAGAATGATAAGTTTGTTCATAAATGGGTTATGGAAAAGCTTTTTCGGTTTTTTGGGAAAAATTGTGAACCCTGTCTTAAATATTATTTATCTATGTCAGACTACAAGTAAAGTCAGGAAGATATCATTGGAATCATGATCCTTTAATCATTTTCACCAATCATTCTTATAAGAACTCTTGGATCTTTTCATATCCCTTTTCAGATCCTGTATTTTAGGGAGACTTTAATCGGATATTAATGCTGATTAAATTAAATATAATTTAAAATATTATATAAAAATAATCAATGAAATTAAAAATAAATTAGATAAAAAGAGTGAGGATTATTAAGTATATATACTAAGAGCGGAGTGGATGGACGACCACGCAGTCCATCCACTCCGTCCATTTAATCTAACTGTCACTTAACATCATTATAAGTTACTTTTTCTCCCTCCCGCTCTAAAAGTTCTAGAGATACCTAGAAAGTAGAAACACAGCAACGATCTCCGCATCATTGTCATCCCTGCCATCGTATATGATGGATCTTTCTTTCTCCCTCTCTCAAACCCAGATCGTCACCTCTACCAACTCTTCCCTCACTCCTTCACCGTCCACTGTACACTCTTTCACCATCCACCGCACTCAGCTTCCCCACAAGATTCGTGCCCGCGCCTCTTATCGCGACTTCACCTTGGCAGCATATGCCACCCACATCGCCGTCTTTAAACGCGCCCATCAAGTCAGGCACTTTTCTTCTTTCTTTAGAGGGTTTTCTCTCAGGAACTCGTATTTGTCCAAACATTTCTACCCTTCAAGCTTCTCCAATTCTTTAGTTTCCTATTAGAATTCCAAGTATTACGATAATCATGTCTCATACTAACTGGGAAGCTGATAAAATGTAAGTTTTACTCATTTATGAGACTTCGTTACAATATTGCAAGTCGTAGCGTTTGTGGGTGTTTTCCTTCTGTGTCTAGGGTTTTGATATTTTGGTGTTGGTATTTTGTAATGACTATTGGCTGGCATTTTACCTTTTATACGATTCCGTGTGTGTGTGTCCTTCCAAGTATGCATATTTTTTTCATCTGTTAAGGTGAAATCATTTCTTCACTTTAATGAAATGAAATAGTTTACTTGCCATCATGGAATAACCTGTTTTGCTTATTTATCCTGTCAATTGATGAAATAATTTACTTGCCATCATGGAATAACTTGTTTTGCTTATTTATCATGTCAATTGATTGTAAATCAAGAAAATATCAAACACGATGTGGGTTGTTCATCTTCCATTTTGGACACACGAACTGTAACCCATTTTTCTGTTGTTTTGATTGTTATGTGGGTGGCCCTGGAATTGCCCCAATTGGTAGAAGAAACCTACAAGCCCATGGGGTTATCCTGCACTTTGATGAGGAAGTAGAAAATAAATAAGGTAATAATACTTATTGAGATGTTTAACATTTTTGGACTTCTGTTGGATTGCATGCTTCATTCAAGGTTGGATGTTTACATATATGATTACCTCATCAAGCGGAAACTGCATGCCTCTGCGAAGGCATTT
>JANZLD010000009.1:9146390-9168210 GCA_026413575.1 Erythroxylum carthagenense | reverse complement strand
TTCTTGCAGGTTTTCGAGTTTTATGATATGGTTCTTTTGAGGGATTCTATAGTAGGATAGGGAGATTTTTGATTCCACCGGATCCTCATCTTTATCCAACCTACAGATTTTCAAAGTATTAGGTAGTCCTTTTCTCATTTCTAGCTAGAGATATAGTGATTTGCCTATATAGCTTGTTTGGTAAATAAAGCCTGTGGTTGACCAATATTCCAAAAGGATGATATGGAAGTTCACATAAATTGGAAAATTTCCCATATTATTTGTTGAGTCACACTTTGTTACCACTTTATAAGCAAAATGGGTTCCCATTTACATTCTGGGTACCTTGTTCCAATACCTTCATCATGTTTGAGATGTTAGTGAATTTGAAGAGGAAGTATTCCTTCTTTATAAAAAGGTTTGTTCCAAACCCATCCGACTTCATTTTGACTAAACCCAAATCTACATTTGAGGATTTGATGAAATATCCTATTAGTGTGGCTAACTAACTTTTAGCTCTAACTCTGAGTGTTTTAATTGGTGGTGAGATGACTAGAGAGTCTATTTTTGACACTTGATGAATGTACCTAACCTTTCCATTAGTGCCTGGTTGGTCATCAATAGTATAGCATTATGTTTTCCTAGATGCAAGTAGACCAGAAGCAAGATGAGGATGAGAGTTCATAGACATTTGAGAAAGTGAGCAGGAACTGCTAGATCTAAAAGGGAAATTGA
This sequence comes from Erythroxylum carthagenense, assembly GCA_026413575.1. NCBI lineage: Eukaryota > Viridiplantae > Streptophyta > Magnoliopsida > Malpighiales > Erythroxylaceae > Erythroxylum > Erythroxylum carthagenense. Next base: position 9,167,496 of record JANZLD010000009.1, on the reverse strand, counting down.
AGGTTTGTAAGATAGGCATCAATTGAGTTAATAACTTGGGCTATAGCTGAAGGAGTTATATAGAGGGATAAAGCAATAAGTATTGAGAACATGGTGGGGGATTGGGACATGGATGAAGAAAAACGAGAGTGTACCTATTGTGGATTTGGTAAAAGACCAGGAAGTAGAGAGGGGGATAAAAAATGGCCAAAGGTGAGCTGATAAGTAGGGGAGATTCACCATGGGTGGAACTAACAAGTTTATCTCTTCCTTTAGATCGATCTAACTCTATTCCTAAAAGGTAGACAAAGGAGCTTTAGATCTTAAGCAGTTAAAACCTTCTTGTGACTGTTGACTAAAAAGGGGAGTATAAACAAGCTTTAACTTGAAGAAGGACCAAGAAGAGGGAAAAAATTGTGTGCATTCCAAAAGCATTTTCTCTATAAGAAACTACTTAATCATAGTTTAAGATAACTATACCCTTTTTACATTCTTCCTTCAAGGTGAAGAGAAACTCTAACTAGTAAATGAAATCTACAAATCAAAAGACCCTTGCGTGTTAACTGTAATAGCTTAAAGGCTCATATATTTCAATGCGATAATGAATTCTTATAAATTCTTTGAAAAACGCTTTGAAATATGTTTACATAACACCCAAATGTTTTTCCATGTCAAAATCAATGAAAAAAGTATTTATTTATATCCTTTAGGACTCATTATAACTATTGGAACCAAGAATTAGTCATTGCTAATGGCTAGTTATAGTATAATCATCGATCACTACTGTACACTGATCGACCATTAATGTATATTTGTTAACCACTATTGTATGTTGTTTGATCATTATTGCACATTGGCATATCAATGTAAATTAATTAAAAAACTAGCCATTGTAAAAAGCTGAAAAATGCTCCTAGAGTGAGAAGCATGCAACTTAGCTATTAGGAACTGATTGGTTTTCAAGGCTGAACTAGCTCTAACCTAGTTCAGTTGCTTCTTTTGTTAATCTATCTATAACTCTCCTTTCTCACCCACGACCCCACCTTAATAGTTTACTATTAATGGCAAACAATAACTAGTCTATAAGCTCACTCTCTTATGGATTTCAACATTCCCCTAGCAAATAACACAAACCATACAAGCTTACTTGTTGGACCCCTTTCCGGAGCCCAACTCTTGCGAAATATCATAAGACTTGATTGTGCGTATTATCTTGTAGGGTTATTTCCATGAACCATCATTAGCCGACATCGGTTCATCTTTATTCTCTGATACCATGAGTGTTGGGCCCCAAATTTTGAACTGTTCTTATACTAAAGTAGTATTCTGCTGCTCAACTTCCATCTAAAAATTTAAATTCTTAGACTTAATTAAAATTCAATTTCTTTAAAATATTTGTATCCCTATGTCTCTAGTTTATATTGAGATAAGAATCGTCTCATTCAGAGCTCTACAGATCAAGATATCATCAAAATACCGAAGTATGTTTAGTAAAATCTCCTATTCATACTCTTCCAACCGATACCCTTACTTTGTTTCCATCCATCTTTTCTAAGTCAACACTAAAGACTATCAATTTCTATGAAGAGATAGAGAAATGTGTTAGGAACCCAATGCTTCAAAAATAAGGTCATTTGGAGGTTAGGTAATAAAGTTATGGCCAAAAATAGAAAACATGATTATGTCCTCAATCATATTATACCTATCTTGGGACAATTGGTATAATTTTAACTAGAGATATCAGATGGTGATCGTTTTAGGGCAGTTTTGAAGACTACTTCGAGATCTACAACTTTTGTGAAGACCTTGAAAAGAAAATTTTCAATCTAGAGTGTCAAAATCTCGAATTTACAAAAGTGTAGATGGATCACACGAAGTGATTCAGTCTAAGATGAATCAAATGAAGGGATTTCTACAAGGTCTTCCTTACCTCACCAAAAGTTCTAAATCACTAACTACACTCTCCAAAGAATCTCCAATGGTTCCTACATCCATTCTAACATCACTTTCACTCAAAATCTTCCCAAATTCACTTCTTTTAATGCAATATCACTCCATATACCATAATTGTTCCGTGTATACATCCTATATAGCATCACCAACTTATAATGATCATCTCTCTTGAATAAGGTATCCAAAAATTTCATACTTATATTTTTGGAAAGCTAGAAAGATAACCTCCAACTTTTATGAAGACAACTTTGGCTAATTTTACTAGATCGATATAGTTTTTCCTTTGAGTTTAGAATACAATTTTCTCTTATGAAAAGCTTGAAATTTTCATTGTACAAACTTGGAATATCATGAGCATAATCGTTCAAATACCAATATTATTTCATTAAACTCTCTAATCTCTACTCATTTAACTCATCACCTATAACTAATTCTCATCATTCACTAAAATCCTATCTTTCTTTTCCATAATATCTCACTTATATGTAAAACAATAAATAATGTTCAAGATTCATTATCTCAAGTTGATAACTTCTTCAATTATACCTAATTCTAACTCAACATCATCCATACACAATTCATATTTTATTAACAATAAAAATAAGAGTTTACAAAGCTTTAATAGCATTCCAAGCCACATTATATCATCGGTATCAAAATCTAAAATACAAAAGATACCAAACTTAATAATTTTCGAAATGTGTCTATAGTCTCACTTTTACAAAATCTAACTTAATTTATATAAACATTGTAAAAGTAGAATGATGCCTCAACTCTTAGTTACTTGATCTCATTTTTTTCAACTAAAAATGGGACGAAAAAGGGGCAAGTTTGAAAGCTTATAGGTAACATTTTATAACAAAAAAATAAGCAAAACCTTTGAAAACATTCACTTGTCATAGAAAATTTTCATTGAGTTCATAAAACACATAGTTCTTAAGTTTTCAACCAAATTTACAATAAGACAAATCATGTATGCATCAATCTTGTCAACATATCATGAACACATAAGCACATCAAAATGGTTTGGGTGGATCCAAAATGGAACATACTACACATTTCCATATAATGGTCCTGTATAGTCATGAACAGAATGTACTATCGCAATCTTAATTAATGGTCTTGCATAGCCATGAACTTATGGGAGTCTATGAAGGAGCTCCATGCCACTAACGGGTAGACGGGAGAAGTCTTTAGTCTAAGTGCACTTGACATAACTTAGGGGACCACTATAAACTCACATAATCATGCATTTCACAACTTGTAAATGTGTTGCCCAAAAGGGCACTTTTTTCGAAACTTGATTTCATAAACATAAAGTCTTTTCAAAAATCTTTTCCATAATAATTCATTTCACAATTCATTAACCAAATTCACATACCAAACATATGGCAATTTCTCAAATCATTCAAAAACAATAAATGCAATATTTATAAAGCAATTGAAAACATTTTGTTCTTTTGATTTAAAAGAAAATTTTAATGGTTCATTAAATCTATTATAAACATGTAACCCACCTTGAATTCCTTGCTTAAAGACTTGCTTATAGTGCCTCTCTTCCTGCTCTTCTTGCCTTTCTTGATTTCCTTCATCAATGACAAAACCCCATTCAATAGGAAGCCAATTAAAAATCCTACAATGTAAAATCAGTAAAATTTATTATAGAATACTTAAACCCATGCATTTTCTAAACTCTATGAACTAAAACCCTTTCAAAAATCTAAAAGATTCAAAATGATCTTACCTTGATTCTTCACCAAATGAAGAGTTTCTTAGCTCTAATGAAAGCTCTTCTCTTCCTCTACCTTTTTCTTTTCTTGAACCACCTTAAAATCTCTCTTAAAGGCTAAGAAAAATCGAAACCTAGCTTTTTTTTCTTCTTTTCTCTCTTCTCCACCGAAATTCTCTTCTCCTCTCTTTGTTTTCATATTTCTCTTCTTTCTCTCCCGCAAATCACGTTTTTCCCTTCTTAAAAGAACAAGACAACCTTATAAGCCTTATGTCTTTTATACTTAAGTGTCTTGCCAAAAATACCCTTAAACATTCATATAAACTTAACACTTTAATTCTATTAACCTATGCAATAAATCCCACTAAATTTGACATAATAAATTAACTCCAAAAAATTCACCTATCAAACCCTCAAAATTTATTTAAATCATACTTAACTGAAAAAAAGTTTAAGCGCCAACATTACCACTTTATGTATCCCCAATCGTAAAGCAATCACCTAACACACGGAGCAAGACTTCCCTCCACTACTAAGTGATTAATCTAAGCATGCTTCCGTTTAAACGCAAAAATCATATGGAGTAAAGTTGGAAGGGATCCTAATGCATTTGTAAGGATCCACTATATCCCACCTTCAACTGTGCAAGATGTAATTGCACCACTGACAAAATTTCCTAGCTAATTAGTTAAGAAATGGAATGCCTCCCTGGTAGGAGGATTTATGGAAAAGAGATTGTCATTCCCAGTTGTTAACCACTAGGTGAATATAAATTGGAGGAAACTAGGGTTAGAAAACTATCTCATCACTGAAAGTGAACTTTTTATTTTTAGATTTTCCAATAAGGAAATGGCAAGAAGGATACTAGAAATGGGACCGTGGCACATTTAGGTAAGACCAATGATACTTCAAAAATGGGAACTAGTTTTCCATCTTAACAAGATTGAGCTTTAGGCTTTACCAATATGGGTTAACTTCCACAAAATTCATCTTGAATATTGGTCCTTTGAAGGCCTCAGTTACTTGGAAAGCACACTGTGAAGGACTATATCATTGGACGGTAACACTGCTAACTTGAAGGGGATAGGATTTGTCTATAAATGCATAAAGGTCAAACTAGAAAAGGATATACCTAATGAGCTAAACATCATTAATCTAAGTACAAGATACATCCTAAGTAAGGATCAAATAAAGATTACATACCTATAGAAACCACTAAGGAAATTTTTTATCAAGGTTTAGAGAATAAAAAGCAACATCAATGCTGACAAAAAATGTGAAGAGGTGGATGTGGTCACATAAGAAACAATTATGCAGGTTACTTAGGAGGATCAAGTGGAAGAGGTAGTTATAACTACTATGAAAACTCCTAATCCTAAGACTATTATAGAAGAAGAGCTCAAAAACATGGAGACACTTCTAAAGCCTAAAGAAAAAGGCAAGAAAATCCTAAATCAAACTCCTAGAGAATAAGAGATAAGTCTCACTTCTAAAGCTATGACCTCTAAAGAACCTAGTTAGTAGAAGAATTTCGGGACCCTAGTACAAACAATCACAAGTCTAAGAGAAACAAAGCCAAATCCAAGAAGGGATAATAGACATAATAGTATGGAATATAAGAAAGCTTAATTTCCCTAATAAAAAAAACACTTTGATGGATATCCTCATTGCTAAAAAGCCTCATTTTGTTGTTCTTGTGGAGAGTAGAATAAAAGAAAACACATATAACAAAGCTCTGTATTTTTTACAAAGGGATTGGGTCAAGCTTAAAAATCATTTTCAATCCTAGGTGGAAGGATAATAGTTGCATTTGATCTTAAATACTTTTCGTTATCTAACTAAGATCATTCAAAATAACATATTCATTATGAGATGACATACAACACTCCAATTGCAAGATTGTTATCACAAACACTTATGCAAAGAATTGGGAGTCTTAAAGGACAATATATGGAAGGAGTTCTTTAATCTGGCACCTAAAATTGATTCACCCTAGATAATAGCTAGGGACTACAATTGTATAATGTCAATAAATGAATTAGATGGAGTTCTAACTCATTCTAATAGGAAGTTTCATGAATGGATTGAATTAACATCTAGAAATGAATTGGTGGACTTGAGATATACAGGATCTTTATACACATAGAGCAACAAGCAACGTGGTGGAAGATTTATGTATAGCAAACTTGAAAGATGCTTATTCAATGCTAAATTTCTGATGCACATTTTAAGCCAAGCTTAATATCTGATCATTCCATAATTGAGGTTACTGTTGGAAATTACGTAGGAACTAGTAAATCCCCCCTTAAATTCTTCAATTCTTTACTCTAACACCCTGATTTGAGAATGCAATAGCCAATAGTATCAAAAGCATACAGAAGTTACCCAGGCATATTGATTTATTAACTTCCTCAACCTTCTAAAAAGCTCATTTTAAGTAAATGCTAAGTCGTAACTCTGATCCTCTTTGATTTTACAAAAGGAAAACATTAGAATCCCTGACAAAATTCCAAGCAGAACTAAGTAGGGATCCGACCAACACAACCTTGAAGGAAAAGAAAAAGAAGGAATTACATAATTATTACACTAAACTAAAGGAATATAACTCACAACTTAGACAAAAGTCAAGAATAAAATGGTTGAAGAAGGAGATAGGAAAGTTAACTTTTTAACAATATAATCAGGGACAAAAGGAACAAACAAATATGGTGTATCTTAAGGGTCCAAATGGCTTAGTAGCTATTGACTAGGAGGAAATGAAATCAATGGCTCAATGCTATTATGTAAATTTGTTTGGAAGAAGTTTCAATGTTAATTCAACTCCATAAGAAATTCAAGATACCTTGAAGGGCAAAATCTTAATTTCACAAACTGAAGAAATAACAAGGAGAGTTACACTTAACGAGATCATATACACTCTATTCTCACTCAACCCTTATAAATCCGTAGGTCTAGATTGTTTTAATGAAAAATCTTTCAATCCTCTTAAGGCACCATTGGCTCCTTACTCATTAAACATTCTAGGAATTCTTTAACACTGACTATATATCTCTTAATCTAAACAAACATACATAAGCTTGATTCCTGAAGTTTCTAATTTATAAAACTTAAAGGAATATAGTCCAACTTTATGTTGCAATGTCATCTACAAGGTGATATCAAAGGTATTAGCTAGCAAACTCAAGTAAACTCTATAATGTTTCTTCAATCCAAGTCAAGGAGATTATATAGGAACAATGGTGATAACATCTGCATAGCTCAAGAACTATTTAGGGGATACTTTAGTAAATTAAGAGTTATACATTGAAAATAGATTTTACCGAGGCATTTAATATAGTTAGTTAGTTCTACTGGATGCATTTCAAACATTTAGATACCCTCAAAGGTTTATTGATTGGATCACTCAATACCTTACAAAAATCTCCCATATAGTGATAATTAATGGTGAACCTTCTATTCTATTCAAGGCAGGAAGGGGGATAAGGTAAAAGGGAGCTCCTATCCCCATTTCTTTTCACAATTGTAATGGATATACTCAACATAATTACCAATCATAAAATTAGAAAGAATCCAAGTTTTAAGTTCCATTATAGTTATATAGAACTCAGAATTTTGCAACTTTATTAATGTTGTGTGAAGCAGGTAGAAAATCAATTGAACTTATGAAAAAATCCTCAAGACTCCTTTAACGAGATCCCAAGACTAGAGTACAACCATGATAAAAGCTCAATGTATCTTTTCTATAATATATGATCTTAGATTATTGGAATAGGAAGATTGAAGCTGGAGTCGCTCCTCTTCATATGTCTAGGAGTTCTTATATCCAACATAAAAATTACCTCCAAGGATAACAAGCCTCTTATCAATTTAATAGAAAGAAGAATCAATTCATGGCGTAATATATGGCTCTGTTATGGAGAAAGAATCTAACTACCAATCAGAGTGCTTAATAAATTAAGTTTATAGTGGTTCTCACATGGTGCTACCTAGAGGTTTACTAAAAAGTATAGATAAGATGATAAAAGATTTCAAATGGAAGGGATCAACAAACTGCACTAAGGTTCCTAATGTTAAGTGAAGTACATTGTGTCTTCCTAAGAGTGAAGTGGGTATAGGTCTAACCTGAATTAGAATAAGGTCCAAAACCTTACAAGTTAAGAGACTTTGAATTATATGTAATAGCTAAAGACAACCAATGGCTTGAGTGGATCAATTAATTTTACATAAGGAATGAAAACATCATGATCCTCAAAGTGAAAACCAACATATCTTACACAATGTAGGGAATCCTAACAGCTAGAAGCTTAGTGCAAGATCATGTTTAGATCATATTAAACACAACATTGGAAATGGTTTAGGAATAGGTTTCTGGTATCATAGTTGGCTCTTTGTTAACCCATTATACAAACTACACAACCTTAGTCCACTATAATCTATTATTCCCCACTCAACTAAAGTAGCTCATATGATAGTCAAATGAAAGTGGCACTAGCTATTCCATAGCTCTTGAAGTTCTATGCAAGTTGTAAATGAGTGCACCTCTAAAAAAATAGGAATGATTAGATAATATGGTCAAATGATTCCACCAAGTCATTCACTACCTCTTCTTGCAGGAGGCTTCTATAGGATTCTGGTCAGATACTTACCTATACAAAACTAATTTGGTATTCATTAATTCCACCATCAATCTCATTCCTTTAATGGTAGTAGTGCTCCAAAACCTTAACTCTAGAGACAAGATAAAGTTGATTTAGATATCTAAATGTGTGTGTTATGTAGATTATCACAAGAAAGCCTTAGCCACCAATTCTTTAAATTCTCTTACTATAAAGAGATATGGTTAACTCACATATATATGTTGAGTATTTCTCCACCATCAGCAAACTGATTATAAATCATCCACTAAGCCAATGCACTAAAACTAAACTCTAAATGGGACAAAAAGTATTCATTATTAGGATAGGAACAATCGTTCGGCTAATAAGGAGGACCAGGAATAATTTGATATTTAAATACGAGCTACAAAATTCAAAAAAGAAGCTAAAAGAAAATTTCTCCACAAGATGAGATTACTGGTAATAGAAAATGTCTTAAGGGACAAAATTTCATCTATTGTATAACAAAATTCTTTTAGATGATTTAGTGATTAGCATCATTCTTCAATTGACTATCTAGGTCATTTCCATTGTTATGATTTTACATTGTAATCCTTAGTTCTAATTAAATGAATAAATTACAATTAAACAAATATTGGTCGACCACTACTCAACCAATGTGCATCCAAATGGAACATTGGTTAAACATTATAGCACACTGGTCAACCAATGTGTCAACTAGTGTTGCTAAAAGGTTTTGATATATATTTTTGACAACTTTAATGTTTATTGTTTAACCACTAACCTATATTGGTTAACCATTATACCTAAAATCTTTATTCCAACAACTTCAATATTAAAATTAAAATTTATAATGAAATATTGACTAAGTCACTTCTTAATGTTTATCTTTAATATATTGACTAAGTCACTTCTTAATGTTTATCTTTAATATTGTTATAACAATTAATACGGTTTTATTTATAATAAAGAATTTAATTTCTACTTATTTAATCAATTAAAATGATGATATACTTATGTATGATGAGACTTTAAAGTACCAAAGAAACCAATTCAAAATTACAATGATCATTAGATTTTTATTTATATTCTTGTTGTGCTTTGATATTGCTCAATCTTGGTTTTTTTCTTCATTTGAACGAATTCTATTCGAATTGTTTATTTTATTTAAGTGATTGCTATTGATTTGTGTATGATTAGAATAGCCTTCACAATTGTTTTATCCAAAAAAAAAAGTCGTTATTTGCACTTGTATTTTGTTATCATCAAAATGTAGATTTGAGCCACCATTACTTTAACAAATACCAATCTTATTTTTTCATGTAAAAATAATAGATAATTGTAAATTATGATTTAAGGAATCAAAGCCATTGTGTTGCAATTTGTAAAATGAAGGACATCAATTATTATTTTGAGAATCTGAAATAATATGAAAAAAGTACACTTAAAAATGGATTAATATAAATCAATGAAAGTGCTCTATATAAGTAAGTTAATTATGTTATGTTTTGGATTTTATAACTATAAATAACTAGATGTTTTCATTTTTATAGATATTTTTATGCTTAATGATGGTGATTATCTGTCTTAATGGATAATTATCTCTCTTAGGTGCTTTTAATGGAATTTGGATAATATTTATATAGTCTTGGTCTCAATAATTGTAATATGTCTTGCTTAAATATCTTTATGGACTTATGCGATGATGCATGGATATGAATGTGATACATTAAATTACGTTTGAAATGTTTGTTATTACATTAATATTTATGAGATCTTATTATTGACGTGTAGATGTACATAATTTTTGGATGTGTACGATATATTTGACATATATGGATATATTTAAGTTGTTAAAGTAAATTTAGATCATGAATTGAGGAGAAGTTGCATAGAGATGCATACCATTTTTATGATTATGTCCTTTTTCTAATTTTCCTAGCTCATGGTCATTTATGTCTTTCTCTTCTTATTATGTTTTCCCCCTATTTTTCATTATCTATCTATTTATACATATATTGTTTTCTCTTTTAGTGTTTTTTAGTAATTCCTCGTAGTAAGTTAGATAGATTATTATCTTCCACATTTTTTCATCCTCTCTTATAGTCATCGCCTTTCTTTATCTTTGGCTTTTTATCTTTTTACTTCCCAATTATTTTTTTAGAGAATAATAGAACAATTGCATTACCACAACGGGTTTTTGAAACCAAAGTTCAAACAATAAAGTATAAGCATGCAAGTTTACCAACATTATCCTCTGAGCTCTGGGTACAATCTTAAAGAAATAATTGTTAGTGCTCCAAAAAAGCAAAAATGAGTTGTTTCTCTTCTCCTAATGAGTGGAAAATACTGGTTATTGAAGCATAAATATTCAACACCTTTGTGTAGCTTAAAGTATATCACAATAAGTAGCTTATAATATTCCATAGCTCTTCACCTTTTACATTTCATTTGTTGTAGCTATAAGTATCATCATTTGCTAAAAATCCCACTTCATTACCATCCCTTGACTTAGTTATATCATGTTGGCTCTTGTTAAAACAATTTTCCTTATTCAGCTCCTCAAGTTTGTTACCAAACTTACAATATCTTGATGAGTTTATTGAAAAATTATAATTAATACGACATTTTAAAGTAGTTTCAAGTCCATTTTACAGTTATACTTGATCTTGTAAATGTATAAGAAGATTTTTCCTACACATTTTCATTACAAAATTGATTGCACCAAAGCATTACCTGCATATATATATTGCTATTGAGTAGTTATAATTGAAGACTAAGTGTTTTATGGATTCTTGCTTCTATTGATAGAGATAATAAATATTGTTGATTTGATGACCTTTAATCATTTATTGACTCTAAGTCTTGTTTCACTTCAATATATAGAATAAAAGCTACTCATAGGAAATGAATTTGATCCCAAACTAGTCTATATGATTTTACCATTAGAGTGGGAGTCTTGAATAATTTTAGGCATTGTCTATTTGTAAACTTACATGATCTAGAAGCACTCTAGGTGATTTGATCTTCTGTTCATTATTAGGGTAGTAATATAGTACATTGAACACAATAGATAAGAAACTCATTAACTAATAAGTCTAAGCTATTCATATTATGACTTCCATAATGTTAGCAGTGATAAGCATCAAATGCTTGAGAGTGTGGAAGCTTAGGAGTTTGTACAAGGAGCCTTGACTTAACCTCCCACTTGTTACTTTCAATGATCCTTTTTATTGCATGATATGTTCTTTATGTTTGTTGTAAGATTCCCTTGCTTATGCATTCTTCAATTCCTCCTTTGTTGTTTTTTTTATCTAATGTATTTCTTTTTTCTTTTTTAACTTTCACTCATCTTTCGGTTTTCCTTTTCAATTCCAAAACTAATGTTCTTTTCATACTCATCCTTAGAAATATTCTTGTTTAATTTTTTTATTCCTTTTATATTTTATATTCTAATTAATTAATGTTTCATTCTTATTCACAAATTGATGTAAAAGTTTTTAATTTAAAATGTGAAAAAATTTACCTTGACTATAATAAAAATAAAAATAAATCAAAACCATCCTAATGCAAAAAGATATATTTTTAGATAAGAATGTATTAATAATCTCTAAAGGAGTTGAGTGACCCAAGATAATACAAAAGTCTTAAAACGTCTTGAATAACATCACTTTTATGACTAGATATATTACTTAACACCTAATGATCATGTCCATACACCATTTCCAAATTGTTACATAGTATACTACTTGTCTTTTCCTTTCAGTTCCTTACTTCTTTGTTTAGTTTTATACAAATTTTCCAATTTTTCACTAGGTTTCCTATATTATTAATTTTTCATAGGTTGGATATAAGAATTTTTCTAATTTATGTCAATATGTTCAGGAAGATATTTTTTTGGTCTTAATTAGATTAAAAAGCTTTTCATTGCTTTCCCTATAATATTGTATAGACATTATATCCAAAGGCCTTTTTGAAGAGATTATGCTCATCCTTAGTTATTGCTTTGTTATTCTTACACATTATACTTTCCCATTCATCTTCTCTATATTGATGATTATATATTTCTTAAGTTTTTATTAATAGTTCCTTTGCATTATTGCATACGAAGAAAAGATGATCCTAACTTAGCCCTTATATTATAGAGCTTTCATATTAGATTTATGTTTTTTGAACTCTTGATTATGTCTAAAGTGCTTAACCTATTTTTTATGGACATTCACATGATAAAGAAAACTTAAGGTTTGCTTAAACCATAGTAACCACATTTGAAGTATCTTATGAAGAGTATATTTAATGAATTGATAACATGATTTATTAGAGAAGATACTTGAGGCATTTCCCTGATTTATAATCAAATCCCTTTGGTATTGATTAAGATTTTATTTGGGGTATGTTATCTTTAATAATAAAGAAGCCTTTAAGTTTGATATGGCATTCATTGTCCTTTATCAACTTCTTCACCTCAGCCTTGGAATGAAGTATACATCTTAGATGAAAAGCTTTAATAGAAAAATAGAGGTCACAAGTCACTTCAATTCTCAAATCATAGATATGTATATTCTATTATTTTATGTCATTATACATGAAGCATCTGATCTTAGGCTGATTTCCTATAGATTTTTGTTCTCTAGACAATATATATGCATACATTGCACCTATATGAATTCCTTATCTATGAGAATCCTCCAAATCTGTTTACTTAGTAAAACCTTGTTAATGATTTTCATAGGAATAGTTCCTTAACCACAATCGTCTTTTAGTAACCATATTTTAGACAATTTAACTTTAGCATAGGGGTTTTTTTTTAACATTCCTAAACATAAGAAGTTTGTAACGTTTTTTCAAGAGCTTTTGAGGTTCTTTGGTAACACCAAGTGAGAAGATCAATCAATAGATATGTAACTTAGCAATCACTAAAAGGAGGGTGTTTTGGTTTTGATTGGCACACATACGTATCTAAATGAAAGTTCTTTAATTTTTAGATTAGATATTGTGGTTCCTTAATTTTTAGACTAGATATTGTGGAGAGCCATTGTGTTAACTATTTATCCCCTGTATAGATGAATGTGTAGATCTTATTCCTATTGATCGAGAGACTTAAGAGCCTACTAAAAAGGTGTAATATATTCATTAAAGCGTTAATAGAATTACCACCAACTCTAGAAAACATGAGTAAATGATATGGAAATGAGAGATTAATTATCCTTACCTTGATACACTTGTGAAACTTATGACTAGGATCCACCCTAGTACTATAATATGTTAACCTAATCAATACTTTAGTACATATAAAGAAGAGGTATGGTAATAAAGTATAACTTTATCTCAACCCTCTTCTACCCTTGAAATCCCAACGTAGTTTAACCCTTGAAATCTAAGTGATGAATTACTATGCGAATCCAAATCCTTCAAATGAGTGGATAATGAAATTCTAATTGATGGATTCAAAAGCATTATAAAATTCTATCTTCATATAAAATTTTTGGTGGTGGAATTTTTTGGTAACCCTTGAATAATTCCTTATGTAAGAGTGTAGATATTGATAATCATAACTTAGATGCATTAAAGTATGATAATAAAACATTGAAAAAGGAGATGAATACCCTTAAGAATTATTTTTCCAAATTTCATAGGGTGAAGCGAGGAACTTAAAAGCATTTTAAGAGCTTAAAAGAGTTCAAAAAATATGCATAAGATTGGATATAAAAAGGGAAAGCATTTTCATAATGAAGAACCATTTCCTAAGATGATAATACATGAACATAGGGTATCCATATCTAAGCATGCATATAACTCATATACATATGCTACATTCATTAGGGAATACTTTATGGGAAAACCTCATGCTTTTTTATATGGCTCTTAATCTTGGCCTAGAACTCAACATTATCAAGGAAAGAATATGCATAATTTCTATACAAAGGCATATGATAAAATGCAATAACACTTATACTCTCTTAGGTCTCAACATCAATTTATAAGTAAGTGTTAAGATTTTACATATAATAAGCCTTATACTCATAATGAGACACACATTTACACTCCTTATAAGCATCAATACAATTAAAGAAACACACCTCACACATACAATTGTGCTAGGTATTTTCACTAACCAAAAAAAGCATTCAACTCCGTTAATACCCAAAAGAGGGTTCCCACCATTTATATATACCTCAAAGAGCAAGGAATGCATTTATACATAGTTCATTATCATAGAACTAAGTCATATTATTCATATAACATTATAAACAGCTTTTGTGGTAAATACAAGTATATTAATAAATTTTATTTCATAAAAAAAAGATTGATGTGCAAACCATCAAGGAAGCATGATGAAAAGAAGAAGGAGACTAACAATTAAGGATATAAGCTTAATTGGATACCTAAAACACATTAATTATTTATTTTATAGATATTTAAGGATAAAAGGAATAAATGGTATGTGGATACCAAATGCTCAAGGCACATGATCAGTGATACATCTAATTTTCAACTTTTAAAGACAAAGATGAAGAATTCATTACATTTACAAACATTTTCAAGGTTACGATAATTAACGTTGACATTGGTAAGTAATTAATAATGTGGAAGATGTGCTTATACTTTCTTTTTAATCAGGTTAATGCAAATCTCATTATTCCTTGCTAATAAATGAATGTACTATTAGAGTAGTGCTCTAAAGGCAATCACATTTAGCACTTTTGTAGAAACTTTATTTCGATTAATAAAGTGAAAGGCAATTTTGATTAATTTGATGTTCATTTATTTATGAATTGATGTCGATCTCAAATCAAATTAATGAAGTCCATGATACAAAACATAGTATGAAGGAAATCATGATGAGATAATGTTAACGAGATTCCTATCATATGTAATGTTAGTATCTAAATTATCCCTAGTCACAGGATTAATGAGACAAGACATTATTAATCCAGATAGACTAGCACATATTATACTTCTTAATTTGATCAAGTAGTGGATCTTATAAACTGTAAGCATGAGATGTTTAGAGTTAACATGTGGATGCTAACTAAGAGTAGTAAGTACATCAGATGACATGCTATGAGATTATCATATGTATGATCTATCAAATGTCAGTGATTAATCTCATCATAGTAATAGTGCAAATATCCTTAGACTTGAGGTACGTAAGGATGTCTTGGATACTGATCCTGTGCTTTGACACCATTCCTTGTTTCCTCAAGATAAGGTCACTTATAGGGTGTGATTGGGTATAGCTAATGGTATTCAAAGGTAATTGAGTAGCTAATAAAGAATTCACCATCCAAATAGAAAGAGATGATACCCACGACCTGTTTTCAGGATTATTACTTGGTAGTCATTGGCCAGAGCAGTTATATGTCATGAAGAGAGTCTTCAATGACAAAAAGAGTAATGAGATCCTTAGGATAAGAACTAACATCACTTAGACTAGATATGATGTAATCGTTCTAGTGGAAGTTGACACATAACCAATACTCCAAACCAAGTGGGCTATGGGATGGTGAAGGGATGAATTGCATTGTACTTGTCTATAGAAAGGTTCATAAGTTGGATATTAACTATCGAAGAGTTCGTATGTTAATTCACTTACATTATGGTAAATTGGCATCATGAAACCCTTCACGATTTGGTTAGATTAAGAGTTAATTCAAGTGGAAAGAAACCATTCATAATATGTTCAGATTAATAGTTAATTCAAGAGCCCAAAATAACTAGGAACTAAGGGTCACATGCATAAAAAATTGAATGAAAACAAAATGTTCATGGCTATTATTTTAAGCATGTCACGATCATGAACCACTTGATGATGTGTGGTACATAAATGAGTTCTTCACTTATGTACATATGAAATTTAGCTAAAACACACTTAATTGAGAGGTTAACGGTCTAGAAGAGTTCTGGAGGTTGAGAGGAGTGATCTTGAGATTTGTTTATGCAATTTTATGCAATTGTTGCATGAGTTTAATTACACATAACTTAATTATGATCTAACTGTCGATTAAGCTTCTACTTGAATTCATCTTGTTCGGTGCTCTAACCACCCTTACACACTGATATTTCTTCATCTATGCCTGTTCTTCACTAGTTTTTGAAGGTGTTTGGTGTTTTCTACAACCCAAACAAGTAGAAGATTCAAGAAAGGTAGAGAATTTGCAAGGTAGGTATACTATAATTTCATATTCTTACATTCTGTTTATACATGCACATGGATTCTAGGTTTTCTGGGGATGTCATGGTGTTGGAATTTTGATTCCAATGCTTTCACTGAATAGCCATGCATGAGATGCATGGACCTATGGCTTCCCTATTTGCACATTGAAAATCACCTCCATCCTAGTTTTATTTGTTATTTCTCCTTCACAGTTTAACTGAACATGAAACACTTAGGTTCTCATTGTAGTGCTATGATTTAGTTCCTTTTGCTATTTCTCTTTCACTCTTTTTGCTTCTACCCTCTAACAGCTTTACCCTTCTTTATCTTCAACTAATGCATTACTTTTCCATTAGCTTTCAATGCTCCTTTATTATAGATTCTAGTTCTCAACTATTTTCCTCCCTTCTTGCAATTTCTACTTCCTATTTTCTCTACCTAAACAAAGGTATAATTGGTTTTCCACATTCCATTTTGTTCCTGCCCTATAACTAACCATTTGGAGAATTACCTTTTGATACTTTTTCCCTAAATGTTATATACTTATATCCTTGTTCATCATGGCAGCTACTAGGTATAAAGCTAGCTAGGCTCCTGTAACGATCCCTCTTTATGATTTCCTCCCTTTTCTCTCGACACCTTCCTCCCCTTTGAGCCTTTTCATCTCTCCCCCTTTGCCCAAATTTTTGGCACTTCTGCTCCTACCCTCCCTATCCACCTAGTTCAGTGTAGCAACCTTAACCATTAATAACCTCTTCATCCTTGACTCCTTTGGTTGAACCTTAGATTTATCCCATTAGTATTTCCTCTAAAATTATAGCTAGTAAAAAAACTTGCTAGAATTTTATGATTGGATATAGTCTTTCACCTACTCTTCAACACATCCCACTAGTTGTGAATGATGGTTTCCTTTTATTTCATCTCTATTGGAGGTCTTGAAGGAGGGGAGCTAGAGCTTGGGCTTAAACATGGTCAGCTTCTTCATAGGAAAGAGGCTAGCTTTCCCCTTTCTTAAGGCATGGGCTATAAAGCTTTGGAAATGCAAGGGGCTAGTTAAAGTTTTTCTAAATGAAGACCTCTTATTCCTATTTAAGTTTTCTTACAAGGAGAATACCCTATAGTTTATTAAAGAAGGAATTTAACACTTTAATAAGTTTCTTATATTCTTGTAAATATGGAAACCAAGTATTAAATTGGAGTATATAAAACATAAGAAAATCCCTTTGTGGGTGAATTATCACTAAATCCCTTTAGAGGATTGCTTTACTAAGGGATTAAGCTAATTGGCAAGCTTTTTAAGAATCTAACTTATATGGATTAAGCTACTTCATGTAGGAAAAAGGGATGGTTATGTTAGGTTGTTCATAAATGTAGATTTAAACAAGGTTTTTCTAGATGAACTTCTTATGCTTAAGTGTAGAAATCATGATACTTTAATCTATAACAAGTTTAAGGTTTCTTCTCAATGTTGTCCATTGTTGCTCGAGTAAGGGAAAGCTTGAATTCTAATAGGTAAAACTTTCAAAACTAGATTCTATGATGAGCTAATGAATCATGGTAGCTTGGCTTCTTCTATCCCACATGAATTGGTGAATCAAAAGGATCAAACTAGGAGTAGTTTTAGCATTTTGAATGATGTAACTTTGTCCTTTATTAGTGCCTCAGTTATAGAAGTTGAATTTCTTGCAACTTTCTCCCCTCTAATAAAAAATTCTTTATTTAAAGAAGGTTGTATTCCCTCTAGTTCTAACCCCTACTAAATACTCCCTAAGATAAAAAGAAAGATGGTTTTCAAGTAGTGGAGAGAAGAAACTTTGGTTAAAAGCCTAGGAGCAGGCTCTTAAAACAATCATATATATATATATATATTGTGTGTGTGTGTGTGTTTGTGTGTGGAATATTAGAGGTATAAATGGCCCCAAGAAGTAAAAAATGATGTTTGATTATATAATTTCAATAAAGTCAATGTTGTTTTCCTTTTGGAACCAAAAATGAGTTTTGAAAAATGCTCTAAGTTGTTATACTTAAAGAAAAAATGGTTTATGATAAGTAATCATGTTGATCATATTTTATGAAGAATTATTATTTCTTACAATCATGAGTTCAATAATGTCCTTCAGGTTTTAACTACTTCACAATCAATCCACATGAAGGTTGGCATTGAAGGTAAAAGGTAATGCATGGTTTACCTTCATATAAGCATTTAATTTTACATTTCAAAGATATATGTTATGGAATAAATTGTGGAAACAAAATTGACAATGTCTAATTCTAAGGAATTTTAATTGCATAATTTATGCTTTGAAATCTAAAGGTATCAAATATAGGTAAGCCTTATAGATAATTGATCTCTTTCCTTACTAACCTTAAGATGGCGGATCTTAAATCTGATGGCTATTTCTTTACAAGGAGTAAAAGTAGTAGAGGCTTTGGTTTATAAGGAAAAATCTAAATCGAAATGATCTCCATGATGGCTTCAAATATGCTTCCCCTTTTATATTTTTCAATTTCCTATACAATGTTAAAGGATATCAAAAGGCATTAGAGGAGGGGATTAAGGTAAAAGTCCAAGTTTTGCCTCTTAAAAATTCTATAAGATGGTAATGAGTTTTAAGATGAAGCTAAAGAAATTTCTTATTAGATCTCAATATGAAAATGGAAAAGATGTGGAACAAGTTGTGGAGAGATTATCTTCATGCCAGACGAAGGTTTATAAGAACCCTTTGAGTCTTCCTTGTTGCTTAAGGAAAATCATGCTCTTTTAGTGTATAATAAAGCTATGGATGCTCTCTATTCATAAGTTTCCTAGAAATATAAAGTGTTTTGGATCAAGAAAGAAGACTATAACACCAATTTCTTTCATAGATCCTTTGTGATGAGGAGGTTAAGGAATATAATTACTTAAATTCATATTAAAATAGTGGCTTTGATTTTTAATGAAAAGGATTTCTTATTATATACTATGAGTGGCTTTAAGAATATCTCAGAAACTCCTTTAGATATTAATACCATAGCTGATTCCATTAGTGTTTATTCTTTGATAATTTATCTTTATAATAGATTAATTTCCTATCTAGTCACTTTATCATTGATGATATTGAGAATGTGGTCTTCAAGCTTAATCCCAATAAAGTTCCTATTCATGGTGGCTTTAATGCCTACTTCTTTTAGAACTTTATCAAGAATTTTACCTGTGAAGATATCTTGGAATTTTATCTAACTCTAGAATGTTTTTTGTGTGTGGAATAGCACTCATCTGTACCTTATTTTCAAAAGTATAAGTTCAAAGTCTCTTAAATAGTTAAAGCCTATCTCTTGCTACTCCATTTACTATACGATCATTTTGATAATGTTATCTTTAAGGCTTAAGCAAGTTCTACCATCTTTTATCAATCATGCTCATATTGCCTTCATTGAAGGGAGGATTGTAGGTGATAATATCTTTCTTACTTAGGAGTTGCTTAGAAATTATCACTTAGAGGGCTCAAGGAGCAACTGTGTTATCATGATAGACATTCATAAATCTTTTTATGAGGTTAAATGGGACTGAAATTGCTCATTATTAAGGGTGCTAGGGGAGTAAGACAAGGGAATCCCATTTCCCCTACATGTTAACCATTTGTATTAAAATGTTATCTCACATAATCTAGAGAAATGATAGCCAGATGGAAGAATTCAAATTCCATAAAAAATGCAAGACAATGGAAATTGCTCACCTTTATTTACTACTTTTTCTGTGATATACACCAAAAAAGGTAAATTTTTTTAATGATCTCAGTTGATGATTTATCCTCATCTTATATCCTTATTAGAATCTCAATTTGGTTAATTAAAAATCTCCCATTTACTTACTTAGGAATTTCTATTTCCTAACATTTTATTCTGACTGTCAGTTGCTAACTGATATGGTTAGAAGGATAATTAGGAATTGGACTTCCAAATGTCTCTCTTTTTAAGGTAGGCTTTAACTCATTAATTTACTATTAAGTGACCTATATACTTACTAGTCTGCCTACCTATAGCTTCTAAGAGGTTAAGCGGGGAACTAAAAAGCTCTTAAGGAACATCTTATGCATAGGGGACTTGAATACTAAGCCTTTTACATAGACATTGGAAGGATGTTTATGTACCTAAATGTTGGATCTCGTTTCTAGAATCCAACTCATAACAAAAGATCATCAAACATCTAAAGCGTGGTTCCTTGAAATCTCTTCTTGCTCGGATACCATAAATGTTGGATCCTGTTTTCGGAACCCAACCTCGGAATCATAAATCAAAAACAAAGTGGTGGAAACAAATCAAAAGCGGAATTCATGAAATCAAATTGGATCAAAAGCGAAGGAATCGAAAGCCAATCGAATGGCTCGGAATCAAAGAAACCCAAACGATTCAATCAAACTGAAAGTCAAAATTTTGACATCTGAAAACGTGTACGTTAAAGAAACGTTGTGTTGGAAGCCATAAGGTCACTTGATCTAAACCAATCCAATTCGGTATGAATTTTTTTTCATTCCTTAATTAAAGCAAAACCACTTCCAAATGGGTTTTTCATCATTCCTTTGACCTCAATACATTTTCTTCTTCATATTCATTATTATCTCGTCATTTAAACAAAATCTTATTCTTTCTTTTGCCATAAAGCACCTTACACACATATCAATATACCCACAA
>JANZLD010000009.1:9135864-9146290 GCA_026413575.1 Erythroxylum carthagenense | reverse complement strand
CCGATCTTACCACACTGTTTTCTCAAAATCAAACTTTGGAAATCAACTTGTAGGTAATTAATTCAAACATAAAAACTTGAACTTCAATGTGATGAATTCAAACTTATTATTAACATAAGAAATTCACGTATAATTGACATAACAATTTGTTGGATAATAAACTCTTAGGATGGTATATAGGCTGGAAACCCAAGATGCAACTATTATGAGGCTTATCAGTGAAAAATTCTAGGAGCCTAAGAGTCACAACAAGAAGTCCCTTTTCGATTCACAGGTGCAAATAATGTTACGTATTATAATACTTGGTTGGCATATTGATTTATTTGAATGATACTCACATATGTTGATGTTTCTAATTGTGAATTAAAATGGTGGGATAGGTTGATTTCAATTTAGAGGGGAAATAGTCAGAGACTTGTAAAAACTTAGGGGATGCCTTATAAAGTAAAGATTAAATTTTTTCTAAACTTAGGAGAAATAAAGGATACTAACTATGAAATCACTTTTTTAAATAACAGTTTTGCATAAATGAGTAATGTTAATAGATCTTGGTTGTATAGGCAATTAAAACTGGATGGTTTCATTAATCCTGAGTTTGTTGAGGGAGTTAAAGCTTTTATTCATTCTGCATTTTCTTCACCTCCATATATGGATGATCCAAAGACCAGATGTCCAAGTAAAAAGTTCAAACATATTCATTTTCTTCCTATTGATGAAATGAAACTCCATTTGTTAAGAAAAGTGTGCCAAATTATTTTGAGTGCACATGATATGGGGGGGCCATTAATTTGTAGTACCTCAAAGGGTAATGAAGTAAGCTCGTCAATAAATGAAGATGGGTTTGAAAGGGATACTAGATTTATAACAAATAATGTCAGTTCAACTGAAAATCCTTATACCCAAATGGTTTATGATGCAATCGGTTATACCTTTCAGTTAAATATAGAAAATCTTGAAGAAGAACCAAATCCACATGCAAAAAGGTTTTTTGACTTACTAAAATCAATTCACCAGGAATTATGGCCAAATTGTGAGACCACGAATTAATTATCTTCAATTGCTCAAATATTGAACATAAAGTTTGAAAGGAATATTTCTTATCGAAGTTTGGATAAAATTCTTACTTAGTATAATGAATCATTGCCTCCTAATCGTACAATGGTTGATAATTTCTACAATATAAAGAAACTTATTAGGGGTCTCAGTTTGCCAATTAAAAAAATTGATTTTTGCAATTTTGGATGTATGTTGTTTTGGGGAGATGATGTGGAATTACAAGATTGCAAATTTTGTAGTCAATCTAGGCTTAAACCTAGAAATGTTCTACGAAACAGAAATTAATACCCTGGAAGAAGATATATTATTTCCCACTAACTCCAAGAATGAGATGGCATAATGAACATGACTAGGAAGAAGGAAAAATGAGCCATCCATCAGATGCACTCAGGTGGAAACATTTCCATAACACCCATTTTGAGTTTGGAGCTGAAAGTCAAAATGTTAGGTTGGGATTATCGACAGGTGGATTCTAACCTTTTAATCAATTTGACTAATAATTTTCATAATGGCTAATCATAATTACCCCTTATAATTTGCCTCTAAGGATGTGTATAAATGAGGCATATATGTTCTTGATAGTGATTGTGCTAGGACTTACAAATCTAAAGCATAAAATTGATATATTTCTACAACCATTGGTATCTGAATTATATCATATTTGGGAATTTGATGTCGAGACATATGATGTGTCTCTTAAATAAATTTTTTTGTTGAAATCAACTTTGATATGGAGTATTAGTGATTTCCCTGTGTATTCTGTGTTGTCTGGATAGAGCACAACAGGAAAATTGGCTTGTCCTTCTGTAGCGATGATTCTGATGCGTTTTATCTTCTAACAGGCATCATGGTTTGACAACCACAAGAAACTTCTTCCTCCAGATCATCCATTTAAACACAATAAACAAAAGCTTATTAAGAATAGGATGGTACAAACACGTTCTCCCTCTCACAAAGTTGGTGAAAAGATATTGCAAGAGATTGATGAATTAGGATTGCTGAAAGTTACAAAACATAAAGCTGAAGAAGTTAATAGAAGCATTAGGAAAAACTTTGGTTGGAGAAAACGAAATATCTTTTGGGATTTGCCATATTGGAAAAGAAATTTGATACGTCATAATCTAGATGTGATGCATATTAAAAAAAATATTTTTGACAATTTGTTCAACACCATAATGAACATTGAAGAGAGGACAAAGTACAATGTAAAGTCACGAGCTGATTTGAAACTTTTTTGTAAAAGGAATGAGTTAGATAAAGATCTTTGCATGGGTAAATATCCAAAAGCATGTTACACTTTAGAAAAAAAAACAAAAGAAAATTTTATGTTAATGGTTGAAAAGTCTAAACTTTCGCGATGATTATGTTTCAAACTTGACAAGGTGTATGGACATGAGGAAGTGTAAATTATTTGGGGTGAAAAGTCAAGATTGTCATGTGTTTATACAAAGGCAAATTCCAATTACATTTCGGGAGTTGCTACCAAATAAGGTTTAGGAAGCTATAACACAATTATTTTTTTTCAAAAGCTTAACATCAACTGAAATAAAGTTTGCTGAAATGGAAAAAATAGAAAGGAAAATTATAGTTATCTTGTGCAAATTGGCAGGGATTTTCCATACAAGCTTCTTTAACTATATAGAGCATCTACCTACACATTTAGCAGACGAGGCTAAACTTTCTAGTCCGGTTCAATATCTGTAACATCCCATTACCCATGTTAAGGTCGGAATAGAGTATATATGAGTTTAGTGTGAAGTTAGAAAGTGCATTTCATGTTCATGCATAATTTGGCATACACATACACTTGAATATTGAATTTTTGCACATTAAAATGATTGTGCATGCATTCATTGGCATTTTCTGGGTATAATTGATTTATGAATGTGATTTTATTGAGAATTGTGGTTTTTATATGTTAAAAGTTTTTTTGGAGATTATAAATTGTTGGATTAGAATTTTTGGTAAATTTAAGGAAAATTTCTAAAATTTTAGATATTTTTGGACTAGAAAAAAAAGTCAAGTGGCAAGTTAAATATTAAATGACAGTAGAAATTATTGATAAGTGACATTAAGATTTATTGGCAATGCCATTGAAAATTTAGAGACAATTGGAGTAAAAATTGGAATTAATTGGACTAGTTAAATAAAAACATAGTTTAAAGCCTCAGAAATTGGGCAAGTGACACCACTTGCCACTTGCCAAGCAATTCTTAAAGCCACGTTTCTTTCAATTTGAAAGACCAAGTTATTGTTTTGTCTTGCTTTCTTTTTCTTCTTCGTGACTTTCTCCATTTTCTTCAATCTTCTTCACTTTCTTCATGAGTTTTGTTACCAACCTTCTCTAACGTTGAACCTAGCTCTCTCATCTTTCCCTTGCTACTCTCTCTTATTGTTTCTTTCATTTGCCCCAAGAAAACCTAACCTAATCCACCTTTAAGATAATGTACATGGGTTGTATGAGAAGTTAGGGCTTCTTGATATTTTGAAGAATTTGGAGTTTTAGTAAGTAAGTATCATGTTGATCCTTATAAGTTGTTGATATTTGAGATAAATATGGTGATTAATTGACATTACATGATCATGAGAAAAATGATCAATTTTCATGTACACCATGGATATAGGATGTGAATATTAGTGTCTTTTTATGTGTTTTAATGATTAACATGCCATAAGATAGTGTTGAAATGATTTTTGAGTTTGAAAGATCAATGAAAATATGAATGAAAAGAGTGCAGAATTTTTTTTGGAGAAAAGTTGATACATATGCTCTGTTTTATTTTTACTGTATTTACATGAATTTTTGGGTGTTTTTAGAAATGAAATCAAATAAGTTTAGAGTTAAGGAAAAGGTGTAAGGTGATGTCATGATATAGAGAGGATTATAACGATAAGTTTAAGATGAAGTGAAAGTGTTGAAAGAAGATGAAAAAGTACAACAGAAAAATGAAAAAGTGCAGTAAAAAAATGAAGAAGTACAGAAAATGATGAACATGCGAGAATGATGTTCTATTTTTTATGAATGTGTTTATTCATAGATTTTGATTTATTTGTGATCAAGTTGAGCTGAAATTTAAGTGAGAAAGAAGGTGAAAAATGAAATAGAAAGTGTGCAGAAAGTGTGATAAAGGATTGTGATAATTGGAGTTAAATGAAGATTAGTGAAGTAGACAAAATTGCAGAAAAATGTGATATAGAAAAGTGTAGAAATAGGTTCTATTTTTGGTTTGTAATCAATTATGAAATTGTGAATTGTGTATAGAGAATACTGAACTAAAAGTTGAGGTATAACAGAATGATCAACTTGAAATGATAGAATTTTGGCAATATATTGTGTTGGAGTATGTTATATGGAATGTTTTTATTGAACATGCATTTATATTTAGGCTATACATTGATATGTGAATATTCAAATTAGAAGGATTTTGATTTAGATGAAATTAGAGGCATATGGCTACAATTTTTAAGAAAAAATTGAATTTGAATTCTTTCATTAAAGGTCTTGATATTTAGCTTGAAGTTTAGTTTTGGCTTAGGCTACAGCACTACCTGTGACAAAAATTATGTCCTATTTTTATCAAATAAAATGTATTGATGTAGGCCAAATCAGACAAAGTTGTCTTCACAAAAGTTGTATCTTATTCTCTTAGCTTTCAATTGGTATAAAGTTTGTAAATTTTAGATATTGGAATTGAGAGATATGAGTTATACGACTTTGAGTGCACTATCAAGCACTAGCCAAAATTTCTAACGTACTCAGTCTGAAGTACTTTGAGTATAAATTTTGGAATACTAAACCAAATTATATGATCTTGGTGTCATTAGAGAAAAACATAGAAGAACACTTTTCTAGAAGAAAGTATGCCAAATTACTCCATTTTCCTTATCAGAATGATCTACAAAGCGAACCCGAAAGTCTATTTTTAGAAAAATCTGCAACAATCAAATGAGTTATGAAATTAGATTCAAATTGTTTTATGGAGGTGCAAATCATAAGTACAAATTGTATTGATGTGAGTGTTGATACATGAATGATTATGTGATGAGAATAATGGAAAGATACCCGAGATTATCATTGAGCATGCATTGTATATAATCCATATGTATACATATGTGCATAAATGAGTACGTGAATAATTGTACAAATTTGTGATATGTGTAAATGTATATTTTGCATGATATAAAGCAGCGTTTGGAACATCAACATCTAGATATTGTCGGGACTTCGAGAAAAATTTAATAAAATGTAAATTTTAGGTTAAAAATATGCCACCAAAGAGAAAACAGGATATGATGCAGTCAAGGTTTAAGTTACCACGATTTGGAGAAGTCAGAGTATTTCTAAGTGAAGCATCACATTTTGTAAATGCTACAAAATCACCTGATGTACATCCAGCTACTGTACATCTAGATGAGACATCACCTTCTATACCTATTGCTACACCATCCAGCAACCTTGCTATACCATCCACCACCTCTATACTGAGAGAGATATCAGGATAAACATTGTAGATGAAGGAGGTCACCTCTAGCCTAGAGCCAAGGGAGTTGATGTAAGAACTTACATCACAATTGTCAACAATTTGTAAGTAAAATTCTAAAAATTTTGTAATGCATGATAACACCATAGGTTTATATTGAAGTTATAGGTTTTAATTTGAAAATGATCTAAAATAAAATATATATTAGGTTGGTTACGTTTGGAATGTGCTCAAGAAATATCTCATCCAAGTTCAAGGAGATGATGGATCTGAGGGTTATATATGGAAGAATGTCTCTCAAGCGACAAAAGAATTTTGTTATCAGGAGTTTAAGGTACACAAAATATATTCGTTTATCTTTTTTATTTTATCTTAATTTATGCATTAATTAGATAAATATTGTCGTTTATAAGTATGTATAATATACTTTTCTTTTTTTAGAAAGAATTTTTATGGGATTCAAAATTTGTTGCTATAATTTATAATGTATAAGAGAAGTGAGCTCGTATACATTATAGAGACTTTATTACTTCAATACATGAGAATGATGTACGACTACCATATATATATTTGAAGAAATATGGAGTCGTTGGCAACATTATTCGATATCACCTGTGGCAATATCTATTTCAGAGCACAATTTTGTCAATAAATGTGGAGGACCAGGCAGATGGAGTCTACCCGTACACACTTGAGGATCTTTGACATACCAGGAGCATGCAGTTCAACTTGTAAGTATCAAAACTTTACACTTATATTCTGATTTTTGTATTTTGATCTATGAAATTTGATTTCAATGTAATTGGACGTATGAAATTTAAAATGAAAATGTATGTACATTATGGAGAATAATAATGTTATAAATGTTTGGTTCCATTAATGACTGTGTTGTTGAGTAAATTTTTTTTGTCTAACAAGGGGTAAATATCATCAAAATAGAGAAAATTCAAGGAAATTCTGTTGAAATTTTTGTAAATTGTAGTTTACTTATAAAAATTTCTTCTGATGCAAGAAAAGTCTATAGATAGGAAGCCTATACCATGCCAGCTCTTTTTACAAACACACATCAAGAAGTATGATGGTATGACCTTCATTAATACTCGATGTAGACAACTTCATATATGTAAAGTTTATACTTTAATATTAATTCTTAAAAAGTATCACTTATTAACATAAACAATTATAATAATATGACCAAATACAAGAAATCATTTAACGACAGTCTTAGAACTCTAAACTGTTGAAGAGAATCAGAAATATCTTGATCCAGTAGGTAGTAAGGACCGCCATGGAAGAATTTTTAGGTTAAGTTCATTTGCAAACACAATTTATTTGTAATCCTTCACATCCACTATAGCTGGATCTAGTAGGCGGTCCACATCAAATGAGAGAGTCCTTCAGCTTAAGAGCAAAGTAGAGAGGCTGATGGACTGCATAACTTAGCTCTGTAATGAGGTGGACGAGTTGAAGGGTAAGGACAGGACCTCATCGTAGCAGTTAGAGCATCTGCATTTACCACCTGTATAACTTCTGGATAAGTGAATGTATTTGATGGTCTGCTACTCTTAAGTTTTGTATAAATTTTTAATTTACAATTATTTTCAAGTTACTTATTTATGTACATTATAATTTTTTATCAATCAATGTTATATTATTTATAAAAATTAAATGTAAAAAAATCATAAGATTATCGATAAAAACTTGGGTAAGAAATGAGAAATAGTGGTTTAAATTTATCATATTTAAATTTCTCAACAAAAATACAATATTATATCATTAATTAGCATCAGAGTGATATATTTCATAAGTAATTTACTGACAGAATATATCACTCCGTCGGTAAGTTATCGATAGAATAATATATTCTTTTGGTAAAAATTTAGCGACGGATAGTATTTTTCGTCAGTAAATTTAGTGACGGAATATTGTATATTCGTTCGTAAATTTAGCGACGAACATTTAACTTACCATCGGTAAACTCACAGAGGGAATATTGTGATTATATTGGCAAATTAGAGACAAAATATTCTAAATTCTTTGGTAGATTTACTTAAATTTACCAATAGAAATACAAAATTTTGTCACCAAATTATTGAAGAATGTACAAAATTTTTTCACTAAATTTGCGACGGATTCCTTATATCTGTCGCTAAAGTTTACCTACAGTCGTTTTTCTGACGACTCTTTCTGTCGGTAATTTCCGTCGCCAAATTTATTTCCCGATAGAAAATTTTTATTTTTCGTCGGTAATTTTCATCGCTAAAACTATTTTTCTTATAGTGTTTGAATCCATTGATTTCTGATTGTACTATTTCGTGATAGTCAATATTGTAATAACCGCAAATGCATTACGTAATTGTAGCTAATACTAGAAAATATGGGCCGATCCTGTGGAGATTATGAATACTAGTACTTACCTTTCCCTATCATCTAACTTAAGAATTGATTTTAGATTTTTAATGAAAAAAAACTAAAACTAAGGCAAGTAAAAAAATAGCAAATGAAATTGAATAGAAAATTGAGGAAGCTCTGTAAAATTATCGATATCAGATACTTAATATTTAGATTCCAAATCTTCTAAATTATAACATATTGATCTTTTATCATGTAATTATTTGATGATTAATTATAACGTGTAGATTTCTATAGTATGATAATTAGGAATAAGATCACAAGAATTATGAAACTTGGTTAGGAAGGTGAGCAGCGACGGTGAGCAAGAGACCATGGAGCCATTTGGTTGTGGATTCTCCAACAAAAGCATCCACGGTTGAAAAGCTAAAATACTATAGCGTTCTCCTCCACTCCGTACCGCACTAAAATGTCTCTTCTTTTTCTTTTTATCCTTCTAACAATGTATTGCGCATTCCCAGAAACCAATACATAGCAGACCCAAAAAGTTAGGGAACCCTTACCGTACTCTCCTCCTCCTCTCACTTCCTAAATTATAAACCCCAAGGTGCAAGTGAGTTGATAAAGAACTCTCCTAGTTTAAGTGAAGTCGTAGGTTCAAACCCTTCTCATGTATACAACCGTTTAAAACTTGAAGTTAGAGCTTTATTTTCCTTTCGGTCAGTGGCTCGAGATATCAGGATAAGATGAGTAGGGGGATTAGGCTTCAAATTTTCACAATCCAACAAGTGCAAGGGACACGCTTATGATATCAACAACTATTGACTCTTGACTCAAAAAAGGGTGACCTTATATCACAATTTATAGGTTTTCGAGTAAGATTATCCAAAATATGCATGCCCAAACAATACGAATATACAGGTTATAAGTGGGTGGATTTGCTTTTACTATACACCCATATTGTAAGGTGAAGAAGGACCGTCATTTTGGAAATAGTTGTTGCACTTTCATGTCACTTAAGAGGACAGGAAAACAGAAACTTTCCCATCGTGATCTCGCAGATTTGATGTTGAAGCCAACTTCTCATAACCAAAATGGAGGTGAATTATATGGTTTTGGACATACCACTAGAACGTCACTCTGGCCTTTAAATCACGTCAAACCCGACAGAGTTGGATTGAAACACCAAGCATCAATCAAGCATCAGTTAGCAAGTCAACACCTCTCACACATTGTTGTGGATTTAAACAAGTGAGATCCACTGAAGTAGTACGAGGGAGGCTACACCACCAACTCTTCAGATCAATTTTGACAAGGAAACCACTGAACTTTAAAATGGATCACGCCAGGCCAACATGGCACCGGGACATGATTTATTGAAGTTGAATATCTAATCACTTGGGACTCTTCAACCACCTTTTCAAGAAACTACATAATCACTTTGTTCGGTTCTCCAAAACTCTCTTTCCTTTTTGCAAATTTCGATCATGGATGACTCTCCATTTCAATTAGTAACCCTGATTAGAACTTGCTTTTCCTGTTAAGTCAACATTATCCAACTACCAATTAGCTGTAATTATCAAAATTGAGAAAATAGAGGCACTCTGCTTGATCCTTTCTGTTGACATAATAATCATTTTCCGTACCCAACTTGGTTGGTAACTCTGGGCTTTAGGGACTGTTAAGACCCGTCTAATTAAATTGGAAACACCGATCAAACGAGAAAAGGGGCATGTAGTGGCGAACAATTTTATCTGGTTCAACGAAGGGAGGCTAATCATTGTCAAAATATAAACAATAAAAGATTTTTTGAGTGAAAAATAAAATGAATTTTTAATATTTATTTTTTAATTATAAATATAGCATACATATTTTTTAGTTAAATAAATATTCTCATATTACAAAATTAAGTAATATTTTTAATTAATATGAAAACTTATAAGTCAAATAATCAAAAACTTAATATTATATAAGAATTTCAAATAAAAATCATATTATGCAATATATAACATCAGGGAATTATACCATCAAAAACTAATATTTTGATGAATAATATTTTCAAATGAAGATTAATTAATCAATATTAATAATATTGGGAGCAATAGTTAAAGACCCTGATAGTGAATTTTGTTGTATTTCAAAATTACTATAAAATATTTTAATTATTTTGTGTCTTTTAAAAATAAAATTGATCTTTAGTTATTCAATTTTTAAGATTTTTTAATTTAGTTTTATTCTTTTGTAATTTTAATTTAAGGAGTGTGTTTTTAAAATGCATATAAATTATGTTTAAACATTATTTTTATTAATGTAAGGTGTTCATTAGATAGTAGGTGAATATTTATTTATTACTCACACTAATAAATTTTGAACTTAAAGATTAATCACTCAATTTAATTTTTAAAAAGTTTAAAAATTAATTAATGTTGAACCCCGTCTCCGAGACCCAACATTCGGAAGTACACAAGCATAGCAAGCCTAGAAGACCCATAACCGACAACACACTGGCCATAAAAGGAGGAAAAACTTGCATTAGA
>JANZLD010000009.1:9101450-9122598 GCA_026413575.1 Erythroxylum carthagenense | reverse complement strand
TTAGAGACGGTCTCCTTTGGCCGTTATGGTTTGAGTTTGTTGTATAGACACATGGATCCTGGCTTTCGGGAAGGTCTCGGAACAAAAAATTTTTGTTTTCCGCACCGTGGGCATGTGATGCTCACACCGGGATTTTCCTACACATAGTCCGGTGATTATAAAAGAGGTAGAGGGGGACTTCACTATTAGAAAGAATAGGAAATCTAGGAGGACACAAAGTAATGGTTCTGTTGTGACTTTACTGTTATGGATTTAGTTTTTTGGAATGTTCGGGGTCTTAATAACTCTAAAAAGTAATTAGTTGTGAACGTTGTGCTTAAGAGATTGTTGGTTTCTTTTTTGTTCTTGATTGAGTCTCGGATTAAGTCACTCCACTTTTTAAATAATGTGTACTCTTCATTGTTTCCTAGATGGCTTTCTTATAGTAACTTAGAGCAAGGTTCTAATGCTAGGTTAGTGATAGTTTGGAATCCGGATTGTTTCCTGTGTGTTCCTAAATGCACTAGTGATCAATTGGTACACTTAGAGGTTACTTCTATAAACAGCTCTTTAGTCTTCTTTTTAACTTGTGTGTATGGGTCTAACAATTACAATCATAGGAAAAATCTCTAGTCTGCCTTTTCAAATCATAAATACTCTGTAAGAAGCCATCCTTGGATTATTACGGGGGACTTTAATGTTGTTTTATTCTCTCATGAGGCTGAGCCTATCAGTCCCTCAGCTATTATTGGTATGAGTGATTTTAGCCAGTGTGTTGAGGATTGTAATTTATATGATCTTAATTCTAGTGGTCCTAATTTCACATAGAGCAATAAGAAAAGTGGTGAGCTCTTTATTGCTAGGAAGTTAGATAGAGCCCTTATTAATGCTGTCTGGAGTTCTAAGTTTCCTAGATCTTATAGGGTTATCCATAATCCTAACATTTAAGACCATTCCCCTATAATGATTAGGTCCTCAATAGATAAGCCGAGGAGACCCTCCCCTTTTAGGTTTGTAAACTTCCTAGTTTTATAACCAAACTTTCCCCAAATAGTAGAAGAAACTTGAATATTCAAGTCCAAGGAAGCCCTATGTTTTGCATTGTGGCCAAGCTTAAACTGGTGAGAAATGCTCTCAAAATGCTTAATTATGGTCAAGTAGGAGATGTGAATGCTAGAGTTGAACGTTGCTAAATAACTCTTGACCATATACAAGATCAAAAGAGACATTTTCCTAGTAGCCCCTTCCTGGTTGACAAGGAAATCGAGGCTATTAATAACTTGATTAGAGCCTTAGATGTTCAAGAGTCATTCTACAAACAATCTTCCCATATCAAGTGGCTCAAAGAGGGGGATAGAAATACCAAATTTTTTCACAATTCTATCTTAGTAAATAGGAATAGAAACAACATTCACTCTCTCCTAGGAGAAAATGGCATTAGAATTGTTAAAGTAGAAGAGATTCAAAACCAATTCTTAGCTTTCTTTCAAAGCACTATTGGGACTAACAAGGACCTTCCTCCTTCTAAAGAGTTTGTGGAAAATTTTTTCCCCAATAAGATTTCTGATACTCTTAAAAACAAACTCATTGCTGAAGTCTCAACATAGGAGATTAAAGATGTTGTCAATTCCTTTAATCCTAACAAGGTTCCTGGTCTAGATGGGTTTAATAGGGTTTTCTTTAAACATACTTGGCATATAGTAGGGGATGATATCACTAGGGCTATCTAAGACTTTTTCCATCATGGGAGGCTTCTCAAAGAGATCAATTCTACTTTCATCACTCTTATTCCTAAAAAAGATAATCCTTCCACAATAGTTGACTATAGGTCTATAGGATGCTGTAACTTTATTTATAAGGTGATTACAAAATTCATGGCTAATAGGCTTAGAGAAATACTCCCTCACATCATCAACCCAAACCAAAGTGCATTCATTAAGAACCGTTGAATTAGGGATAATATCTTGTTGGCCCACGAGATCTTCAAGAATTATCATCTTGCAAATAACCATTAGAGCTTTGCTTTCAAGGTGGACTTACAAAATGCATATGATTCGATCCATTGGGATTTTCTATTAAATGTGCTAATAGCTGTAGATTGTCCTCTCAAGTTCTTTGATTAGATAAGAGAGTGTATTACCTCTCCTGCATATGCTATTTTGATCAATGGATCCCCCACAAAATTCTTTCCATGTAAGTCATGTCTAAGACAAGGGGATCCTTTATCTCCTTTACTCTTTATTACCTGTATGGAGATTTTATCAAGGAGGCTCAATGCTTACATAGATGGTAGTAATTCCTTTATATACCACTAGAGATGTAAAGCTCTCAAACTCACCCATCTTTGGTTTGATGATGATCTCCTAATGTTTTATTGTGGTGATTTGGCCTCGATCCATACCTTACTTGATTGCCTAAGAACCCTTTCCAAGTTTTTTGGCATGGTAATGAACCTGTCTGGGAGTCATTTCATTGTTTCTCTAGATATTGATCAAATGGCCCACCAAATAGAAATCATGTCAGGTCTTAAAAGAGGTTAGCTTCCCATTTGATACATGGGATTTCCTCTTCTAACAGGTCGGTTGTCTAAGAGGGATTGTTTATCCTTGTTGGAAAAAATTGACTCTAGAGTCAACAAATGGACCCATTAAATATCTTTTATACTAGTAGACTGCAATTAGTTATCTCATTCCTTTCCACCTTTTAGGTCTGTTAGTCTAGCCACTTCATCCTCCCCACTTTCATTATTAAGGAAATAAAGACAAAATTTAGGAATTTTTTGTGTTCAAGGAAGGTGGAAA
The DNA here is from genome assembly GCA_026413575.1 of Erythroxylum carthagenense. Lineage (NCBI taxonomy): Eukaryota > Viridiplantae > Streptophyta > Magnoliopsida > Malpighiales > Erythroxylaceae > Erythroxylum > Erythroxylum carthagenense. The sequence continues at coordinate 9,119,818 of JANZLD010000009.1, read as the reverse complement.
CAAAAGCTCATGCTATGGTAAAATGGAATGATATTTGTAATTAAAAAAAAAGAGGAAGGTCTAGATATCAAACACTTTTCTACTTGGAATAATGTGTTGCTAGGGAAAAGAATTTGGTTTCTGTTTAATGATAGGGAAGCTTTGTGGGTCAGGTGGGTTCACACAATTATTCTAAAAGGGAAAATTTTTTGGATTACCTCTCCTAACAACTGTAGTTCGTAGAGATGGAGGAAGATTTTGTATGTTAAGGACCAAATTAGGAACCAATCTAGATTTAGAATTGGAAATGGAAACTCTCCTTTCTTATGGAAGGATCTTTGGCATCCAAAAGGTATCTTGATGACTCACTCTACTCCTAGGGTGATAAATGGGTCGGAACTTCCTATGATTGCAAGAGTGTCTGACATAATTAGGAATAATGAATGGTGCTAGCAGGAATCAACAGTTGGGACTATTAGTAACGTAGAACCTTTATAATTCCTTCCAAATTCTTCAAGAGAGGATAGTTTAGAATGGCTAGATAGCCCTTTGAAGATGCATACAAATGCTTCTGCATACACCTTCATGAGACCTCCAAATCAGACAGTTACTTGGTATAAAATTGTATGGAATAAAAGGAATAGTCTTAGGTGTTCCTTCATCTTATGGTTACCCTTCCTGAATAAATTGTAGACAAGGGACAAACTTCTTTACCTCCACACCCCAAATTGGTGCTCCGTGTGTGCTTTAGACTTGGAGACTATTGAGCATTTATTCTTTAAATGTCCTTTCTCTAAAATAGTTTGATTCAAAAGTCTAAACCACTTCCAAATCCACCTACCTCACGTAACCACTCTTCAATCCATTTTAATATGGGTTAACCAGTCACCTACCTTCAGTACCTGTGACATAAATACCTTCTTCATTATCCTTTTTGTTATTGTTTATAACCTATGGACTGAAAGAAACTTGCGAACCTTTAAAGATGAAGCCCTGTATATAGGAAGTTTCAACACAAGAGTGATCTTTCAAGTTATGGAACACCTCAGTTCAGAGAAGGTAAAATGTATGTGATTTTTATTTCTAATGAAATGTCAGTAGGTTTGACTCCAATTCCAAGTTTTGGAAAAGAAAGGGTAATCCCAATCCCTACTTGATTGCTACAAAAGGAGCACCATAAGATGAAGGGCAAACCCCAATCTCCACCAAACTTTGATTATGGAAACATGGTAACTAAAGCTACAAGGGGATTCCAAGACCCCTCACCCACGAACGTTCCCTGTAAACAAGGAAGTTCATATCGGAATCCACTAAAAAGATTTTGCATAGAAAGGTGAAGAATCAAATTATGATGTATTGTTTCTCAGGTTAAGGATTAGTAGGGAGGCTGGATTGATTGATGGGACAAATGTGTTTGTTGCATGAAAGTGAGCTACTGGCAAGAGGGTTTTGATATGATCATCGTAGTGTAGTCTTAGCTTGGCTTGATATGGTGGTTTGCAAGATGATGGGAAACTTTGTAGGGCTTTTTATGTTTTTTTGTGAGTTATGGTTTAGTTATGAGATTGCAGCTTGGGCAATCTCTAGTTGTACATAACTTCTTATTATTTATAAATTTTTACTGATTTACCAAAAAAAAAAGTTATCTAGGGAGAAGTCATGCTTTCTCTTTCTAGAAGCCATTTCAAATTAAATTTTGCTAAGTTCCTAATGCATAAAAATTGTAGAAAAATACAATTAAACTGACAATATGTTTAAAATGAAAGTAAATTAAAGAAGATTAAATTATCAATCTTCCAAAAATAAAAAAAAACACAAAAACTAAACAAATAGAATTTTAAATTGAAAATACAATGGAATAACTTGAATGAATCTTAGGGCTTTGAATATGGATTGTCGATGTACATTAGTTGTAAAAATGTTTTATTTAGTATTTTCTATGTTTTCTTATTTAGACTACATTAACTTAATTAGGTTTATGTTATGTTTTATTTAATCGTAGATATGCTATTTAAGAATGAATTGGTCAAATGATTGAAGAGTTTTACTAGGAAAATATTTTTAAGCACAATCTTAGGCACAAGCATGTTGTAACCCCATGTCTTTATATTGATGAAAGAAGAAAGTGAGAAAGTTAGACATGTCCTAGCACAACTGTGTGCTAGGACATGTTCTCTTTTAAAAATAGAAAGTGAAGATATGGTTTGACACACAGGGAGGTTATAGTTCATGTCATATGACGAAAGGGATGCAAAGGAGTACACGTCTTAGAATATACATGTGCCTATTCTTATTTTCTTCTGTTGAAAAAATTATGTAGGTGCAGTGCTAGACACGATCTTAGACTTATTCGTGTTTTATATCATGTTTTTGGCAAACAACCTAAACAAACAGAGGACAAAACCTTTAGCTATTTTCAAGTTTCAATTTAGGGGTATTAATCTTCAGGGAGGAAAAAGTCCTAAAGCACATCTTACAATTGAATTCAATAGAAGGAGGGATATGGAATCATTCATAAAAAGTGCATTAAATCAAGAATTTAAGATTTTCATTAGAAAAACCTTTTCTATGAATTCTTAAATTTTTTTCTATTGTTTTAAGGATGATTTATGACTAAGTTTACTTATATGTAGATATAAGGAACCTTAATTTTTCTTATATAGATTGACTTACGTATAAATATAAAAGAGTTCTATGCTTTTGAAATATTTGTATTGATATTACAGTTAGTTAGATACAAAAGAAAGTTTAAAGTAGATATTGATTTGCATGCAAATGTTTAAAAGAACCTTTTTGTGGATTAAAATAAACACTACTACTAAATATTGAATGGGGTAATATAAATAAATCTCTATAATGCTTATGATGTTAAGATAAAACATTTTATTAAATTTCATAAAACTTTGTTAATTCTTAAATGTGTTAATCATAAATAAATACATTTTAATTAATTTACAGATGTGTGGTTATACATTGAAAATAAACCTAAAAGGAATTCTTATCTAGATGTTACACATTATCTTATTTCTTTATATTAAATACTTGCTTTATTCTATTTCTAGTTATATCATAATCTATTCAATATAGTATTAGGTTTAGAACAAATCAATTACTCTTTTTATTTCCAGTACCCTATTAGGTGGATCGATAAGGGAACAATGTTAAATAGAAAAAGATAAATAAAAAAAACAATTCTCGTATAAATTATTGAAGGAAAAAAGAAGAAGAACAAAGAAGAGTGTTTAAGTTTGTTTTTTGAAAAGTGAAAAGAATTCATTAAATAGCCTAATCAAGAGTATCAATGAAGTTTTAATACATGACTGTACAAAAGTCAGGTTACTACAAATGTAATCATAATCTTACAACCAAATTTTAATCAAAACAACTAGTAGATGTGATGGCATTGGTCATTCCAAATTCCATCCTCTTATCAGGGAGATTTTCATTCCATTTATTGCTTTGTGAGCTCCTACTATTCCTCTAATCTAATCTAGCAGTAGATTTTGTGAGCAAGACAATATTTCTCTAATTCACAATTTTTGAATAGTTTGTGGTTCCTTTCACACCAAATATAATACGCAGAACAATTTATTCAAAGGCTTAGACATTACTAATCTTTCCCTAATCCTCTATACTGATTCTTAGCCTAAATAAGTATGTTATCCAAGTCTATAAATGGAAAAACATATTCACATTATGTAGAATTCTAGTCCAGATAGTGCTAGTGTAGCTACATTGAAAAAATAGAAGATTAATAGTTTTATGCTCAAGATAACATAATGTGCATAGCTGATGAGTATAACCTCAAATTTTGTCTTTGTTTGTTAGTCGCTAATATGCTAAAAGCTAGAGTCCTTCAGGTAGTATTCATTAGTCCATTTGGTACATAGTGCCTCTTTATTAGTAATTAATCTCCAAATTCTCTTAGGCACTGGGATTAATTGAATCAATTGTATTGAGACCAATCCTAGTCCCTCCTCTTGTTTTCTCCAGCATAGCTGCTCCTATATGATTTTTGTACCTTTAGAGATATTTACCTTTCCAGACCATAGAAAATTCTTAATGCATCTTAGGTAGAAAGATATCGGTGCTCTAGTGTAAATGAAGATGCCTTAAGAGTGAAGCGAGAAGCTAAACTCTCTCAGCTTGTGACAAAGCTTTGTTTTTCCATACGTTTATTTTTCTCTTGCAAGTCTTTCGAATTACTTGGAAATATTTTTATCTCATTTTCTTAGAAGAATTTGGAACTCCTAGGTGGTATTTTTCACTTTAAAAGAGAAATGGATTTTTCTTTTCAGTTGGGTAACCCTTAAACTTGAAATCCTAAAAAATAAGTCAAAATAGTTATACATTATAGACAGAGTGGTTTGGTCAACTCCACTAAACATGATTAGATCATTTGCAAAGCTTAGATGAGTGATGTTTAACTCCTTTCATTTATAGTGGAATTTGAAGTTGCAAAACTTTAAGTGTTCTTCCTGATCAACCTGGTAAGAATTTTTATGGAAAGAGCTAGAAAGTAGGGGAAAGAGGGTCCCTTTTCCTTACGCCATTGTTTTCTTAGGATACCATTGACAAGGACACTAAAGGAGGAGTTGATAAGAATGAATTGATCCAATTTATGAACTTACTAGGAAGATTAGACCTTAATCACTAAGATATTATAAAAAAAATGGATTTGCCTTACATGAAAGCACTTTGGGAGTAATGGATGATGTCTTTCAAGGTTTCCTTTAGTCTTTGAGTTAGTAGGTTGGATAGAACTTTGTACATAATATTACAATAGGAAACTAGACAAAAGTCCTTTAACTATTGAAATTGGAGATTTTAGGAATCAAACATATGTGGATGGTGTTATATCTTTCAGGATTTACTAGTTGACATGAATTCCTAAGTTACCTCAAGTAGGAGACTCCCAATGATATCCTAAATAAATTGAAAGAATTGAGCATTATATCCATCTAGGCTTAGTGCCTTTCTTAGATCTAGGATGATGAGAATGCTTTTGATTTCTTGATAAGATGCAAGCTACAACAAGCTTGAAGATCCTTATAGTAATTGAATACCATCTTCTCAATTGTAACTTTGTCTATAATCAACTGGTCATCTTCATCCAAAAAATTTTGATTTTGTTAAAATTTCTTCTAGCTATAATAGATCCGTGGAAAAACCTTACATTGTAGTTACCTTCTCTCAACCATGTCGTTTTTGGCCTTTTGCATTAGCAGGGAGTTTTGTTCAATAAGAGCACTATTAAACACTTCTATTTTCCTAATTTCCTTAAGTTTTAGCTCCTAATTGTTAAAATCTTGATAGCAGGCCTCCTATGCCTTCCTTATCTCTTTCTTGGCATCTTATAATATTTGTGTAGTTAGGGCCTCCTATTTTAAGATACTGCCTTAATTTATCTAGGAGTATTTATATCAAAGTGTTTTTCTCATGTCAAATGATTATTTGACTTTTCAAATAAGTTATAAATGCTTTTATGTTGATATAAATTCATTACTATCATTCAACAAAGGGTTATAAAGATGTCTGAAACTTGAAATATTTTTTTCTCATATATGCTTATTTTATGCATTTTATACATTAAGTTAAATTATATCAGTTTAGTTAAAGTTTGAAGGATGTATAGTAAATTGAATTATGACTTGATACAAATAGATAAATTCCTAACAATTTGATGAACTATTTAATTGAATAACTTGTGAAGAATCTTGATTGATATGGATGATTTGTTAAATTTTTTCCTAGAATTCCTTCCTATTTATATTTAGAGTAACGGATTTAATTTCCTTGAGGAAAAGAAAATCTTTAAGTGTGGCAAATTTTCATAAATGTTAATTACACTATATTTTTAACACGATATTTTAGAGCATTATGCTTGTATTTTTTTAATTTGTTTATAGGATTTGGTACTTAAAATGACTTGTATTTTATTTCAAGTCTTGTTTCAATCCCTTAATAAAGAAGGATTAAGGTTAGGAAGATTTGAGTTAAGATGGAGCAAAGAGTGAAGGAATCGAAACATCAATTAGTATTGTGTTGCTTTTAGTGTTCAATCATGCTCTATTATATTTCTAAGAGAGTTAACATACCTAATAACATGTCATTATTACATTCTTGTGCTCTAACTGTTTTCAATAAGTGAGCATTCTATTTTATGAGCATCTAAAATGTCTTACCATGTTCAGGGTATGTTCACGAATATTGGATCAACATAGTGCCATTTTCTAGACACATGTTAATAGTGATTGTTATAGAAAAGGAACTGAGAAGAGTGTAAAAAAACACTAGATGCCAAAATGGTAAAATATTTGGGTCATATTGTATGGAAAAGTTAGGGTTTCATATTTAAAAAAATAAGAGAGAGAAGAGAAAAGGAAGACAATTTTAGGAGGGCCAAAAATCAGTCACAAAGTTGATGAAAAGCATTTCAGAATGGAAAACTAGAAGATTCATCAATAATATTCAAGATTTAAGCCATTAAAACTCAAACTTCATTCTTGTTATCATTTTTGTTTATTATGGAGTTTCTTTATTTTATTATAAACTAAATCAGGATATAGACTAGCTAAGAAGAACCATAGAATTATATTTATATTAATTTCTTGTAATGAATGAAAGATTGTAATTTCTTGAGAACTATTCATACTTGTTTATTTTATTGAACCATAGTAATAAATATAGAAGATTCAAATTCAAATTTGTATAAAGGATTAAAGTAGTTAAAATGATATTATATAAAATTTGGTCATAATATGAATAATGAGAAATAAATTGGTCGCTAAAGATAGAGTTACATTTACCTTCTTAACTAGGGTGAAATCTACCAATAGAATTTATACATTGAATTAATGTGCTCCTAAAAGGTTTTGACTTAAGAGAGCTTTTGGTCAAACTAATTAAAGATAGTGTTTGTATGTCTTACCCATCAAAGTAAAGTTGTAACTTTGGAATTTGTATCAGTATAAGTAACTAGGATTAACCATGAAATTAATATAAATTCAAGAATAGGAAAGGTTCTAGGTGAATCATCCAGATCTATTATATTTGCAGATTGTTTGTTTTTATCCATTAACTTGACTAATCAACTCTTATTTGCTATTTTATATTTTGTTAATTTTCCTTTTTTCAATTTAATCACTTGTCTTGTTAGATTATATAATAGAAAGATGGTTACTAATGGTAGTTATAGTCCTTGTAGAATTGAGACTCGACTTACAAAGATATGTACACTCACTTTTGTGTTTCTTTTTATGTATATTACACTAGATATTTAAAACTAGATAGGCCCATACATAATAAGAGATTTCATTAGACGTGACACATACAAACTCGAAAGCTTGGATGGCTTATAAATAATTAGGACTTGGAATGCCCTACACCTCAAACCTTACTATATTTAGTTTCATGTTAGTGCAATATGCATTTCAAAACCTTTGGTCATATAACTACAAACTTGAAGAGCCTTAAAATTTCATAATCACAAAAAAGTGTAAAAGCGTCAAACTCAAAGAAATATATAAATGGTAGATTCAATGAATCTCGACGTATTAGACATACAAAATGCCAAATGATAAACTTATAAAGCCTCAAAATGTTAGACTTAAAACTACAAATCACAAACTCAAAGTGTCTCAAAACATTATACATAAAATAGTCAAACGAAAATCTCAAATAGTCTTAAAACATTAGACTTACAAAGTGCAAAATAATAAAATCAAAGACTCAAAAATTCAAACTTGCAAAAACTTTAAATGGAAAACTCAAGGAATCTTAAAAGTCATACACGCAAAACATGAAATGACAGGCTTATAGACTCCCCAAATGTCAAACCAAAAAAGTCAAAAGAAGTCATTCAAAATAGTCTCAACATGAGACACAAAAGATATGAATCACACTCTCGTAAGAAATTTGAACTCATCTTGGTGCAAAGTTTAGCAAAAATCTGGGTAAACATCCAATGTGACATGTTATACTAGCATTCAAAGAATTATCACTAAACAATGGTCTTATAAAGATCAACCCGTTATTAAATATATTGACTGGCCTCAACCAAAGGCAAAATTGCTACTTCATTTTTAAGTTAGAAAATAGCTATGGTACTCACTTTAAAAGCTAACTGGTTATCTTCAAATAGGATTACAAAATTGTCTGCACTATACTTGGGTTTAGGATCATTGGTCCTAGACTTGGGGACATCCATAATAGAAAAGGAATCAGTAGACAGGTCTAGATGCCCACTATTGACTAAATCTTTATAGGCCTAAAATCCTCCAAGGTAGGATTAATTGTGTCATATTGTCATAATTCTAGCACTAAAAAATGTTTTCCTTGAGAAAAGCATGAAAATCTTCCAACTTGAAATCCTTCATTATGAAATAAACTTCTTATTCATGGAAGGCCTTACATAATTGCTTGTTCTCTACCTTATGAACCTTGATTTGGGTATAACAATGACTAAGCGGCTTCTGCAAGCCGTTAATCTCTTCAAACTACCACTGCTCTCTATCCTTCCACTTTTGCAGCTCTGTAGTTTTGAGTCTGGTCAACTTGGCAATTTTATCATTAAATCTCTGACTTTGTGTATTAGCTGGAAACAAACAATGTACGTATCACCTTCAAAAGGAAATGTTATATCTTCACCGTAAAGCAAAGTATAAAATGACGTATATGTAACAAACTTATGGAATGTGATGCTCTATGGTGTTTTGAATTGTCTCCCACTCAGCATCATTTATATGCTTCTCATCATTGGGAAGCATGGCTCCACTCAAGACTTAATGGTCTCATATTGTTGGCATCGAAGACACTGTTCTTAACTTTAACAAACAAATAGGGATAGATCATAGATATCATCAACCAATATACCTTCACCTATGTCGTGCCAAGAGTCATAGGGAGAAAGAATACAAACTCTACGTTATGGCTCTTTTGGATAATGTTGGAGACTGCATTAGGTTCAGGCAAGTTTATATATAATCTTCTCCTACCTCACTACACCTTTAGAAGTCTCGGAATTATTCTCGATTTCCACAAGGTATATTGTGTTTTCTCTTTTCACAAAACTCACTAGACTTGGCTTTGCCCATCTTCATAGCCGTCTTGTCTATATGATTCATATCCATATCTATAAGTCAATATAAATTTGTCAACTTCAAGAATTTAATTAGTAGATCTGTAACATTCAGAATATTGTCAGAACCAACTCTTCGGTGATGTCTTATCAAGAAAGAGATACCAGATTCAACTAAAGCGTGAGCGTGAGCGTAAGCAAATAGCAAGCTACTATTTCTGTTTAGTCATCTAACCTAGGACTAGTACCTGGCTAAATAAGCCGAAAAGTCCACTTAATAGTATCTTCTAGGGAAAGGACCACAAACTTCCTCTTCCAATCATTGGTTTAGTACTTTAGAGGTTTTCCTACCTTAATCGCTACGCTAGGTTTATTGTTTAAACTATACCATCGAAAGAACTTCCATGCAGGCCTTCGTTGATGCAAAAACTTAATTAACTCTATAGACTATTCCGTGTTCAATAAATGATAGAAAACATGCCCAATATTAAGCGTCATGAGGGAGAATACAAACATGTGAATACATGAAAACATACCTTTAATAGTAAAGTACAAATCTTATTATATGATTGCTACCATAAGACAGGATCGCAGAAAGGTTGACTTGCAATATAATGTTTACTCAGAAAATAGACCTATAAATAATAATGTTCCTTCTTAGCCTGAAGACAACATAGAATTGGGGAGATAAAATCAATCTATAATGACTTGGGACAAACTTGAAGTCAAAAGTTTTTGAAGATGGTTTCATTTTAAGATAGATTTATGGTTGGGTCTTTCAAGCTGACTTCTCTATTTTCATAAACATATTTATGGTGGTTTGGATTTTTAAAAGAAGAAAATAAAATGAGACTAACTAATAAAAACAAATTAAAGAAAATATGCAAAAAATGATAAAAGTGGAGAATTCAATAGGGACCCGATTTTTTGGTTCAATCTTAGCCTATATCCTAATTAAGCATATTTTATTAATTTGTTGTTCTTTAACCTCTCCTAGTAATTATTAATCGTGGGTTAACAATTGACCCGAGTTTTTACTTTGGATTTTTTTAATCAAGATATGATCGTTAATTAAATCTAACTACTAAATAATCTAGGATACGATCTCTAGATTTAATTAGGCAGTAATATTACGAATTAGGATAATCCATTAATCAAGGCAACAACCATATACGATGTGTCATTTAGCCTAGATCATGTTATCCCTAAGATTACGAATCATCGGACGCTATATATTAATTTCAACATAATAATTACGAATTATATTATAAAAATGGGTTTGCAATTAATGATTTATAAACGCATTAAAATCATCATCTCACAATACCCATTGGGTTCATACACAAATAACCGAACAATAATGAAAATCTGATTATCCATACACCAAATCCAAATCAATATGTCTAGGATAACACAATCAATTTCTAATGAGTGAAAGAAACAACAAAATAATTAAAAAAATACTTAACCTGGGTTGTCGGCATCGATGTCACCTCCAAATTGACATCGGGACGTCTAGCCCTTCATGGGTCTTTTCTTAGAAAATGCTTCAGCCCAAAACTAACCCTATCAAAGCTCCCTTGTCTCTCCTTCACTACCCAAGCTTCTTATTCCTCTCAACTGTTCATCGATGTGATGATTTAATGTTGGAGTTTAAGGTCCACGCTTCCTGTACACTGCAGCCCTCCTAGCTTCACATCTGGGTGCTCCTCGTCTGTGTTTAACGAAGAAAACTACATTAAACGCAGACCTATCACGTACACAACTCTCCTACGATATGTCGAACTCCTCTGCCCTGTAGCCCTTTTTCTTCTGCTGGGTCATGCCTTATGCATTTTATGTAAAATGCATGCGTTAAATGCACAACATCCTCCAGTTCCTGCGTGTTGGTCCATTTGCTGCCGTTTTGGTCTTCACATCATTTCTTCTGCACTGTCATTTGGTTATCTGTTGTTTCCTTTGGCTTCTTTCCATCACGCCACTGTTTCATGCTTCATATTTTCCTACTTGTTTCTCATGTCGTTTTGTCTGGTTCTTTATTGTCGTTTAGCTCCTTGCTTGGTTGCTCCTTTGCTTGGTCACCTTTGTTTTATCAACCATTAAATTCATGTAATTGCATGCAAAAACATGCAATCATGTACTATTTTATTTTTCCAGCTATATGCCCACTGTGAGTGTTGATTTCCAGCAGCCCTCTTCCATAAGTTTTATGTTTTATCTTGTCTTCTCTTGCTCCAATATTTATCATTTTTGTTAGACGAAGACAAGTGAATACGAATCTTCAGAAAACAACTAAAATCTAGAGATTTCGACTCACTTTAACTTCTTTGCTTCCGAATTATACCTAAAATCATATATGAATTAAAGTTAGTATCTTAAACATTTTCGTATCAACAATTAAACACATACCAATTTCTCCCACACTTAGCTTTTGGTCGTCCTTGGGCAAAACGTCAAAATTAAGCTCATTGAACCAAAACATTGAATCAATTTTCATATTTTTCCAAGACTATATAATCATAACCAAAGATGAATGACTTTCAAAAATCATAGCAAGAAATCAACATTCCAAGCGTTTACTCCTGATCAGTCAACACTCAATATCTTTAAAAACTGAGCAATCTAATGATTGACTCAGAAAATGTGTTTAACTAAAATATATCCACAGGTACACACAACACCATTAATGATTATGACAATCCACAACTTTGCATATCATTTTATTTCTCCACCACTAATGTGCACATGCAAAATCATGAATCAAAGGACTTTTTAGAGTTGTAATGTGGGCAAAGGTAAGGTGAATATTTGGGTCAAGTAACATGAAAGTCATCAAAGCTAGTGAAACAAAGCAACACTCATAAAAAAATTGGGTACCTTTAGCTGTGACGAATGCAACATTTATATTTCACAACCCCATTTAGCTCTCACACTCAAACCACATGAAGCATATACCAATCTAAAGGAATCACTCATATAATTTATGCCAACAATACATGGAAATCATAAGAGTGAACTTTCTAAGCCAACATCTACCTCATATTCAACATACTCAATTAACACATTCATTACAACTCTAGAAAGAAGCATTAACTATAAACAACTTTTCAATACATATGCAATTCCTCTTTGATACATTTATTCAAATAAAATTTTTCATTCTCTTTCTTTCTTTCTTTTTCATTTTCTTTTCTTTTCCTTTTTTTCTTTCTTTCTTTCTTTTCTTTTTTTACATTAAAAGAAGCTACGTTAACATCAGAATTTCAATGATAAGATATAAAACAATATCCCAACATTATAATCAACCCTCATATATGTACACCCCCACACTTCAAATTTTTTACATTCACAAACTCAACAATCACAATTGTTTCACTAGCTTTATGGCTTGGGTAGGATATTTGGTTAAGTTTAAAAGCATAAAATGTGGTTTATACAAAAAGAAAGGTATAAAGCTCAAAGGGAATTAACAAGGGAAAAATTAGGTCAATAGGGTAAGTTATTTGGCTAATGTAGCTAAAAAAATAAAGAATGTCTAATCAGATCCATGTTAATGCATATGATAAAAATATGGTCTCGAATAGAAATTCAATGCAAAATCAGGACGTACATGTCATGAAGGTTGTATATTATCAAAAGATAATAAGACTAATATGGATGTGTCAGTCAAATAAGGCTCAAAATCTCACCAGTTGTCCACTATTAGTCATTACCCTTCTAAAGATAATGCAAATTGACCAATCACAAGAGCAAAAGTATATGCTAAAGTTGCTATGAAATTCTCTAGTTAATTCACACTCTAATCATGATTATATAATCCCAACAGCAATAGAAAATGAGAAAATGTTTGTTTCATTTGCTTTATTCTTTCTCTCATTTTGATTGAAAACTTTAAAACAAGTAAAACAAACAAATTCAAAAACACACATGCATATAAAAAGTAATGTGAAAATTTAAAGGAAAAGAAATTTACTTCCTTTAGGTTGCCTCCTACGAAGCGTCTTGGTTTAGGGTCACTAGCTCGACTCCTTTTTCTAGTCATGTGATGAAATTGTGATCTTCAGGTATTACAGTTAGTACCACTTCTACGCTAGATAGTTCCAGATAGGGCCTTAGTTGATTATCATCCTCATTTAGCATCTTTCCTATTCTCAGATTCTCAATCTTGACTGAGTCCATATACTCCAGAAATATTTCAAATATCTGTTTACCTTTTTCTTCATCATTTAATTCCTCCAATCTATTATGTAAAGGTAAAGAATTAGTCTTAAAAATAATCATGGACTCAGTACTTACCTCCGAGCTAAAAGATGTGTCCTTTTCTATTTTGAGCTCCCTCTCCACTTCTTTGACACAAACAATTCATTGAGGGTTGATTTCAAAATTCTCAAGCTCCTTATCACTTTGCAATGTTTTCAAACAAAGTTCATTGGGTACACCTCAGGTTGATATAGTTGCTCCTCTTTGCTTTACGATTCTAAGGGATTAAGCCTTATTACCATCTGACCCATTAGGTGTTCCATGCTCTGTTAGCTTGCATTTGTCTCTTGTCGGAATTCTTGCAACTACTGTTACATATTCTGTTGAAATTGCAAATTGTTAACAGCTAGATTCTTAACAAGTTCTTCTAAAGATGCACCTGAATCGTGTTAGCTCTCTAAATCTTAGGCACTAGACCATGTGTTTTTTGGAAATTGCCCTCTATCCTTCTGGAATTGTAGAGTATTCTCCTGCAATTGCAAGGTATTAGCTTCAGAATATTAGTCAACTCTTCTAAAGATGGATCAGAGTCATGATAGGAAGCTTCTGGTTTGTTCGATAATTGTTGTGCGTCCTGCAAACTATTATGGAAGTAATTCTGGTTATTATCCCATCCATAACAAAAGTTAGGTTGATCAGTTCAAACATTATTATAGGATTCAGAATATGAGTCATAAAAGAAATTAGTTATGTCCATAGTGAAATTTTTTTTAAACACGAAACAAAAAATGAAAAGATCACAAAATAACAGAAAAGAAATCAATTACAAACAAATATATATAAAACACTAATTAAATCACAAACAAAAACTAAAACATTGCACTTCCTGGCAACAATGCCAAAATTAATCATGTGTCATTACGCTAGTTAAAATAAAATAACTAGACCTACTACTATAATAGTAGTGAGTCTAGGTCGATCACATAGAGAGTGTGTGTAAAGTTTATGAAATAAAATTAACTGGTGTTTAGATTTAACTGGGCAGGGAGGTTTGGATTTTTGAAAGAAGAAAATAAAATGAAACTAACTAATAAAAGCATATTAAATAAAACATGTAAAAAATGATAAAAGTGGAGAATTTAGTAGGGACTCGATTCTTTGGTTCAATCTCGGCTTATACCGTAATTAAACATATTTTATTAATTTATTGTTCTTTAACCTCTCTTAACAACTATTAATTGTGGGTCAACAATTAACTTTAGTTTTCTCTTAGGTTTTGTTTAATCAAGATATGATCGTTAATTAAACCTAACTACTAAGTAACCTAAGATACGATCTCTATATTTAATTAGGTAGTAGCATTATGAATTAGGAAAACCGATTAATCAAGGCAACAACCATATACGATGCGTCATTTAACCTAGGTCATGTTATCCTTAATGATTACGAATCATTAGTCACTACACATGAATTTCAATATAACAATTAGGGATTATATTGAAATTCTAATAATTGGTTTGTAATTAACGATTCAAAGAACGCATTAAAATCATCATCTCATAATACCCAATGGATTCATACACAAATAACCGAACAATAACGAAAATCCAATTATCCATACACAAAACCCAAATCAATTTGTCTAGTATAACACAATCAATTTCTAATGAGAGAAAGAAACAACAAAATAATTAAAAAATACTTAACTTAGATCGTCGACATCGATGTCACCTTTGAACGGGCTTCGGGATGTCTAGCCCTTTATGGGTCTTTTCCTAGAAAATGCTTTAGCCCAAAACTAACTCTATCGAAGCTCCCTCGTCTCTCCTTTATTGCCCAAGCTTCTTATTTCTCTATGCTGTTCATCGATGTGACAATTTAATGCTGGAGTTTAAGGTCCACACTTCCAGTTCACTCCAGCCCTCCTAGCTCCTCATATGTGTGCTCCTCGTCTGCATTTGATGCAGAAAACTTCATTAAACATAGACCTATTATGCACGAAACTCTCCTGCGATGTGTCAAACTCCTCTACATTGTAGCCCTTTTCTTCTACTAGGTCACGCCTTATCAATTTTATGTAAAACGCATACGTTAAACGCATATCGTCCTCCAGTTGCTACGTATTGGTACATCTGCTGCCATTTTGTCCTTCAGCCTTGCTTCTGTGCTGTCATTCGGTCATCTGATGTTTCTTTTGGCTACTTTCCATCACACTTTCGTTTCATACTTCATATTTTCCCAGTTGCTTCTCATGACGTTTTGTTTGGTTCTTTGATGTTGTTTAGCTCTTTGTTTAGCTGCTCCTTTACTTGGCCACCTTTTTTTATCAACCATTAAATTCATGTAATTGCATGCAAAAACATGCAATCATGTACTCCTTTATTTTTCCAGCTATGTGTCTACTATGAGTGTTGATTTCCAGCAACCCTCTTCCATGAGTTTTATGTTTTATCTTGTCTTCTTTTTCTCCAATATTTATCATTTTTGTTCGACGAAGACAGCTGAATATAAATCTTTAAGAAATAACCAAAATATAGCACTTTCGACTCACTTTAACTTCTTTACTTCCGAATTGTACCTAAAATCATATATGAATTAAAGTGAGTATCTTAAGCTTTTTCGTATTATTAATCGCTAAGTGTAAATAATTAAATGCATTAACAATTAAACACATATCAAGTCACCTATGGGAATCTATTAAGTATCAAACATTGTTTTATCAATAAGAACTATCAGATGTAAAGATTACATTGGGATCTTTTCAAATTTGAAATCCTTATTTTCTACAGAATATAGTAAATCTCTTTAAATTCTCACTTTTAATGTTCAATTACGATTTGACCGTTTCTATACTATAAAAGCTTATTGTTACTTCTTTAATTTTTACCTTAGCTATTAAATAGTCTTGTGACTTCTACAACTATGGCTTCTTCTCACAACGCCTTTTCTTCTCCTTTATAGATTTTGTTGAGCTAAATGCTACTGATGTAAGTGTCTAATTTCACCATTTTCTAAAAATCCCTACGCATTTTCCTAATTCCATTTCTTTTGTAAGTTGTTAAACTTGAAGTGGTCTCCATTGAAGCGCCATCCCCTATCAATTCTAACATTCAAATTCCTAATTTTAGCATTTTTGGATGTTGTCCACACTTTGACCATGAATATGACCTTCGTCTTACTATTGGGACTACCTTGCCTATAGATGCTTCTTATCCATCGCTCCCTTATTTAGGAGAAAAAAGTAAGTCATATTTCCACTAGAATTTACTTTATTGTAGGCTCTTAAATCCTTAAAACCTTAGCCTAGGTATTTAAACCAATAGGCTACATAGGTAGACAAGTTATACTCATTATATCACTCATCTTAGAAGAGGCAAGGTCTCCTTCAACTAATAGCTCTTTCCACGAATCCTATTAAGTATCAACCTAATCTTGTGTTTATGGTTTTGAAAATGTATAGTCCTTTTTGTAATTTATTTATCTTCCCTTTTAGACATGCTTCTATTTATTTAAAAGACATTTTTTTCTTGATTGGATTGCCTATTATCAAAGATGATTTTGTTTGTTTGTTTAAAGAAACTCCTACTTAAGATTCTAGAAATTTTAAATGTTATTCTTACTCTGTTTTAATAAAGAACTATGCTTCTTCGAGAACTTTTGCATATGAATAAGAACATTTGAAATTCATTTGAGTTCTTTTAAATCAATTTGTCTTTTTCCTCGTTAATAATAAACTTAGCTTAAAATTCCTTCCTTTTTGTAAAATAATAGCTTCTGGTAAATTTTTTTCCTTAGGTTTTTAGGATTTTTATATAGAAATTAGAGGAGATGCCTTTGTAATCTTCCTTTGCAATGCCTAAATTTGTGTGTCGTTTGTTAAGCTTTATACTTTGCTTATTTCCATAAGATTAGGGATAAAGTCTATCTAACTTCTTCTGACCCCAGATTTCTTGATTTTCTTAGTTTTCAGTTGTACACCAATTTTGTCAAAATTCTCGCGAAGATATACTTAGTATCTTACTTTCTCTGAATTCCCGATCTATATATCAATTGAATCCTTTTGGAGACTTCTCCAAAAGACCTTATTGGTTAAAAATCTTCAAAACTTTTGAGTCCTTCTATCTGGCTATCTGTCAAAAGCTTTTCTTAGTTTATAATAACCCTAGAGTTTTTCACTTTCAATGGTGATAAAGCCCTATAACCTAACCCTTCTATTAGGGTCTTAGGTTTTATAATATCTCCCTTACTTTGGTGTAGGCAACTTGGCCAATCTTTAGGAATTCCTGTGGCTATACATTTCTTAGACTATCTAGTAGGAGTGCCTTTTGAAGCAAGTGCTATCAATGACAAATTCCTTTAGAAACTTTCGACCACTATTAATTGAAACTTACACTTCTAATGGCTTAAAAGCTTTTAGAGTTTTGTCCTTTTGCCTGATTCTACACTTCTCAAAGGTATTCCACTCTACCCGTGCACTCTTAAGTTCAAAGAATTCCCCTAACTTTTATTTATTTATATATTTTAACATTTTGGATGTTGAAATCAAAGAAGAAAAGCTAGCCTTCTTCTTAGAAAAAGAAGCTCCTAATCCTCTTTGTAAAAGAAACCTCAAAGAAAAGTCATCTACAACTTCTAGTTCACAAAAACCCAACTCTTAACTTCTTTCTTATTTTGAGGTGGTTTTGCTTTAATAATGGTTTTTTTAATTCTTATCCAATTTAATTCCTCTATTATGGACTAAAAACCCCAATAAGTTCCATGCTCTTACTCAAAAAGTACATTTTAAAGGATTTGACTTAAATTTGTGCATTACTAAAAAGCTTCTTGTACATCCTTGGTGTAGCGTCCCCTTACCGTAGAGTACGCACCGGAACGCCTGTGGGCCATCTTGATACATATCCTACAATAAGGGAGGGCTATGATCTGTCACTTCACTACAATACTCTCATGGCATCATACTCATAAAATCGTAATATACAAAATCAATAAATTTGAAACCGAATCACTTTCTCATATCACATTATCAAAACAGTAATTTACCAACTATCAGTCTTCCACTGTCTATATACAATACTCCAAAAGGAACTGATACAAAAATCTATCTAGGTCA
>JANZLD010000009.1:9027367-9040670 GCA_026413575.1 Erythroxylum carthagenense | reverse complement strand
TGTGTGTGTGTGTGTGTGTGTGTGTGTGTGTGTGTGTGTGTGTGTGTGTGTGTGTGTGTGTGTGTGTGTATGTGTGTATGTGTGTGTGTGTGTGTGTGTGTGTGTGTGTGTGTATGTATGTATATATATATAAATATAAATGAGATGTCATGGACAAGAAAAATAGGCATTATAAATGATGAAAATTAGTTATAAGTGATGAGTCAAATTAGTAGAGATTAGAGAATTTAGTGAAATAATATTGGTAGTTGACTGGTTATGCCTAAGATATTCCTAGCTTGTACAATGTAAATTTGAAGTCTTCCATAGGGGTAAAATTTGTGTTCTAAATTCAAAGAAAAATCTGTATTAAGCTAGATAAAATTAGCCAAAGTTATCTTCACAAAAGTCGTAGCTTATCTTTCTAGCTTTCCAATGATATAAAGTATGAAATTTTTGGATATCAGAGTTAAGAAATATGATCACTATAAGTGGTGATGTTGCATAGGATGCATATAGAACAGCTATAGTGAAATGTGAGAATTGGTTACATGTGATGAATCAATTGAGTTGAGATTGGGGAGTTTAATGTAATAAATTTGGTAATTGAATGTTTAAGGAGTGATATTGCATTAGAAGAAGTGAATTTGGGAAGATTATGAGTGAACATGATGTTAGAATAGATGTAGGAACCATTGGAGATGCTTTAGAGAGTGTAGTTAGTGATTTAGAACTTTTGGTGATGTGAGTAAGACCCTGTAGAAATCCCTTCGTTTGATTCATCTTAGACCGAATCACTTCGTCAGATTCATCTTAGACTGAATCCTTTCATCAGATCCATCTTAGACTGAATCATTTGTCTGATCCATTCATCTATTCCATTCATTTGATCCATTCGTCTATTCCATTCATCTTATCCATTCATTTGTTCTATTCATGTAACATCCCATCCTTGTGGGAAGGTTAAAAAGGTAAATCTGAGTGATTAATGAGAGGTAGAAATGCATTTCCATGTTCATGCATATTATGTCATGCACATGCATATGAATGGTGAAGTTGTGGCACATGAAAATGATTGTACATGCATTCATGAATAATTCCGGGTATAATTAGAATAAGTTGTGACTTTTAGGTGTTTTGAGAAGTTTGAATTTATTTATATTGGAAATTCTATTGCTTAGGAAGAACATTGTATTTGTGAATTTTGGTGAATTTAGGCACAAATTTTGGAAATAGTTAATGAAGATTTGGAGATAGTTGGATTGTAAAGATGAGAGTTTAAGGGATTTAGTTTCAAAAGAAATTAAGTTAGAGCTTAGATATAAGGAAAGTGACAAGTGTCACTTAGGCTTTGTACTTTGCTAGAAGTAGGTTACTATTTTCTGATAGTTGAAAGATTAAGTTATATGTATAAGTTCATTCTTCATTGTCATCTTCTTCAAATTTCCTTCTCAAACACAGAGTTTTCCATAAAATCCCTTCTAAGAGATTTCTTTGATTTTCCTTTCTTACACCAAAGACACTTTGCTATTTGTGTCTTCTACCCTAAGAAAAACTAGAAGCTGGTTATTATACTCAGTGAAATACATAAATTGCATGGAGTTTAGGGCTTGAAAATTTTGGAGTTTTCAACAGGTAAGTAGTGAATAAATCCTTTAGAGTTGGGGGATTTATGAAAGAAAGTTGATGAGTTACGATCATTTGCATGAAAAATGACATTTAAGTGTTTATTCATAAATACTGTGTAATTAGGAGGAAAAAAATTTGGTTATAGTGTTAAATTAGTTTTTGAAAGATTTTTAGTGATTAGGTGATGTAAAAGTGATGTTGGAGTTGAAATAACAATAACTCGATCTGAAATTTTCGTGAAACTTCTATACCAATCTTGATAGATTCGTCAAAATGGTCTTCATGAAAGTTATAGTTCTTCCTTTATCTTTCCAACAGTTTTTAGTGTGAAAATTTTGGACATCTGAGCTAAAAGTCAGGTTCTTTATAAGGGAAGATGTTCAAAAGTGAAGTTGTTTCTTCTATCTTTTTACTTCTTCTGTGATGACATCATCTTCTTCTGTGTTTTGCTTCTTCTATCTTTTTGTTTCTTCTGTGATGATGTCATCTTCTTCTTTGTTTTGCTCCTTCTGAGTTTTGTTCCTTCTGTGTTTCGTTCCTTCTATGTTTTGCTCCTTCTGTGTTTTGTTCCTTCTGAGTTTCGCTCCTTCTTAATTTTGTTCCTTCTGTGTTTTGTTCCTTCTGAGTTTCGCTCCTTTTGAGTTTTGTTCCTTCTGAGTTTCGCTCCTTTTAAGTTTCGCTTCTTCTGAGTTTTGTTCCTTTTGTGTTTTGCTCCTTCTGTGTTTTGCTTCTTCTGTGTTTTGTTCCTTCTAAGTTTTGTTTCTTTTGTGTTTTGCTAACGCGTCTTCTTCTATGTTTTGCTGACGCGTCTTCTTCTATGTTTTTCTGACTCGTCTTCTTCTGTGTTTTGCTGACGTGTCTTCTTCTGTGTTTTGCTCCTTCTGGGTTTTGCTTCTTCTGTGTTTTGTTGACGCGTCTTCTTCTGTATTTTGCTGACGTGTCTTCTTCTATGATTTACTTCTTCTGTGTTTTGCTTCTTCTGAGTTTCAATTCTTTTATCTTTTTTTCGCCTAACCATAACTTTTTCTATAGACACCCAAATGAATTGATTCTTGAACCATGGAACTCGTAACACATTGCCCTACACCTCCATCAAAAACCATAGCCATCTGAAATGAATTGAGAAAGTCTGAGTGAGAAACGTGGATCGGTTATAGTGAGTGTGCTCTTGAATTTTATGAACTAGGGTTATTCCACTGATCATACTTCAGTGTTTTGATTATGTCTGGATCTATAGGATTCCAAATGTGTAATGAATTATGATTTCGATAGTTTTAGTGAGCCATAAACCTAAGCATGAATCATACTTAGATGAGTTTTGATATGAGACTGATTTTGTGATGAAATTGAAGGAAAATACCCGGGACTGTCATAAACATGCATTGTACATAAGTTATTTCATACATGTGCATCATTGGATACTTATGATTATAGAGATTGTGATATTGTGTATATTATTTGTTATAGAGGAGCAACTGGAACGTCAACTTCCAGACATTGCTAGATCTTCTAGGCATTAGCTTCGGGAGAAATTTGAGAGTATCCTAGACGGTCTCACTTAATTACTTGTTTGTTTAGATTATATTTCGAATGACAAATGAATGTGATTGAATGTGATTCCGGATAGAAGATCCGATGACTGTGGAGTGTGGAATGTATATTGAAGTGCAGCTTGAATGTGAATGTGAAGACCTATGTGCTTTATAATGTGATTGATGGTGGTACATGCATTCCATTAATGAAAGCATGAAATATAATGGGAGTTGTGACCAGAGTAGTCAAAGATTAGAGCTTAAAGCTCAATGTGTGGAAATGAGCCTCGAGCTTAAAAATATTTCAGAGCCTTAGGCTCAACGTGTAATGAGCCCTGTATCCTCTTCGGATAATGGACAGTTATTAATAATCCCAGTATCCAAAATGGATATGTGACAGTTTAGGCACTCGGTCACAACAGCGTAAAAAATAGAAAAGGGTCTCTGATCATTTCATATGCATTTGGTTATGTATGATTGACTAATTGAAATGCATGAATTGCTTCTGTTTAAGTGAAAATGTGATACTTATGAAAAGTGCAAAGTTGCGAAATAATTGTTGTGTGAATTATAGTTGCCTCATTGAGTTTGCAAAACTCACCAAAATTGCAACGTTGTCTTTTCAGGACCAAGAGACGACCCTAACTATTGAAGGGCTCCACTACCGTGTAGATTGTGCTTTAACAAGTGAAGTCATCGCTCACAGGTCAATCAACTGAGATTTTTGGATGACTTGGATAGATTTGATATATTTTCCTCTTTCATGTAGTACTTTTGTACTAGGTTTTGTTAATATACATGTAGAAGAAGTTGAAAGACAATGTAGACTCTGTTCTTTGAGAAGTGAAATGAGGACACATTTGGTTTTAAAAATCTTGTGATTTTCTATTGACGCTTAATAAGTGATTAATGATATGATACCATGTGAAGTGAGGATAATGATCGATCGTAGCTTGCCCTTATCATAGGATATGAGCCGAAATGATCTCCGGGCATCCTGGTGGGTATCCTATGGTAAGGGAGCGCTACAATTCATCTGATTCATTCATATGTTCCATTCATCTGATCCATTCTTCTATTCCATTCATCTGATCCATCTCAAACTTAATCATTTCGTTTGATCCATCTACACTTTTGGAAATTTGAGATTTAAACCCTCTATTTGGTAAGATCCCTCTTCAAGGTCTTCACAAAAGTTGTATTTCTCGAAGTCTTCTTCGAAATCACCCTAAAACGACCACAATCTGATATCTCTAGTCAAAGTTATGCCTTTTGTACCAAAACAGGTCTGAAGAGTAAGAATTGGATATTGCACTGAGCATACTTCAATATTTTGATGATATCTTGAGCTATAGAGATCCAAATGAGATTATTCTTGTTTCTAAATAAATTAGAGACATAGAGATACACATAGTCTGAAGATATTGAATTTTATTTCAGTCTCTAAGGCTTTCAATTTCTGG
Organism: Erythroxylum carthagenense; assembly: GCA_026413575.1. Taxonomy (NCBI): domain Eukaryota; kingdom Viridiplantae; phylum Streptophyta; class Magnoliopsida; order Malpighiales; family Erythroxylaceae; genus Erythroxylum; species Erythroxylum carthagenense. Next base: position 9,036,067 of record JANZLD010000009.1, on the reverse strand, counting down.
ATGGAAATTGAGTATAGTGTATTGTGTCAGTTTAATAACAGCCCGAAAATGTTTGGGGTATAATTTTCAGATTTCTGAACCAAATAGAATGATTTTGGTGTCATTAGAAACTTAAGACAAAGGGGCAACAAATGTTCTAAAATTGTAATTCCAATTTGAGGTTTCCCAAAATTGGTTTTGAAATAGGAGAAATGAGGTTGTTTTTTTTTATGTTTGACTAGTGTGGGCACACCACCCTTGTAGGATGTGCGTTTGGATGTCACTTAGGACGTCGGGCCTGTGACTCCCGAGGACGGGCTCGCAATAGAAAATGCAATATGAAAAACAAACAAACAGATATAGGACACCTGTTGGGTACTCAAAAAACCTTGAAATGCATATCGATGGTCAGACTGGAATGGATATCATGCATCAAGCAATTAAGCGCAACAAAAGAATGGCAAAAGACAGAACTATAAGGGGAAATTATTGAATTGAAAGACTACTAATTAAACTAAAAACTAAGCTATTTTCCTACTAGGGTGATTTCTTCCCCACACTTAATCAACTAATGCACCAAAATATGTCATAAGTAGTCACACGGCAAAAGTAAGTAAACAATTGAAGCAAAGAAACCAACTGGTAGTTATGGAGGTTTCTGATTCTCCTAGTGAACCTTTTTATAGACAGCCATGTTGTGGTGAAACAACTTTACCAATTGCTACGTCAGTGTCAACCTCCACAATTCCAGATTCACCTAAAATGTTAACAGAAAACCTTTCTCCCAAGGGGTCATCATTGACAATAAAAGAATCCAATAAATACAGTGCAGAGCTAAAGTAAGCATTTTGGAATTCAAATTCAGAGCAGGCATCATCAATAACAATATCAAGCATGTTAACACCCAAAAGTGAGAAATCTTCACGAGGATGTTTCATTGCTTCATACATATTAAAACACACTTTTTGATCACCCACTTCCATCGTGATGATACCTTCTTTCATGCTAATCATGGAGCTAGCAATCCTTAAGAAAGGTCTACCAAGAATCCATGTGGTGTCATGCATAACTTTAGAAGACATGTCAAGCACATAAAAATCAATAAGAAAGACCAAACCCTTAACTTGGACCAAAATATCCTCTATAGTTCCCACAGGATCCCTAATAGACCTATCAGCCAATTGGAGTACTACATATGTAGACTTAAGATTCTTGACTCCCAATGACGTGTAAACGAACTTAGGCATGATATTAATACCTTCCCCTAGATCTAACAAGGCTCCCCTATAGTAACTTTACCTATAGTGCAAGGGATAGTGAAAGATCTAGGGTCTTAACTTTTCATAGGGATTTGAGGTTTAAACAGGGCAGACATATTTGAGCTGACTTGAACTCTTTCATTTGGCCTAAACTTCCTCTTATGGGTACACATGTCTTTGAGGAATTTGGCATAAGCAGGAACCCATTTCACAAGATCAAGCAAAGGAATATTGATTTCCACTCTACTAAACAAATCAATGATATCTTTTTCATGCTTAGTTTCAGTCATTCGTTTGCTCATCAGATATGAATTAGGAAAAGGAAGGTCTTTAAGATTTACCTCCATACCATTGGCTTCATTGACTCCATACTTGCTTGATTCCAAATGCTCCTTTATTTTTACTTGTTCCTGGTTGCTCTAAGAATTTGTTCCTTTGCTCTTTAAAAATGTGGACTCCTTTTTGGTTAAAAGTGTCATCTCCTGAGAGCTTTCAGATTTTTTGACTCTTGCAGATATTCAAGGCAATTCTTCACATTCAATCTCCTCTTCAGTTACTTCCTCATCTTGATCACTGAACTTCACTTGCTTCCCACTTCGAAGAGTGATGGAATTCAAACTCTTAGGGTTCATAACAGTGTTGGAGGGAATAGTGCCACTGTCCTAGCTTGTTGCTCACTCATATTATTGGATAGCTGAGTGGCATAGGAGTTCATGGTTTCAGCCTTTGTCTCCCATTGCTCCATTCTTTTCTCTAGAGCATTAAATCTGGTAGCATTCTTAGAAGAGTCCTGTTGAATCAGAGAAGCTATGGCATTGAACTGTTTATTATTAGAAGTCCTCTCCTCCTTCATCAATGCCATCATATTATGCAAGAGTTAATTTGTGTCTTCCTTTGTGGGAAAGTTAAAGCTTGCTTTAGTTTTGAAACTAGTTTGTGGAAGGACCAACCACTCCACCTTGCTGAAATCTATTTGGAGCTCTACTTTCTTCATTTCTCCAATTAAGTCTAGGATTTGCTTTCCATCCCTTGTTATATGTATTGGAATAAGGATCCCACTTTTGATTTGGCCGATTATGATAAACAGTAGGCACCTCTTCATAACGACTAGGACAAACACTAGAGATATGCATCATAGAGGTGTAGTAAGATCTATAGAAGGTGGTGGACGATGCACATTCATCTTTTTCAACTCTGTAGTATTGAAGGATAGTTGCGAAGTCATTTTACTCTTCAATGAGTCTACCTTAGACTCAAGACTTTTCATTCTTCTAGAGTGAACTATTGAAGCTCCTAACTCATGTACTCCTCTAGTGTCCCTAACACTGTACTGCTAGTGATTTATAGCCATTTTCTTAATTAGATACTAGGCCTCTGCAGCAGTGAGGTCAATCAATGAACCTCCTAAGGCCACATCTAACATACCCTTATCTTGGCTCTTTAACCCATCATAGAAGTATTGCACTAATTGCTCATCTGGTATTTGATGGTGAGGGCATCTTAAAAATAGGCCCTGAAAACAGTTCCAATAATCATAGAGGGACTCATCATAGTCTTGATGTGCAGAGTAAATCTCCTTTCTCATTGATGAAGTTTTTGAGGCAGGAAAGTACTTCTCCAAAAATGCCTTTCTTAAATTTGCCTAACTATGGTAGGCATTCGTCACATGTCTTGGAAGGCTCATATACCACTCCCTTGCTTTACCCTCCCAGGATAGATGAAAGACTTTCCATAGCACTTGATCAAGAGAAGAACTCACCGGTTTCATGCTCTGACAAATTATGGACAGCGATTGTAAGTGAATATAGGGATCTTCTTCTATCAAACCATGAAATTTAGGAAAAGAGTTAATAGGCAATCCTTTAACCTTAAAATTCACATCAAAATTAGGGCAAGCAGCAGTAAAAGGATCATAATTCAGATAAGATGTAGTAGCTTCCCTAATGATTCTTCTTCTATGATTTCCATTGTTCTCACTAACTCGCTCTTACTCCCTATTACCTCCATTATCACTGTTCCTAGGTGGGTTAACATTAAGGTTAGAGTTTTCAACCATTATCTCACCTGTTAATGATTCACTCTCACTACTTGATAGGCTAGACTCCACTGAATTCTCCTCTTTGAATACTACTTTGCTTTTCCCTTTTACTCTCTTCTCCTTTCTAATTTTTCTCAGATGTCTCTCAATTTCATGGTGGAAAGGTAAAAGTTTGGTTTTCTAAGGCATTAAAAAATGGGAAAATTCAAATGAGGAAAAAGAGAATAAAATTGACTTGCAATGTTGGGTTCGTGTTTTGCGTACCTGAGCGAACAGGCCCAGCGTACCCCAAGTTTGCACGCGACCACAACCTTAATCAGTATTGTCCTCTTTGGTACTCAAACTCGAGACCTCAAGGTTTTGTTGCTTTTTACAAGCACGCCTCTTACCATTGAGCTTTCCGGAACACAACTTGCAAGCACACAAAGCTAAGTAAAAACATGAGTTATGAAGGATGCAAGTGTGTGTGTGTATGAGTATGTATGAAAGTATGTACAAATAGGAAGCTGGCCGCTGCGAAGAAGTGTTTGCAGTGGTGAAGATGAGATTTTCTGTGGCAAAGTTGGGAGTTAGCCACAAAGAAGTAATAATTGTTTGCCACGACGAAAGCAAAGATTTAGTCGCGACGAAAAAAAAGGAGTTAGCCGCAGTGAACTCTCACAGAAAGTGAATGCAAATGTAAAATGCTAACTATCAAAGGAAAAATGATATCTGTGTATTTCCAAACATTTTGATGCTATGCAAAATGAAAAACTATACTATTAACAAGTATGAAGCTAAATTATCTAGAATACAATTTAAAAAGAAAATATTCCTAACCTCACTTAGCTGCAAATTGACAAAAGTCAACCTAAAGAACCAACTGTTTAGTTCCTGTCAATGACACATTTGATTCATACCTTGTTCGTACCCTTAGAGGTCAAATCAAAAATAATTCAAGGATTGCAATATAGGGTCGTTTCACTTAATCGGAACTTAAAATGAATGGACCTAAGTTAACCTATATGTCATGCTATGCAAGCTAACTGGGAAAAAAAAGGAGTTTTGATCTTTAAAAACATTAACTAAACTATATTGAATTGTAAAAAATATACGTAAAATGTATTTTTGAATTTTTAGGGATAGAAAATAGAAAGGTTTAAACAAGTGATCAAAGAGTGACGGAATCCTCTTTAAAATGAGCTTTGGCCATCCTAGTCCGAAATTGATTTTTACGGGAATAGAGATCATTAAGCTTCAAAATGATAAACCTTAAAGTACTCTTTAAGTCCAATATCTTAATAAATGGGACTCTATTTCTCAAGATCCTGTTAAGCGCGGCTTAGTGTGTGTAGTAGGATCACCCAATGTAATAGGTCAAATGAAATATTAATCAACTCAATATCAAACACAACCATGCAAGATAAAAGAGAATCAAGAAGATCACAAATGGATATATATAAGACTTCATATATTCAAACTCATAGTTCTACATCAACCAATCCAACTACACATAATGAATATCCAACATTTGATTAAACCATGACGAAGTAGCTTAACTACAAATTACAAATCCTGGACATAGGAATTCATAAATCATAGCTAAACTATGGATTAAGCTACTCGCCTTTTAAGCACATTGAACTCTAGCCATTGCTACATCGTCAAGAGGAAGGAGAACGTCTAGCCATGCATTGCAATCGAAAGCCTTGCAATTGCTAACTAATTATGAAAATTTGACCCTCAAATTACATTAATTCAAAACAAGCACTCTTAGGTCAAATTAGGCACAATATCCAACAAAAGGAGTCAAAAAGTATAACAAAAACTATAAAGATGTCACTAAATAATATAGAAAACTTTGGTTCAATCAGCTATAGAGGTGGATGTTATTTTAGAGAGATAATATGAAAGGTGGAAGAAGAGAAAAAAAAAAGTATTTAAAGGGTTAGGGTTAGAAAAGAAGGGCAAACTAGGTTTTTTGTATGTGGGTGACGAGAGGGTGTTACATTTTTGCCTACCATGATCATAAGAGGTGCCATGATCATGACAGAGATGTTGCTTCCTCTGTTGCCACGATTCTGGGAGGTGCCAAAATTGTGACAGAGAGACTTCTCTCTCATAATGCAAGATTATCCATGATGCCATGTTCATGGCATGGCTAGAATACTCCTCTCTATTTTCCTCATGTATCTCCTGAAACTTCTTCCCTAACTTATAACAACTTTCAAAATATGAGATTTAACAATCAGATATCTCCAAACACAAGAAAATAAGAAACTTACATGATAGAATTTACAAGAAAACCTAAATAACATAACATGCCAATTTAAGAACTAGAAATAAAAATAATAAATCTATCCTAATTCCTGGGTTGCCTCTCAAGTAGTGGTTGTTTAAAGTCATTAGCTTGATATATTCTTCACTTCAACTATCAACCTGGGTGTCAAACTAGTGGCTTAATTCTATTTATTTTTGCATTTAACAATTTAATATCCTAAGAACAATCCATAAATTGTAAGATAATAAAAAAAACATAATGTATGAAATTACTTATACCAATCGACTCCAATAATGCCTTTATCAATAACAAATGTTTACCAAAAAAGAAATAATAAAACTGCCTAAATCTTCAATTGAATGAAACAACTTGTATTATGGGAGGTAGAAAATATTAATCTTTAAAGCGACTACCAATACTTCATTAATAGTTTCCAAAATTGGCTCCACCTTTTGCTCCTTTAAAGATTCAACTACATCAATTCTCATGCCTGAACTACCCTCCTTTGAATTATTTAATACCTTAATCCTATTGAATTCTATATGTTTATCTCTAATTAGAAGGATGAGTTTGCTTTTATGGTCATCTACTTAAGCTCTTCCAGTGTTCAAAAAGGGCCTACCAAGAATTAGTGGATAGTTTTGATCTTCTTCAAAGTCTAGCACTACAAAATCCATAGAAATAATAAACTTGTCCACTTTTACATGCATATCCTCCACCACACCAAATGGTGTCTTTACAGATTGATCCACAAACTAAATAAGTATGGAAGTTAACTTGACATCTTGAATGATTAATGTTCACGGTTAAATTAATTCCATAAGATTTGATGCCATTGTATCATTATTTCATATGGCATGAATGTGTGATTATGTTTGTTTGTGCTTGTGTGATTATGTGTTTAAGTGCTTTGTTTGTGCTTGTTCTTTTTGTTTTTTTCCTGAGGACAAGCAAAATTTTAAATGTGGGGATATTGATAGGTGTAGATTATATTATATGTTTCTATATGTTTTAATTTGTTTTCAAAGTGTTTCTTAGATGATTGTTATGTGTATAGTCTTATAATTGTGTTATTGTTAGTGTTTTTTTAATGTTCTTAGAGTTTGTATGGTTTAAAGAATGAATTTAATCTTAATCTTATATTTCAAGAGGTGTTTGATGTGTTTGTCAGTGTTGGGGTTCAGGAAATTGAAGAACAAAGAAGATGTCAGAAGCTTGAAGGCTGTCACGATCCTATATGGAAGTCACGATCATGACAGGAGTGCATAGAGTTACCTGGCTCTCTATCAATCACTATTATGACAGTGTGAGTCATAATCGTGATGAAGGTTTTCTATGCTCAAATTTTTTCCTGCTTTTAAGATTCGAGGCTATTTTTGGAACCAAACAAAATGGGGAAACCCATGACATGACCCCATAACCCTAAAGACTACATAAGAATGTGAAAAACAAAAAAAAAAAGATAGCAACCACAAATCAAAGTAGATTAAAGTGGAGAGATTAAAAAAGATCTTCAAGAAATTCCAACATTCAAGATCAAGGAGTCAAACAATTTTTATTCATTATCCTTGGCGTGTATTTTTATTTCTATAATGTATAACATGCCTATGGATTTCTAAATCTATATTATAAATTATTTTAAAATTATTTTGTGAACTTTAATTATTGTTGATTTCAATACATCTTAAATGTCTGTGATAATTGTGTACATATACTTGACAATAAATCAAGAAAGTGAGTTAAAGTGATTAACGTTAGGATGCATAAAGAGAGCTGGCAATTTAATAGACCCACAATTATTAGATTAACAATCAATGAAAGAGAGATCTTGGTTTTGAAATTAATCATCTAATAGATTGTTTTAGATCTAATTAAATAAGTTAGGAATAGTTTTGTAAATCAAGAGATTTGAAATTTGTAAATATCGAATGCAATTAGGGTTAATTGATTAGATCTTGAGAGAGAGTGTAATCAAAACCATAGAAAATCTACAATCAAATATAAATTGAATCAACAAGATTAAGGAAAATAAAAAAAGGACATACTAAGTATTAAAATTGATCAAACCCTGATTTAATTGACAACTTACTTATTTATTTTATTACTTATTTTGTTTTATTACTTGTTTTAATTTGTTTTATTTATTTTAATTCAAATAAATTTCTTAGTAACTTAGGAAAAGTTAGAATCAAATTGTTTAGGTGTTTATAATCCTCGTGGGAATGATATCGTTTAATACTATAAGATACGATCCATATAGTTGCAGTATTGAGAGTTTTATTATATATATACTTGCTCAACAAATACACCCATGTTTTCTTATTCTTAACCATGTTTTACCTAAGTTTTATTAGAAATTTCAATTCCTCTTTTTATCTTTTAGAGAGATAAACTATCTTTAGCCCTCCTAAGTCATACATAAGGTACTTTAAAACACATTTAGAGCTTTCTTTACTAAATTGCTTAGCTTCATCTAGATATTTTCCTATAACATCTCTATTTCCACTATTTAGATGCATTTTGAAATGTTAAATCCTATGAATTATTTCCTATGCATATTTGATGGTTAGATATCCATTATGCATTACTTTTAGGGTGTTAGAAAAATGACTTAGGTGAATTATGACATGTGTTCTTTATATGATCATAAACTCTTAATATGACTCATATAGGTTATTCTAGTGCCTTAATTTTAAGGATTGATCATTTTAGGCTACATAACGGGATAAAGGACAAGAGGACTGATATGTTAGCATTATAAGATGTAGGAATCAGTCACAATATGTATGAATAATGAAAATATGACATGAAAATGCTATAAGATGGTTACATTCTATTCAATGGCTCATTCTTATGTTTTACATATTATTTTTCACTATACTCCAAATTTACACATTTTTGTGATATCATTTAATATTTTCACAATCTCAAATATGTTTTCTTTTAGGAATCACATTATAGGAAGGACTTAAGGACCATCTAGATGACCCAAAAGACTTGTGCATCAACTGTTATGCTGTAGCGTCCCCTTACCGTAGGGTACGCACCGGGTTGCCCGTAGGTCATTCCGATACTTATCCTACGATAAGGGTGCACTACGAACGATCAATTCTAAAACCTCATGGCATCAATATAAATTAAACTGCAATAATGAAATTACTAAA
>JANZLD010000009.1:8923938-8944771 GCA_026413575.1 Erythroxylum carthagenense | reverse complement strand
TACTTGCTCTAACTATCAAATATTTATAATGCTAGACTCCTAATCGCAATAAAAGATAAACTCCTAATCGTAATAAAAGATAAGACTCCTAATCACAATAAAAGATAACTCCTAATCGTAATAAAAGATAAGATTTATAATCGTAATAAAAGATAGACTTCTAATCGTAATAAAAGATAAGACTCCTAATTGTAATAAGACTCCTAATGTGTTGGAGGTGTCGTATCACCGTGAGCTTAGTTCGAGAGATTTGCCAAAGTCCTTAAAACAGAAGGATACACACAAGCACAGTCAGATCATACAATGTTTTTCAAAAGTAGAGAAGGTAAGAAGACAATTTTGATTGTGTATGTTGATGATATGATCTTAACTGGTGATGATGCAGAGGAAATCACAAGACTTAAGACAGCTTTGAAGAAAGAATTTGAAGTTAAAGACTTAGGAGAAAGAAGTATTTTCTGGGCATGGAAGTAGCAAGATCAAAGAAGGGAGTTTACATCTCACAAAGAAAGTACATTCCTGAATCTAAGAGAGACTGGAATGTTAGGATGCAAACCAAGCACTACTCCTATTGACAGTACAAAATTTTGGGATGAAGATGATAACTTGTCAATCCTGAGGAGTATCAAACACTAGTGGGAAGACTAATTTATTTGTCTCATACTAGGCCAGATATTGCTTTTGCCGTGAGTGTTGTTAGTTGCTATATGCATGCACCAAAGAGAAAGCATTTGGAGGTAGTCTATAAGATCCTACGGTATCTAAAAGGTAGTCCAAGAAAAGGGACGCTATTCAAGAAAGGAGATCAAAAAACAATTGAAATATATACTGATTCAGATTGGGCAAGTTCAGAAGAGGATAGACGATCAACCACTGGATATTGTACTTTTGTGTGGGGAAATTTGGTTAGTTGGCAAAGTAAGAAGCAAAAGGTGGTAGCCAAGAGTAGTGCTGAAGCTGAACTAAGAGCTGTTGCAAAAGGGATGTGTGAAAGTCTTTGGTTAAAGAGAGTGTTGATAGAATTGGGAATCGGGTTTGAGATACCTATAAAACACTATTGTGCTATTAAGGCAGCCCTAAGCATGGCACACAATCCAATCCATCATGAGAGAACAAAATATGTTGAGGTTGGTCGACATTTCATCAAAGAGAAGATAGAAGATGGGACAATATGCCTAACTTATATTCCAACAAAGAAGCAGACAATTGATGTGTTTACCAAAGGACTTCACAACGACAAGCATTTGAAGAGTATATTAGCACGTTGGACATGATAGATATCTATGATCCAACTTGAGGGGGAGTGTGGTCAAAGATATGTATATCTCATAATATTATGACCTGATCATAATCAAATCATATTAGATAACAGTATCTTATAGAGTTATAGTATCCTAGGATTATATTTTCATATCTGTACAGATGTTCTATTCCTTATTCTGTAAACCCTATTTGTGTATATATATACTGTAGTCTCTAATAAAGAGATATAGAGCAAATAAGCTCTGATTCACACATAATTCAATAAAATATCTTACTTTACAAAAAACAAAAAATGCATATGATGATCTTGATTGTTGATGGTTAACAATTTTTAGTGATTGCTGAATTAGTTTTGACATTTTTTGAGCAATTTCTTCTACATCCTATGAACTTTCTATCACTATTATTTTTCAATGTCAAGGTTGTTGTACCTTGTCCCCATGGTTTAGTCTAGGAAAATACATTTAGAATGTATATAAGAATTCCCATATTGCTTCCTTCAATAGAATTGGACCACTGAGCCAACACTTGGGTTATGGGCTTATTTTATCTTTTGAGCAACTTCCTATCAATTATGGCCACCCGAAGATTTGTCAACTGGTATTGAGATTTTTAGAAGTGTTGAAGAAACATTGAAAATATTTCACTCATTTTTAAGTTGCAAGATGTGGAAGACATTGTGTATTAAAGATCTTGTTGCAGCTCCAAATTGTAGGCAATCATGCCAATTCTATCAAATGATCTTTTATGGTCCATAATATCTTGATGCTAGGCTATAACTTTTAAGTAGAATGCCACCAATTTGAAATTTATGATCTGATCTATCCTTATTAGCTTGCATATGCATTCAATTTTGTGCACAATCCAAGTGGAAGTTGGTTACTTACAAATTGACTTCCTTGTCGTGTGATCTATAGCAAACTATGGAATGTGCACCAATGGAGGAAATTCATAAAAATTTTGAATGGAGTTGAGTTAGTGGATGAATGATGGGTGGTACCACCACTTTGCTAAAGCTAATGATATGAACCAATTGTGAGGAAGATTGCTAGTCATACAATGAAGGTAGGTCTACAACATGTGATTCAACACCTCTATCTATCAGTCAATTTGTGAATGATAGGTTAAAGAAAAGTGCAATTTAACCTTTTAGACTATAAAATTCTTGCCATAAATTGCTAAGAATTATGGGATACCTATCACTTAATATAGCACTTGGCATTGCATGAAGTTTTAAACATGAACTAGAAACAATTGAGCTATTTATTCAACTATATAGGCATGTGATAAAGCAATGAAATTTTCATATTTAACAAGTCTGTCAACAACAACCAAAATCACATCATAGCCTTTAGACTTGGGTAGTCCTTCAATGATTTACTAACCTTAGTCCTACATTAATGTGGAATTGGTAAAGGCTAGAGAAGTCAATGAAGCAATTGTTTGATATTTATTGATTTTGCAAGTTTGGCATACTTTGATAAAATTCCTCACATCCTTCTGGAGACCCTTCTAACAGAACATTGATTGTAGTCTTTTGAGTGTAAGGGAGACACCCAAGTGATCACCACTTACTTCAATGTTCATCATAGCTACAATTGTGCTTCTTAGAGTAGGGTCATAGCAAACCACAATTCTGCCCTTCCAGATCAATATCCCATCCTAGAGTTGAGGAGAGTGAATACAATCCTAGAGTTGAGAAGAGTAAATGCACTTTCCCTTGTTGAAATTTTAGCAACATTTCATGAAGGGTAGGATCACCAAACTAACAGTTTTTTATTTTTGCTTATAATTTAGTTTGCACCTAAGGTACAACTAGTGAAATATATCTTCTAGAAATTCTTGAAAGTGCATCAACCGAAGAATTATTAATAGCAAAAATTATGGATCTTAATGTAAAGATTATGGAAAAAAATATGGTTAAGATTACGAGATTCATTCTACCATAATTAGTTTATTATAATAGAAGATAGTAATTAGTATGAGTGTATTCTTACCAAAAATAGATTATTTGTATGCCAATTCTTTTTTAATTGAAAGGATTCTCATGAGGGAATTTAGACATTTACCCAAAATTGTAATGGTATTAGAGCTTCACTTCTATCCTTCGAAGTTTTTTATTTCATTTTTATTTTGGCTTAATTTTTTAATCAACAACTTTGCTTTGAGATTTCTTTTGATCTTGTGGTTAACTCTTGCATTAAGATTTCTAGATTTGAATTTTTTAAGAATGGCTACAAGAATATTTTTGGAAAAATATTTATAAAGAGGTCGGTTATCAAATTTTCAAGAAAGAATTATGCAACATGGGAATTTCAATTCAAAATGTTTCTAAAAGGTAAGCAGCTTTGGGTCACATTGACGGCCTTCTACTCCTAAAGATGATAAGGAACTTAGCCAATGGGAGGCAACGGATGCTCAAATAATCTCTTGGATTTTAGCACCTATTGGAAGGCCATATGGTGAACAATTTATGCTCGTTTGGTATGGCCAAAGAGATGTGGGATTTAAATCATATATACCATCAAGATAATACTATGAGACGATTTCAACATGAACTCGAGATTAATAATTTAAATCAAGGTAATCTTTCTATTGAACAATATTATTCTGGATATATCAATCTACGGAGCAAATACTATGGAATTATGTATTCTAAGGTACCTAAATAGGCCTTAGATAATCTTCAAGAGATTTATGAAGTTAGTAGGCGAAATAGTTTTGATGAAATTGAGATCAGAAGTTGTTCAGGCTGGATTGTTGAATAGCGATCCTATTCCTTCTTTGGATGTGTATCTTGGTGAATTATTGCGTGAAGAACAGAGAATGGCTACACAAACGATTATAGGTGGATCTAAGGAGACATATGGGGTTATCAATGTTGCTTATGCTGCTTAAGGGAAAAACCAAGGATAAGGATAAGTGTAGTGCTACAGATGCGAGAAGTTCAAGCATGTTGCCTACAATTATAGTAAGAAATTTGCACTTACTCTTAGGAATGGCAATAGGTTGGGCCATGACATATTGGGCCTGGATTGGGCCAATTTATTTTTTTAAAAATTTCAAGAAACGAAGTCGTTTTTGACAAAATGGTGTCATTTTGTCGCTCTCGATTGGGTCACGAACTAGGTCAGGCTGGACAGCCTTGACCTGTGGCCTGTTGGCTTTAGACCAGGCCGGATTGCCATGCCTACCTACTCTAATAAAAAAGGATACATTATCAATGAAGGCCCAACAAGCCTAGGAAACTAGCAAGCCTAAGCCTTTCAAACTGTTGTTCCAAACTTTAATATTATTGGTCCTACATCTACAACCACTAGCACTAATTAATTTACTATTATTCTAGAAATGGTACAACATATGATTTTCAATGCATTCTTTATTTTTGGCCTTCAAGGTCAAGGTAAGGCTGTCTCTTGGTTTGCTGATTTTGGTGTGTCCAATCATACTCCTAAATCACCTGGTTCGTTACTTAATCTACGACAATATGTTGGTACACAAAACATTCAGATTGCTAATGGTAGTAATCTTCCAATTACAACCATTGGTGATATTGGACCTTTTTCTTGTCATTTATTTGTCTCTCATAGGTTGTTTATGAGTTTAATTTATGTTGGTTGAATGGTGGACAATAACTATGATGCACTTTTATCTTTTAATGGTTGTCTTGTGTAGGATTAGGTGTCAGGGAAGGTGATTACTTAGGAGCCTAAAGTGCGAAGATTATTTTCGTTGCAATTTACTATTTTTAGAACTTTGACTTTGACTTTGGCTTTGGCTTCTATTATCGTTGAAAATAAGGCTGAAGTTTGGCATAGACGATTGAGTCAACCAAATAGTGTGATTTTGTCTAATCCAATGAAGCATGGTTTTCTTGGAAATAGTGATCAGTGTTTTAATCAATTATGGCCTCTTGATTTCTTTACTTGTAAAATAGCAAAAAATAAAACTTTACCTTTCCCTACTTATGGTAGTCGTGTTAATATATGCTTTAAGATTGCACACTCTGATGTTTGGGGTATTACTCTTTGTCATTTCACACGAGCAGTATAAATATTTTAATATGTTCATTAATGATTATAGTTGTTTTACATGGGTATATTTTCTATGCTCCAAATTTGAGGTGTTTCACTATTTTCCAAGGCTTCGTGGCCTATATTAAAACACAATTTTCCACCTGCATTAGAGTTTTATGCTTTGATAATGGTGGTGAATATAAGTTGCATGATTTTCAAGCTTTTTTGCAACAAAAAGGTATTGTGTCTCAATGATCATGTCCTCATGCCCTTCAATAGAATGGGGTGCTGAATGTAAAAATTGTCGTTTGTTCATGTTTCAAACATTACTCTTGGAGTTGCATTCCATAAATTTGTCTATTGTAGTTTATTTGATTAATTGTTTGCCTTCTCAGCTATTCAATTTTGATTCTCCTTGTTATCATCTTTTTGGTATGGATCGTAACTATCACAAGCTACACATTTGGATGCATTTGTTTTGTTCATTTGCCTCCCTATGAACACCACAAGCTTAAAACTTAATCGTTCAGGTGTGCTTTTACGGGCTATAGTATTATTCGCAAGGGGTTTTTGTGTTACGATGATATTGTTGTATGTAGATCTCTAGAAATGTGATTTTCTTTGAATATTAGTACTTTTTTCAGCAACATGTATTTCCTTTTGACATTGTTCTTCCTAGATTTGATTATATCTCTTTACCAATTGAGCATTTTAAACCTAGTATTATTAGCAACAATAGCCCCCATCATTGCAAATCCTTACTAACATTGATCTAGTGCCTACTCCTGTGGCTCTTCGGAGATCCTCCCTTATTAGTTATCCTCCTGATAGGTATGGTTTCTCAGCCATTTTTATTGAAACTATAGGTCCTACCTCTTATTCTCAAGCAACTAAGCATGGACATTGGGTAAAAGCTATACAAGAAGGGTTTTAGGCTCTTCACGGGAATCATACTTAGGATATTGTTCCTTGTCCTACTAGTGTTAAGCTGGGTATATTCCATTAAGTTGTGGTTAGATGGTTCATTTGATAGATATCAAGTGAGGTTAATAAAACTTGGTAATTGACAAGAGTATGAGGTCGACTATAAAGAGACATTTGGATCTGTAACAAAGATAACTGCGCGAGTTGTACTAGCTACTGTTGCTTCTAAGGGCTGGCCATTGCGACAAATGGATTTTAAGAATGCCTTATTGCACGAAGATCTTTTACCACAAAGGTTATTTTCTACACCATCTTATAATGTGTAAGATAAAACGATCACTCAACAAGCTCCATGTGCTTATATAGCTGCCTAAGCTATCTATTACTCGGCTTTCCTTCGTTGTTCAACAAGTTAGCCAATTTATATAGGTGCCTAGACACCTCCACTTGGCTATTGTTTGTTGCATTGTTCGCTATTTGCAAGGCCCTTTTGTTGAAGATTTTTTCTCCTTTATGAACTCTCCTGTTCATTTGTTGCATATAGTGATACTGATTGGGCTGTTTAATTCGATACTTGACATGCGATTAGTGGTTGGTGCATGTTTCTTGGTAACTCTCTTGTTTTATGAAAAAGCAAGAAGCAAAATTGGGTGTCTAAGTCCTTTACTAAGTCTAAATATTGTGATATGTCCTTTGCATGTCCTAAAATTATACGGCCTTGGGGATTGTTGCGAGAGCTTGGGTTTCCTCAAATTGTGCCTACTCCACTCCATAAGAATAATACTAGTTCCATTCAAATTGCTGTAAACCCATTTGTAAATGAGTATATTCCACTCAAATTGTCACTCTATTTGTGAAGCATATGAGACTTATGTTTTCTCTCTTTCACATATCGCCACCGATCTCTAGATTGCTGATTTATTTACTAGGGCTCTCTTCTAGAACCTACGTCACTTGTTCACAAATTGATGCTTTTTGATCAGCCGACATCAATTTGAGGGGGATATCAAAGGCAGAAATGATTATGACAGGAATTCCTTCACATGATTTTGAAGTCATAGCTTCAAAGGTTAGGGAGCTATAAGCTTGTTGAAAGGGAATGCTAATCCTCTCTTCAAGGAGGTGTTCTAAGCTCTTTTGATCAGTCTGTATTATAATTTCTTTCGTCTAAATGATGATAATGTCTCACTACTATGACCATTGCGAGGAATTCCTTATCGTAGGTGGATAATGATTGGTACTTAAGAGCCAAGGCCTTACTCACGAAGGCTTTGGAATACTATTGTTGTAACAAGATTGCTCTTAGTCCTCACGCACTAGCATGAGCCTCTATAGTCAAAGTTTGTGCATGATTAGGTAAGATCAACATAGTGCTGTCATTAATGCCTATTTTGGATGTTGGAAGTCTTCATTTCAACCAAAAGAGCCTTTTAAAGGCTTACTCCTATGCCATAATGTTGGATAAACCTCTTGAAAAATCCCTCCCGTCCCCAAAACCCTCTAATTCCTTGATGGTGGCAGGTTTAGGTCAATTGTCAATAGTTTCCAGCTTCTTTGGATTAGTAATCACCACACTTGCTGAAATTTCATGGCCCAAGTATTCAATTTGATCTGCCCCGAGGCTGCACTTGCTTTTGGCAAAGAACTGTTGTTATGCAAAATTACTGAACCAATCCTGAGGTACTTTTAATGGTCTTTGAATGTGGGGCTGAAAACCCAAATATCATATGAAAAATCTAACACAAACTTCCTTAAGTCAGCCCTAAAGTATCGATTCATTAACCTCTGAAAAGCGGCAGGATCATTTGTCGGTCCAAAGTGTATAACCAAGAACTCATAGTACTCTCATGAGTTATGAAAGTTGTTCCGTGTACATCTTTGAGGGAACACCCTGATTTGATGATATTCTGAGCAGATTCAAGCTTTCAAAACCACCTTGCCAATTCAATTTGTCCACTAATTCCTTAATCAAAGGAATTGAAATTTTGTCTTTAATTGTATATTTGTTTAACAATATGTAATCAATGTGGAATCTTCACGTATTGTCTTTCTATCTATCCAATACCACTAGTGATAAAAAGGGATTGTTGCTATGTTGAATTATACATTGAGTCAATGCCTCTTGTACTAGTCCTTCAATCATATTTTTCTGAATTTAAGAATATTGAATACCTGTAAGTCCTTACATAGACAACTTCACTATCCTCTTTAAGCAAATCTTACGTTCATGCAAAGTATGGAGAAATAATCCTTTTGGTTCTTCAAAAATGGAGTTGAATTCTGTTAAGAAATCAGCTGTCTTACCATCCCTTTTATCTGCGTGAATTTCAGGTTCTAAAGGTATCTAGCAAGACGGCATCAATACAAAATTGAACCCCTTGTAGAGTCCAGACTAATACTCTTAGGCTAAGCTCAAATGCCCACTACCCTCTAACTATTCCTATTAATAAACATACAGTTGTCTTTAAGCTTTTAATTACCATGTGATAATCCTAATAGACTTAAATCTTAAAGCAATAAGGCCAAACTCAAATAAAAGTATTTCAAACTTTTTCTATTAATGAAAATTAACAACTTCAAAAAATAATTAAATATTCATTCCCTAGTTGTATTTTTCTTTCTTTCACTGAAGATTTATAAGCTATACTGAAGGTTCTTTTCACTAGTGGAGATCCCTAAATCTTCTACAAAATGCTTTCGATGTGGTGGGCATAGGATCTTGTAGAGCTCTTATACAATCAATTGAGAACTCTCTATTCAACTTTGTGAATATAGCCCCTTTCCTTTTGTCAAACATCTTTCTTTCTTTCTTTCTTTTTTTTTGGGTTTCAAAAACTTGGCCAAACATCTTTAGCCCTTGCTAAAATGTGAGTGTGATTTGGCTTGGCAGAAATGTTTTCTTGGGGAAGACAGTTTCATCTTTTTTAAAGTATGCATTCATGGAATTAGAGCCACTTGAGTCATGCGTTTTATATTGCTTACTAATGTTAAAGGTTGGTATTAATTGTTTCTAATTGCGATGTTTAAGAGCTTTATTGGTTTTTTCTCCAAGCATAACTTCTCAAATGAGTTTTAAAATAAATTTAAAAGGCCTCAATTTAGTTTTTGCCTCAGAAAGGTGCACTTATTTGTTTTTGAATTCTGAAATGTGGTTGTAAAAGGGTTATAGGGTGCTAGAAATGGTTTTAGAATTTTGCCCTGTTGGGAGCCAACTATAAAACTACTAAACAATGTTGTGAAGATGGGAAATTTATTGAAGCATTTGAAATGTTTTATGGTGGCAATATGAAAACTAAAAATAAATTAGAATTAAAAGGAAATCTTTCATTAGTTTTGTGATGGAGAATTGAAATAATTGTTGCATAAAATGACAAAATTTGAGAAATTTCCATTTCCCACTAGATGCATTTATCACAACTAGTTTTGATGTAGATTCATCTATGTAGGGCGCTGACTGCTAATCAAGCATAAGCTTCATGAAAAGAATATTGATCCTTACTCTTTGCTGAGGTCTTGGATGGGAAATTATCTTAGCATCCATTTTCTTTTGTGAAGAATTCAATTATAGCCTATATAGGAGGTTCTTCTCACATAAAAATAATCTCTTTTTGTGTGTTTATGCTTCTTAAGTGTATGAAATCGTGGCTGATTGATTTGTGAACTCTTGTACTGTCAATCAAGAGTTTAGACGTTCAAATAAGCTAGTTGATGTAGTCTAATAGGACTAACTTGCTTAACATATCTGTCCACAATTTTTTTCCTTTTGTTTTGTTTTGTTTTGTATCCGAGTTTTCAAGGTACATAATGATTATTACTCGTAAAACTTTTAGCCAGTTAGAATGGTATTTGATGAGAAAAAGTCTTAACGAAGTTGGTTGAGATTTTTAAGATGCTTCAAATGCAAGTAACTATTGCTTTGACAAGGTTTGATGGTTTTGTCTGGGAACCAATTAGGCATTAATTCTTTCCAAAGTACTGGTTGTTCTGTCAGATCTTGTGTTTTGCAGCATTCATATTACTTCGAAATTAGTATGTTTATAGCGAAATGATATTAGCAGAAATATTTTTGAGCCCTTGTTGCCTCTATTTCAATTTTATTATTGTAATAAATTACTTCATGCATTTGCTAATGTCTATTTACCTCCTTTTGACCTGAGTTGCAGATATGGCCTTGGTTGGCGAGGTGGAAGATGGCACGCCAATAGGAAGTTGAAGCAGCAAATGAAAACGTCGGGACAGAAGCAATCTAAACGTTGGGTATCACTGGGACGTATAAGGCCTAGACAATGGCAATTCGAACTTCCTAGAAGGTTAACAAAGATCCAAAACTTGAGTGTAGGTAAAGCATCCAAAAGATGTTAAAAATCTGCCCCATCGGTACAAACCTGCAGAACTCGGACAGTCTTGTTAGAGAAGTAGTAAACAAAATCAAATAGTCTCGAACTCAGATTACTATGTACTGCTAAACTTCGGAACTGCTTCAACGCATTATTTTGCCACTTTCTTCTCTTCAAACACATATTTTGGCTTTACAATCTTTATGCTTAGAACAAGTTGTTCGTGGTTTTAGCCGTGTACAATTTCCTTTTTTAGACTCAGCTCTGGAAACTTGCACTCTGATTTTAGGCTCTTGCCAGCGATATATGTAAATGTATATATATACTTTCTCTTCCCAGTTTAAGATTAGGTCAATCCTGATATTATTCTAAGTTTTGTAGAGGCGCTAGGATCCTCGACAGTTTCTCAATTTTCTACTTTTATGCGTTTTCGACCGTAACTTGAAAACAATAGAAGTGGTTAGTTGCATGAGAAACTCTCCTGCAATTGATTAAGGTTGCAATTAAAGCATCTATGCAATTGATTAGAGATGCATTACACCCAATTTTGAAACTAGGCTAAGTATAGAAATACAGATAGGAATGAATTTCATTCTCTTTAGTCTTCACTTCTGCTTCATGACTGGGTTAGAACTGTCATTGGACTTGATTAAGAATGCTTCCTTAGTTGGATAATACAAGATGTAGGTTTGAGTTCGTTTTGAAGAGCTTACTAGATATTCTTGAATTCCTTATCAAATATTTGAAATGTCCATAAAATTATATATGCATCTCTGTAAACAAATGTTACAAGTACAATAATAATAACTTAGTGAAAGTTTTATTGATATGCAGAGCTTCTGAAAGTTAAAAAGTACATAATCTTACCTTTAACTGATATAAAAGATACTTCCAACAACTTTGTAAATAAGTGAAACCATAAATCTAAAGAATCTTTTTGCCAAATAAGCAATGTAAAGGTGTTGATTGATTGATTTTATGTGCTTATAATAAGTGTACGGTGTAGCAGTAGCTAGCACTAGCAAGTACGAGTATATTTTACAAAGATTGTAAATATTAGTATTAACCCTTTTTCTATTATCTAACCACCGAATCATGTTGTGAATTTAATTGAAAATTAAACTAAACAAACTAAATTAAATTTGAGACAACAATAAACTAAGATAAAAATAATACTAAGATTAGTTGATATCAAAGAAATGGTATCAAGGTGATGAATCTGTTGAACAAGTTTTATCTAATGTAAAGCTCTCAATATTTTGCAAGTATACAGATTGTAATTCGTATTAATTGAGGTGTCGATCCTATGAAGAATTAGCTAAAACTACATGAACTCTAACTTTGTCTAAGGTTGCAAAAATGTGGATAAAATAAAATTAAAAATAACCAGAAAATTAATCAATTGAGTATGAGTTGAATGAAAATAAAATTATGAAATCAACATAATTAAATCAAATAGAGCACTAAACCAGTCAACAAATGAGAAGCCTAAGTAAAACAAGATAGATCAATTATGAGAGTATTTGATTTATTCTATTGTCATTTTGCTACCTTAACCACTTTTGATTCAATCAGTATCAATCCTATATTATTGAAGGGTTTGATTAGTCTCTCTCAAGATCTAACCAATTAACCTTAATTGATAATCCCTAATTAAATCTTAAAATTCCAAAATTGTAATCTCTCAATTCAAAACTCTTTCCATTATAATTTCAATTTGTTTGGAAGTTATCTATCAAATATTCAAGTTATCACACATGATCTCTCTTCGAATGGTATTTTTATTTGTTAATCATGTGACATATTAATTTACCAACTTTTGTTGCACAAATTAATAAGATTACTTTTAAATCCCTCTCTCGATTTATTTTTAAAATATATGCATGCACCACTAACACAATACAGATTATGTATTAAATCAATCAAAATCAAAGTCACAAAATAATTCAAGAACAAACCCTAGTATGGAAATTTAGAATATAATAAACGTGAAGAGCATCATCAAATTCAATTCATACATCAAATTCAATTCATACATCAAGCTTAATGAAAATAACAAGAATAGAGAAAGAAGAACTTAATTTGGAACTTGAACTCAAAATATGGAAATCTCCAATGCTATCCTTGATGCTCCTTCTTTGATCTAAATATGTAAGATGGTGGCTATTGTTTTGTGTAATAGTTCTTAAGGCTGTCAAACATAGCCTCAAAACATTAAAATTACAAAAAGAATCGCGTATTGGAAAAGATGGAATTTGCTGGAATTATTGTAAGCGCCCTCTTGTCACGATACACTCAAACACACATCACGCACCTTTTGAAACATAAAATTAAGACCTAAATCATGCTCAAAGCCATACAAACACTTAGAATATAAACGAACACTAAAAATAACATAATTCTAACCCTATATACATGATAATCATCTAAGAAATACTCAAAAGCACACTTAAACATCTATCAAAACATATTATGATTTACATATATTAGAATTCTCCTAAGATATCTTAAACATTAACCCTTTATCTTGCAATTAAATTATTGATTATTGAACTGCGAAAATTTCTATCTTATATTAATCTCTTTCTTAAGACTATTGATAACTAACCCTCGGTTGATTAACTAAAATCTCTTTCTAGTTAAAACCTTGTATAGGTGACAGTGTATCTCCCAAAATATCTCAAATCGTGACTTTACACAGGCAACATACATTTCCATATATGTCATCGTACATGAGCGTGTTTCTTCACATGAGTAGAAACAATTTCTTTGAAGCTTTACATGTTTATAGTGACTAGCACGGTTATTGTACATGGTCGTGTATCTTCAAAGTTGCTTCAAATCTTTGTTTTATGCTCTGGTTTCACCCAAATTCTTCTCCTTTTGGTCTATACAGGTCATTATCACTTAAAAACTCACTTGAAGTGGTCTGTAAAGGTCATTATCACCTACAAACACACTTTAAGTGAAATAATTACTAAAAATACTATAAAACTATTAAATAAAAAGCAGAACACACTAATATATGGGTATATAAATACAGTCAATTAATCGTTTTTCATATATCCCCACACTTAAGCTTTTACTTGTCCTCAAGCCAATCATGATCCAATTCATCAAACTTACAAACATTCATCCCTTATTAACCTCAACATGTCTACCTACACCCTAAGTCATCATGTCATATCAATCAAATTAACATACAATTAGATTCAAGTCATCCTAAAACCAACCTTCATAAGTCAATATCAATAATAATAATATAGATAATATTTTTGATATTAAAAGCATAAAATTTCACACCCTCACCAAAGATTCACTTAATATGCTCAAAGTGCTTAGGGTGGAAGTGTAGGAACTCTTAAATCAATACATAGGTGGATTCTTAACTATAAGCTTAAAATAAATTCTTATCTCAATAAAATAGAAACAAAAATCAAAAGGTCTTAATACAAGGTTTTAATGAGGCTTAGGTAAGGGGAGGATAAGGATAATAAAAAGGGTAATAATATTGAAGAAAATTTACATAAACCAAATTACATAAAACTTAGTTCTTCATAACCTAGGTCCTTTGCACTATAATTCCATTAGTACAACAACTTTAACACTAATTTTTTTCACTATGCTCATAAAAAAATATATTTTTTGTTTTTCTCGAGCATTCACGATATACCAATAATCAAAGAAATATTGGACCTCTTTAAAATCCTTCAATATAATCCAAGCTCAAGCAACCAAGTAAATATAAATCCTTCAGGGTTCAAAATAATTAGAAAAAGTCTTTCAAGAAAAATAAGGTAAAGGATTTCATATGGTTATGATCAATAAAACGGCTAAGTCTCAAAACTGGTTACTCCTAAGGGATAAAATATGTCAGGATAATAATCAAGAAAATAAACTAAAACAATGGTTAACTCAAATGCCTTTATCATTTCAACGCTTCTAATTTAACGAATGTGATTTCAATATAGATAATAAAATCAAGTTATAGAATCATCCAACTATGCATGATAACACATACAAAAAAAAATAAAAGAGTTTAAAATAGCAAAGTATTTGCTCTTAGGCTTAAAAGCTCACAAAAGGGCCTTATGTGTACAAATAATATTTAATTTTCATTCATATTAATTATCTCAATGATCACTAAGAATATGAACTATAAAAGCAAGTTTTTTTTAACTTTCCTCCTTTTGCATACTAATTCAATTCAATAATCAATAATAATCTAAAGTAGCCTGGATAGATTTTAACTAAATTGGGATATCAGTTAATAAAAATTATAATAAGCTTAAGACATTTGAAATCCCTTCCCTACACTTAAAATTGTACATTGTCCTCAATATACACAATTTAAGCACATAAAAATAAAATAACAATAAAACACAAAAAATGAGAAAGGTGTGATTGGTACTACCCTAAATAATAAAATGTACAGGGTCCTAAATTGAAGGAAGAGTCCATCATGCATGGTATACATCCAGCCTTGCAAGATATAAACAAAAGAAGATAAAAAGATAAAAGGAAATAATAATAAAGAAAATTAATAAAGAACATGGAAAGAAAAATTTCATAACATAAAATAACATTGCATTAATGTTCAAAAAATAAAATAATAAGAAAATGAAAACATAAACAAATAATAAAAGAAATACAGAAAATCCAAAATAAAGCATCCATCAACCCCTTGGTGAGTCTAACATGTTCGACGTAGGATCCTTAGGTCTCAAAGCCTGATATGTGAGTTTCTGTGAACTTAACAGCCATGCACACGATCGTGTGATAGACAGTGTAAGTCAATACAAAATGTATAATGATCATATGAGCCTCTGTGAATGTGTGTGACAACTTTTTACAAACTTCATGACAAATGTAAAATGCATCGTATTTTAGGGTATAGTTTGATATGTGTTTATCTGTTTATTTGATTGTTTAGTATGTATTTTTGATACAATTGTGTTAGTTTGTGAATTATTTGTTTAAGTGATTTTATAGGTTACTACAAGCATTTGAGCTTAATTATTATGTATTTAAGGTGCCTTGATGTGTTTGTTGGTGTTTCAGGGTCAACAGGGAGGAACAGAGAAGTTTTGAAGAGACTTGGAAGGAAACAATGGCCCACAATCATTGCCTATCTGCCACGATCGTGACAAAAGCATAAGATTAGGCCCACGATCTAGCCACGATCGTGACATAAAGCATACTAGTGCCCACGATCTTGACCTACGTCTCGTTGTTGCTACCTCTATCATCCATTTGGATCTATTTTCTAGTGAATTTTCATTTTTATCTATATATAGAATTGGAATAGTCGTTGTGATAGGATTTATAAATGTTGAGGATTGTCTAAACTCACCTTCAAATTATTTTTATCTTTGATTCAATAAAGATTTGGTTGTTTATGTGAATTGGACTCATTATGATTGATTTCTACATTTTCATAAATCAATAATATACTGAGGGAGTGAATCGATGAAAAATAATTAAATTGAGCTAACGAGAGTTAGGTAATTTAATAAGAATGAGAAATCAATCAAATTGGTAATTGTGTGATGAGAGATCTCACATAGGTTTCGATAATCTAGTGGAAAATTTCAGATCTAATTAGGGTTTGGATAAATTGTGAATTAGGAAATTGTAATTTTTCCTAATGTGATTAGGGTTTATAATTTAGAGCTTTTGGTTATAACTCAAGAGAGAGTAACCAACCCTAGGATCATCTAGGACTAATAGTCCGACATTTCATTATTAATAAGGTTATTGTTGAAGATAGGTAAAAATTTCCCTTTTCTCTCAATTGGTGGTTCCTTAGGTTGATTCTTGGTGTGCGCATTGCAATTTTCTAATTTGTTAATAATTCGTGATTTATTCTTGAGTTAAATTGGTTTATTGAATTACTTTTTTTGTTTTTGCTTAGTTACAGTTGAAATTTTGCAATTTGTTTCGACCTTAGAGTTTAGGATTAGATTAACCCTCCTCATGGGATTGAGACCTTAGATACTACGTGAACTACCCGTACGCTTGCAGAATATTGAGGTTAAAATTTTAAACTACACACATCGGAAAACTGTGATCAAGTTTTTGGCACTGCTGCTGGGACGACAATGATTTTAGTTTTTTAGTCTAAGGTTTTTTCACTATCTTTTTCTTTAAAACAGAAAAAATAGAGAAAGAAATTTTTGGGCGTAAAGTAGAGACATAACAAGACATCTTAGAATGAGAAATGTGACATCTGAATAGCTAAATGCCAAGAAAAAAATGAAAAGAACAATGATGGAAGATAGATATTATAGGCAGTAAGGAACTTTTGCGAATTACAATGTGGAACAATATGGTTGGGGAAGTAACGATCCTTATTGGAACATATACACTCCGGGGTGGTAGAACCACCACTATTTCTATTGGTCTATCAATGTAGGGACTCATTTAGGACGTCAAGACCTAGTAGGACTTCAATAAAATGAGCCCAATTCATGGGCTTTTAAATTGGACAAGATCTTGGATAAGCTCACAGACATAGAAGAGGGTCAAAATAGACTAGAAGAGTAAATTAAGTAAGTAACAGAAAATCATGCCTCATCTATTCACAACTTAGAGATTCAAGTGAGACAAATTTCCTATAAATTTTGTTATAGAAGTGTGGAAGACTCTCTAAGTAATATGGAAATACATCAAAGAGAGCAATATGAGTCTATCACACCTACGAATGAGGGAGAGCTAGAAGGACCGGTGGAAAACCAAACTAAACCCCACCTTATTGAAGACCAAGGGACAAAGAAAGAGGATGAAGAAAAGAACGACAACCCTCCCTTTTATTCATCAGTTCTTGATATACCATATTTGAACATCGAAAAATCTTGGGTAGAAGTTCATGAAAAGAAACTTATCCTTCTGATTAATGATGACCAAGTGACATTCAACATGAATGATGTATTAAAGAATCCGAAGGAGAGTAGCTCATTTAGGATAATTGATGTATTCAAATCTTCTAAAGACCAAAAGGATGAAGAATAGATGACAACAAACATCAAGTTTGAAGAAGTGAGGAAAGTCTCTATTCGTAAAGCGGAAGAGTCGGGGGAGACGAAAGTGATTAAGGAAGAAGAAGAGCAACTCACCTTCTTACAAGACAAACTATTGGATTTGATTGAAGATTCAGGGAGTATTATTATTCCCTATTTTATTGACAGTTTATTAGTGAAAAGGACATTACTTAAATGAATTGCTTTTATCAACTTCATCAATATTGTCCCTTAGATCTTTTTGCAATTTTTAGCATACTCACAGGCTACAAAATTGATGTTGAATAAAAAGGGTAGAAGCAAGCCACTCATAATTGATCTTGGCTGAGTTTTAAAGGATGATGGTCAAGCTAATGACCATAAATTAGCAAGTTTAATAGTTATATGCAAATTGTTGTGTAGTTAGGTTTGTTTAAAATTCTAAAATAAGTTTTGAATGATTTGGAATAGTTTGGATTGCTAATTCTTTTACTCTCTTAAATCACTTATAAGATAGGGAAACACTCTCAATGTCAAGTGGTTTTGGTCTCAATACTATCGCCATCACCACCTCTATCACCATAAACGGTTTCATGTTCTAACCCTTTTCTTTTCATTTTTGTTAGTATTTTCTTCTTATATTTTTTGTATTTCATGTTTTATTTCTTCTTATGTTTTTCATTTTTGTTTATACTATTTTGACAGCCAGATTTTTCATCCATCTTCACTGTGGCTCCTATCATACAAGTCCAATGCCAAGCTCTCTATGATTTGAAATAGAGTTTCACAGTTTCAAGGTTCGAGCTCTGCTCTCTTGATCTCTATCTCTTTTTCCACATTCCATATTAGGTTCTGTTTTTCGGAAGAGTTCTGGTAATGATAGATCTAAGGCGAAAAATTTTGACCCTCATTCTTGTAATTTTCGTTATTCAAGCTTTGTCACCATTTATTACTGATCTTTTTTGTTACCTGCATTCTGATCATTGCATTGGTTTTTTGAGTTTACCTCTATTTTTCTTATTGTATGAAAGTTTGTTTTCCTGTTAATCCCCTAAAATGTGTCTCATCTTGAAAAGCTACTTTTATGCTCTTTGAGTTCATTTTCACAGTAAACGACCAAAATTGGTTCTTTGAATAGTAGAATTGGTTTGTCTTTTTTCCCCCAGAAAGTTTTTTTCCTCCCTCTTTACTTGTTTTTAGTATTTAGTGGAGATTATTGTAGAAACTACAAAGTAGAGGTCTCTTTTCTAGGTTACTGAAAATCCCATTGAAAGTTCGTATCTTTTTCTAATCAGAACCATAGTTTATAATTTCTGGATAGGTTCTATGACCGATCAGTATATCCTATGTTTATATTTTATATTTTATTTATTTATGAATTTGTGGTAATTTTATTTACATAATAATTTAACGTGCTAGTTTAACTTGTTTACTCTTTAACCTACATCGCTTTTTTATTGTCACTTCTATATATGGGTTAACCGAAAATAGCCTCTCTATTATGTAGGGGTAAGGCTGCATAC
Organism: Erythroxylum carthagenense; assembly: GCA_026413575.1. NCBI lineage: Eukaryota > Viridiplantae > Streptophyta > Magnoliopsida > Malpighiales > Erythroxylaceae > Erythroxylum > Erythroxylum carthagenense. The sequence goes on along the minus strand of JANZLD010000009.1, from coordinate 8,925,710 downwards.
TATCAGACCTCCCCAGACCTTGCTTTATTGTGAGACTTCGGACTGGGTATGATGATGATGATGATGTATGATAATTTGTTAGGTTGCATTTTGTGAATTGTATGAATGTGTCAATGGCTTAGATGGATTGAAATTGATTTAATTTTAAATATAGTCTATTAGGTTGTGAAGAGTCATTAGCTTGAGAAATTAGTGAATTGGATTCCTTGGCTAAAAATGCCAGTTAATTAGGATTTAGTATGGGTTTGCCACCCTCTAAATTGTCACATTTATTGATAATTTTAGATCTTTTGAATAAAATAGCTTTGCTAGTATTTTTTTATGAAAACGAGTAGCTAAAGCAACAGGGTAGGCAATAAAAAAAGGTTGTTATTTTTAAAATAAATAACTATTCTGTTGGCCTTCGGGTTAATGAATAGAGCTAGTAGCCAGTTGAGAATGTAATATAGTTGAGTAACCGGATCAACACGCAACACAAATGTGTGCCTTTGGGTAAAGAGGCTAGAATGATGATCCAAATAAGTGGCTTAATAAAAAAACATGATTTAGTTTAGTGATCGGATCAACATTTAATACCAATGTTTGCCACCGCGTAAAAAGACTAAGTCCATATTCATAAACGTTGATAAAAATAAAATTGTGTTTTCGAATACAACTATCGAACTTGTAATAGTTTGATTTTTAACAAAAATGTACTTAGGATTAGTTACAGAGCTGAACGACCAAATAATTATTAATGAGTGTGTGCAATTAAGAAGGGCAAACAATTTAACACTTGAGTCTAGATTAATATGTATATTTAGTTCAAAGCCTCAAGACACAGATTTTGCATGTTAATGATTTGAAATGACTTGAATGATTGTGTTTTAAATTAAATTTATTTCATGAATTTGAAGCCATTGTCTCATTACTGTATTGTGTGTTGTGTGAATTAGTATGCGTTTATTATTTTGTTTGATTGAGGACAAGCAAACGTTTAAGTGTGAGGATGTTGATAAGTGTGAAATGTATCATATTTTAGGGTATAGTTTGATATGTGTTTATCTATTTATTCGATTGCTTAGTATGTATTTTCAATAGAATTGTGTTAGTTTGTAAATTATTCTTGTTTAATTGTTTTTGGGTTAGTAAAAGCATTTAAGCTTAATTATTATGTCTTTGAGATACCTTGATGTGTTTCTTAGTATTTTAGGGTCAACTGTGAAGAACGGAGAAGTTTTGGAGAGACTTGGACTGAAACAATGGCCTACGATAGTGGCCTATTTGCCATGATCGAAGCATAAGACTAGGCCCACGATCGTGGCTTGCATCCAGCAGATGCCTAGACACATAGAAAATTGAGTTTTGAGGGATTTTTTAGACCTTTCGTCTCTAGAAAAACCCTAAGGTTGCCCAAAACACATTAAGTATATAAATAATGAGATAAAAGAGAGGAGGAGCTTCTGGCATTTGCCACCATCATGAAACCCTAGAGAGAGTTCGTCGAGAGAATGAGAAAGGGACAAAGGAAGAGAGACATGGAGAAGAAGCCTTGTTGGACCCCACTGTCGGAGCCCAACATCGGACATGAGAGCGTGGCGTGGAATATGCTAATTATACATTTAAGGAAAAGACCCGCGGAAGATTAATAGGCCTGCTGGAAAAACAAACTTGAAACCTGCTTTCATGCGATTTAAACAAACATGTTAATTAAAAAATTAATGAAAAGACCATCGGAAGTTCAATGGACCCATCATGAGCAAACTCAAAACTTGGTTTCGGGACTAAAACAA